>CM054062.1:239500794-239921507 GCA_028641055.1 Alopecurus myosuroides | reverse complement strand
TCTTCCTTGAAGGTGCAAACAAACTTATTTGAAAATACTAAGCTTATGGGCTAACAAGAAAGAAAGATCATGGAATAATATATCTACATGCAACTCCCTCTTCTCTACTTAAGTCTCAACGTATTGTTGCTACTGACAAATGCTAAGTTTGCCAAAACCAACTAGATTAACTTGAAGCTCCAACATTGATACCAATACTAATAACAAGATCAATCACATAAAAAAAATTGCAAACTAAAATAAAGTAAAACAAGTAGATGATGAAACTTCTCATTACTATTTCGTTACGGCAACTCAAACCAAGGGATACAACGATAACCAACTAGAGAGCAACACTTCCATACTGCAAACCATCCTATATGATATTTTCTCTACTCACGATATGACTCTACTAAAAAGGTAAAAAAGGTGAAAGATAAGCGTGATACCGCGGCACGCCCCCAAGCTTGGAACAAGCCAAGGGGATGCCAATACCAATGGCGAATCAATTCTTCGGTGGTGGTGGTGAATCCTTCTCATCATTAGACTTCCAAGGTAAAGGCTCTCCATCCACAAATGATGTCCTGGTCTCCAATATCTTGAAATTAGCAGCAGAACTTATACGTTTAAACACGTTCTCATACTCAGAGTTCTGATTCTGCACATCATAGAGTTGTGCTTGCAATTTTTTTGTGGTCTCGGTGAGTGAGAAGATCTCCTCCCAAAGCTTCAAAGTATCCTTCTTATACTCAGCGATCTGTTCTGTCTTTATCCTGTGGATGATGTCAACTTCACGCTCCGTCATCTTCTTATACTTAAAGACTTCTTGCTCCAGCTCTTCCATCCTAGCTTCCAGACTGTCTTCTCCTTTAGGGCCCCGAACATCTTCAATCTGCACCTCCCCATCCTTGAGCAGCAACTCTTTGGGATGCATCTTAAACTCGTTCATGTACGGGTTGACGATGTTCTCAAAGAAACTGTCTTTGGGAGATCCGGGAAAGGACATTGTGGCTCTAGATCTGAAGATATAACCTGGCAGAAACAACTCGAAACAGAAACACGATGATAAAACGATATACGGACCTCGGGGGGTCTAGGTGGGTATATAGCAATAATATGCGTAACGAAAGGAAAGTCTAGGTAAAAAACAAGTCAGAGAGGGGCTCCGGGGCACCCACACCATAGAGTGGCGCTGCCAGGGGTGGGCCCGCGCCCCCAGGTGGTGTGGTGCCTCCGGGCACCTTCTCCAACTCCTCTTCGGCTTGATATTTTTTATGTTTTCCAAAAACCAACAATTTATAACTTGGAAACGTTATCCGCGAACTTTTTCTTAACAGAACTATTACCTATTCCAAAACAGACTCTGCAGATTCTGGAATCTTCCCTCTAATGGACTTCTCCGGAGTCATTACTTGAATAATATCAACATCTTCATCATAGGAATCCCCAGAAATATAATGTTTGAGTGTTTGTCCATTTACCACTTGTGTACTTATCTTTGAGGGAAGAAATTTTGATTGCACCCAAACGATACACTTCTTCGATAATATAAGGTCCTTCCCATCTGGAGAGTAATTTTCCTGCAAAAAATCCGAGACGAGACCGATACAATAGAACTTCCTCACCAATATGAAACTCTATTTTAAGGATTCTTTTGTCATGTCATTGTTTAACTTTCTCTTTGAAGAGCTTGGCATTTTCATAGGCTTCACATCTCCATTCATCCAGATGATTCAAATCAAGCATTCTTTTCTTACCAACAAGTTTAAAATCTTTCTTAAGTTTTTTCACTTCCCAATAAGCTTTGTGTTCTAATTCTAAAGGCAAGTGACAAGCTTTTCCATAAACCATTTTATAGGGAGACATACCCATAGGATTTCTATACGCAGTTCTATAAGCCCATAAAGCATCATTCAACTTATCAGACCAATTCTTCCTAGATTTATTAACAGTCTTTTGCAAGATAGTTTTAATTTCTCTATTTGATAATTCTACTTGCCCACTGGTTTGAGGATGATAAGTTGACGCAATTCTATGATTAACATCATATTTAGTAAGGGTTTTTCTAAAACCACCATGAATAAAATGAGAACCTCCATCAGTCATAAGATATCTAGGCACACCAAACCTAGGGAAAATAACATCTTTAAGCATTTTCAAAGAGGTCTCACCATCAGCACTTTTTGTAGGTATAGCTTCTACGCACTTAGTAACATAATCAACAGCAACAAGAATGTGAGTGTAACCATTCGAAGGAGGAAAAGGACCCATAAAGTCAAATCCCCAGCAATCAAAAGGTTCAATAAAAAGAGAATAACTCATAGGCATTTCATTACGTCTAGAAATATTTCCTACTCTTTGACATTCAGCACAAGATAAAATAAATTTGCGTGCATCTTTAAAGAGAGTAGGCCAATAGAAACCTGATTGTAGAACCTTCTGTGCGGTTCATCTCCAGCGTGATGTCCTCCATAAGCACTACGATGGCACTTCTTCAATATTTCACGTTGTTCATGATCTAGAACACATCTTCTCATAATACCATCTACTCCTTCTTTATATAAATGTGGGTCATCCCAAAAATAATGCGTCAAATCATAGAAGAATTTTCTTCTTTGTTAAGTTGTAAATGTTGGAGGCAAATACTTCAAAACAATAAAGTTAGCATAATCATCATACCATGGGCTATCTTGGGATTTTACCTTTATTGCAGCCAACCGTTCATTTGGAAAACTATCATTAACTGGAATAGGATCAAAAGTAATGTTTCCAATCTAAACAAGTTATCAGCAACAGGATTTTCAGTACCCTTCCTATCCACAATATGCAAATCAAACTCTTGTAAAAGCAACACCCATCTAATAAGCCTAGGCTTAGCATATTTATTTTCCATAAGGTGTCTAATAGTAGCATGATCATTATGAATAGTAACCTTTCAGCAACAATATAAGGACAAACTTATCACATGCAAAAACAACAGCTAAGAACTCTTTTTCAGTAGTAGTATAATTCTTTTGAGCAGCATCAAGAGTCTTACTAGCATAATGAATAACATTCAACGTCTTATCTACGCGTTGTCCAAGAACAACACCTACAACAGAATCACTAGCATCACACATAATTTCAAAAGGTAAATTCCAGTCAGGTGGTTGAACAATAGGAGCAGTAGTTTGTAACATCCCTGATTTTTGCAAAGTCCAAAAATCACTAAAAATTGAAACTTTTTGTTTTCATATTATGCAAGTCACCAAAAACAAATAAAACTCAAACAAAAATGAAATATGTGGTCCTATACCAAGTTTATTGGAATTAGAAACCCAATTATGCCTTGTTCCTTAAACTCTAAAATCTTTTTCAAAAATAAATTTATTATTATATAAAGGGAATATCTTTTTATTAAACAAACCTTTACCAAAAAAAATGTTTACAACTCCAATATTAATCTGAAGATATTTTATGGCACCAAAAATCAAAGATTTATAAACCTTAATAAAGTTCTAATCCCCAAAAATATTTGATGAGAATAAAATTATTAATAATAACTTTTAGTTGTTATTCCAAGTTTTAAACATGAAGGGGTGAAAATAAAATGCATTGCTTTGATAATAACATAACAAAAAGTTTTGAAAACAATATTATGACTAGTGGTTTTATTCTAAATATTATTGATCAACAATATTAATAATTTGATATGAATTAATTAAATGGCAATAAGTTGCTATTAGTAATCACTCATATCTTCTAATTATAAAATATCAAAAGGAGCTAAAATGACCTTGAAAAATTATATATGAAATGCATAATGTCTCTGAAATTTTGTTTAGACAATAACATCATTTTATTATTCTAATTTTTTTTTTAATGACATTAAGCACTATTAGTGAATTAATTATATTTCAAAAATATAAAAAGTGAAATGTGTTGAAAATAATTCCAAAATTTGTATTTGACAAGTAGTAGGTATGTGTAAATTTTTATATGACCCAAATTTCATTTATTTACTTTACCTATTTTAAAATTGGTATTAAGTACTATTAAGGGTTAATCATATTTTCAAATTTCAAAAATTGAAATGTGTCCAAAGTTGCCCAGAAACATGCTTAGTGGAAAGATATTTTTATTTTAAGAATTTAGAGATTTATTTGAGGTCATTTGGATTTTTAAATCTAGAGATATGAATAAAAGAACAAAACAGGAAAAAAAAATAAGGATGATGTCACGGGTGACGTCACCTCTCTTCAACCTCGGAAGGAAACTGCCGGCAGTTTCGGCATTGATTTTATCCGATTGATTGCGAGCGTTTTAGGAGGAATTTGAACCCCCTAATCTGTCCCTCTTAAAGCCCACGGTGCCCGCTCCATTTCCCCTCTGGATTCCCCCTCTCTCTCGCCACCAACACAGAGGAATAGCTCGCCGAAGTTCCTCGGTATCCGCCGCCGTCTACGTCGTGTGCGGCCGTTACCGCAGGTTCCCGGCCACCTCGAGTCCTCCTCTCTTGCCTGTTCCATCCCCTTGGACGACCGCCTCCCTTTGACCCCTCTTTTCGCGCGCAGGAGCAACTACACGAGGAGATCGAGCTCGTCGGAGCTCACCGTGGCTGCCACCTCGAGACCTCCAGGGCGCGGCCATTTGGAGCTCTGCTGAAGGGTGCCGTCCACGCCAGAAGACTCACCGTGTTGCGCCGGCCCTGTTCGTGAATCTCCCCGAGCCCGGAGGTTCACTGTATCGCGTCGCCGTCGAAATTCCGAGCAGCGCGCCACCGCGGCGACATCTCCGGCCAGCCCCGCCGCCAGGTGAGATCCTCTCCGATCCCTCACCGTTGTATCTTTTTTTGACGCGTAGGATTAGATCTGACGCGAAAGGGTATGCCGCCGTTAGATCTGATCTGGACGGTCCCCGTTAAACCACTTACCGAAAGGGTATCGACGAATAGGATTGCGCCAAGTCAGCAGCGCGCCGATTTGCTATCCGCCGCTCGGCGCAGCACGTAAACGGCCCAGGCCCACTCCCTGTCTGCCGCACCGTGCGACAGATAAGCCATTTTCGGCCCAGTCTATCTCTGGATTTGTTTCCGAATAAAAATAGAATTGTAATTTTACAGATTAGTCCCTGCAATTTCAAAACCTCATAACTTTTAAACCAATTGGCCCAATTTAATGATCTTGGACTTTTTGAAAAGCCCTTGACATTTAGAAACTTTTGGCACTGGCCAAATTCAAATTTGACAAACTTAAATTTGTTCAAATTCAAATATGCTTGTTTGATGAAATTTGGCATAATTCAAATTCTACAAATCCAAAAATTGTAAATAAAATATATTTGGAAACCTTAGAATGTGTATTTTCATATCCTGTGTCCCAAAATAATATTTGAAAAAATTAAAATTGAATTTAGAATTAAGTTGTCTATTTGAGTATTTTTGACATAGATTAATTTCTATAAATATTTTCAATATAGTTCCTTTTACAAAATTGTTCCATTTGACAACCTTGAACCATAGAAATTAGTGCCTAACCATTTTGGACACTCTTTAACCATGGACATATGTTTTTGCCCAAAAACCCAACATAGTGATATCCATTATCACCATGTCTTAGAAATTTGTTACCATCATCTACTCTTTGATGTTATGGCTATTTTGGAGCCAAGACCCAGTACCTAGTATGTGTAAATCACATACAATACCAAGTGGTAAACCTTAGACCCTAGTACCTTTGCTTTCTATCTACTTCTCCATTCCCCCTATTCTTGCTTCAAGAAATCATCAAGTGAGCAAAATGGAGATCAAGACTCAAGCACAAGAAGAAAGCTTCATTCTCAACTAGGTGGAAACATAAAGAGCTACATGGAAGATCAATGAAGAAGTTTTGAAGAAAATACTTGGACTCCACACCTAGAAGAAACTCAGGGAAATACAAGTGTGAAGAAAGCCAGAAGAAAACATCTCCCTCTCTCTTTCTATCTTTCTTCTTATTTTTCTTTCCAAATTGACTTAGTAGTATTTGTGCCCATCCCATACCCAAACCAATTAGTGAAGTGAAAGCCCTGAAGAATTTATCAAGACCAAGAGAAGCACCACACCAAGGAAGAAAACAACTTAGATGGCATGATGATTATCTTCAAGAAGGCAATCACATGAAGTCTAGAAGCAATCCATACAAGTTGAAGAATCACAAGTTATTTTGTCCAACCATTGACCCAAATGGAAAACCAAAGACTTAGTAATATTTTCCCTTTGATGATGAAGTTAGTAGACCTACCCTAACCACAATGGAAAATACTAACATAGTCACTCAAATATTTTTGAAGGTGAATATGACCAAGTGTTTGCATGTATTACTTTAGTTGAAAAGGTAATATGTTTATTCTTAGTGAACTCTTGGAACTTCCTCGACAAGTATGGTTATAAGAAAGTTAGATCACATCAAACTCAACCTAGTCCTTTCCAAGTAAACCATTGGAATTTCCTTAACAAGAATGAGACCACTAGAGAATGAATCTTTCAACTCAAACCTAGACCTTGTCCTAGCCAACTTAGTCCAACTCCTTTGTTATGACATTTGCTATGTTTGCTTTCTCCACCTATGTGTTTGATTGTTAGGATGCGTGTTTATTTTGTTATTGTGTTTTCAATGAATAGATTGTACGGAGAGCAACGATCTTTTGTGAAGAGAGTGTGATATCTTCACCAACTTCAACAAGGCAAGTAACACACCATCAACTACCCATTATTTTCTATATGCATTAGTTGATTTTGAGTAGTATGCATGATAGGAAATTTTACTAAGTTATACTATGCTATGCTATTATCCTAGTAGTGTGTAGCCATCCATTTTACCTTGTTATTTTGATAGCCTTAGAATTTATTAGGTGCTATGCAATGTTACAAATTGTTTTACTAGATGTTGAGGAAAAATCTAAGTATAACTAATAAATGAACCACCTGGGTGGAAGTGGTAAGACTGGTTTATGTTGAGTGTTGCCTCAGGGCCCTTGTCTAAGGGTTATTCCACTTGAGGTTGTCACTTGAGGATGGCCACCCAGGAACAAAGAGATTACTATGTCCCTCTAAATCTAGTAGCTTCCCGTGCAGCCTTTTGACATTATGGGCTCTGTCTTGATCAATTAAGTTGTGAGGGTTCAGCCCAGGCTTGACAAGCAGATGTAGCAAAATTATAGGTGGAACGGGTCTTGCCGGTGGGTTTGGACTTCTTCTTCTGAAAGATCTCGTCTCAATTCTCTCCTTTCCATGATGCACTCCGGGTGTATAGGATGTTTGGGCTAATTGAAGACAAAGGGTGAAAGTGCACAACCTCTGCAGAGTCAATAAACTAAGATCTTAGCCGTGTCCCCGGTTATGGACAATTATGAGCAGCTGGACAAGGATTGACGGAAGAATCTCATCATCAATTTCAATAAGTAAAATTTTGACCAAGTGAACAGTATTGTGGTGCTTGGATCTTAATCCAATGTTGCCACCCTTTGAAAAGAAAAGTTGTTTTACAAAAGTGATAGGAGAAAACTGGCTTTATGCAAACTTAGCCAAAACTCCACTCAGCCAAATGAGCATGTAGTATTAGTCTTGCCATTTATATCCACCATAGTGTTACTTGCCAATACATTAAATTGTATTGACTCCCTTGTGGCTGCATATTCCATATTGCAGATGTTTCTGAAGACGAGTGAGGATTTCGTTTAGGATCTCGAGACTATCGCCAACATGTTTTGCCTGTGGCACATGAAGAAGATGGGCTCAATGTTGTACTATGTTTTCCGCTGTATTTCTTTGTTTTCTGCTAAGACTATGCAAGTTGTAATTCTATTTTGTAAAGACTGGATCATGCGATGTAATAGAATTTGATGCATTTGCATGATATTTCATTTTGTACTGTGGTGCTAGCAATTGATCCAGGGACTAGCACAATAACACAGGTATTCCATCTTTATTAAAAGTTGGGATGCTACAAAATGGTATCAGAGCATTGTGTTGCCTGTAGGATTCGAGACCCTAAGTTTGGAAAAGACTCTAGGATTGAAAATTTCTATGTTCAAAATTTCTAGAAACAAAACAATCATCTTAATTCTTCTCATATCCTCTCATCTATTATTCACCTTAAAAATTTCCCTAGATGACCTCCTCCTCAATACCATCAAGACAAGAATGTTGATGACCATACCAAGAAGTGCAAGAAGTGTTTCACCACATGAAGACCTACATTCAAGATTATTGAAGAACTTGAAGAAAAACTTAGACGTCACCAAAATCAAGAAGACCTTAGGAAATGGAGAGAAGAATTTGAAGAACCCAAGAGGATATAGATGAGACCACCAATCTAGTTACTTGGTTAGAACAACGTTAACGTGTTAGTGTATTTATCATACCAATGAGTGTGGTATGACAATATTAGTTGTTTTATAAAACCCTGTTGTTTGGTGTGAAGATTGTTTGTTATGTGTTGTTTGTAAGATGAGTTTCCTTGATCTACTATTTTGGATAAGAACCTTCCTTAGCCATCCTTCTAAATCTCTACTCATCCCTACTAGACCAAACCCAACACCATACTCATTCACCACCCATAGTGAGAACCATGTGGAATCATACAACCTTTACCCTATTGAAACACAAGCCATCCTATTTGAGGAATGCTAGTATCAAATTTCTTTCTTCTGTGTGAAGGAACAATCACATCCATGATCAATGCCAACTACCTAATAAGGACTATCCAGCCAATGAACAAGTGAAGAAAGACAAGTGAACCCCAAGTTGCATGAGCTATGAAGATTTCAGAGCCAACTACACCAAGAGAAGAAGTAATGAAGAAAACACAACTACCCAGTTTGTGTTACATGAGAGTTTGTTTAGAAATAGCATGATGTTGCCTTCAAGGATGTCAACAAGAAGATTTCCAAGGGAATCAAAAGACCAAGTTGAGAGTGAACCAAAGACTTTTGATTGACCCAAAGAGTGACCCCTCAGTGTCAAAGGTATTTCAACATACCAATGTTGGTCTGCAGCTCTACCATGAAAGAAATTTCTACTCAAGCCAATCTCAAATCAATCTACACTCTAATCTAATGAAAATAGACTACCCACAAAAGTTTCTTTTAAGGGTGGTAGCCACCCAGTTGTCCTGGAACCCAGTTACCCAAATCTTTCTTTCCAGTCTTCCCAAATCTCGGGACGAGATTTCTTTTAAGGGTGGTAGTCTGTAACATCCCTGATTTTTGCAAAGTCCAAAAATCACTAAAAATTGAAACTTTTTGTTTTCATATTATGCAAGTCACCAAAAACAAATAAAACTCAAACAAAAATGAAATATGTGGTCCTATACCAAGTTTATTGGAATTAGAAACCCAATTATGCCTTGTTCCTTAAACTCTAAAATCTTTTTCAAAAATAAATTTATTATTATATAAAGGGAATATCTTTTTATTAAACAAACCTTTGCCAAAAAAAATGTTTACAACTCCAATATTAATCTGAAGATATTTTATGGCACCAAAAATCAAAGATTTATAAACCTTAATAAAGTTCTAATCCCCAAAAATATTTGATGAGAATAAAATTATTAATAATAACTTTTAGTTGTTATTCCAAGTTTTAAACATGAAGGGGTGAAAATAAAATGCATTGCTTTGATAATAACATAACAAAAAGTTTTGAAAACAATATTATGACTAGTGGTTTTATTCTAAATATTATTGATCAACAATATTAATAATTTGATATGAATTAATTAAATGGCAATAAGTTGCTATTAGTAATCACTCATATCTTCTAATTATAAAATATCAAAAGGAGCTAAAATGACCTTGAAAAATTATATATGAAATGCATAATGTCTCTGAAATTTTGTTTAGACAATAACATCATTTTATTATTCTAATTTTTTTTTTAATGACATTAAGCACTATTAGTGAATTAATTATATTTCAAAAATATAAAAAGTGAAATGTGTTGAAAATAATTCCAAAATTTGTATTTGACAAGTAGTAGGTATGTGTAAATTTTTATATGACCCAAATTTCATTTATTTACTTTACCTATTTTAAAATTGGTATTAAGTACTATTAAGGGTTAATCATATTTTCAAATTTCAAAAATTGAAATGTGTCCAAAGTTGCCCAGAAACATGCTTAGTGGAAAGATATTTTTATTTTAAGAATTTAGAGATTTATTTGAGGTCATTTGGATTTTTAAATCTAGAGATATGAATAAAAGAACAAAACAGGAAAAAAAAATAAGGATGATGTCACGGGTGACGTCACCTCTCTTCAACCTCGGAAGGAAACTGCCGGCAGTTTCGGCATTGATTTTATCCGATTGATTGCGAGCGTTTTAGGAGGAATTTGAACCCCCTAATCTGTCCCTCTTAAAGCCCACGGTGCCCGCTCCATTTCCCCTCTGGATTCCCCCTCTCTCTCGCCACCAACACAGAGGAATAGCTCGCCGAAGTTCCTCGGTATCCGCCGCCGTCTACGTCGTGTGCGGCCGTTACCGCAGGTTCCCGGCCACCTCGAGTCCTCCTCTCTTGCCTGTTCCATCCCCTTGGACGACCGCCTCCCTTTGACCCCTCTTTTCGCGCGCAGGAGCAACTACACGAGGAGATAGAGCTCGTCGGAGCTCACCGTGGCTGCCACCTCGAGACCTCCAGGGCGCGGCCATTTGGAGCTCTGCTGAAGGGTGCCGTCCACGCCAGAAGACTCACCGTGTTGCGCCGGCCCTGTTCGTGAATCTCCCCGAGCCCGGAGGTTCACTGTATCGCGTCGCCGTCGAAATTCCGAGCAGCGCGCCACCGCGGCGACATCTCCGGCCAGCCCCGCCGCCAGGTGAGATCCTCTCCGATCCCTCACCGTTGGATCTTTTTTTGACGCGTAGGATTAGATCTGACGCGAAAGGGTATGCCGCCGCTAGATCTGATCTGGACGGTCCCCGTTAAACCACTTACCGAAAGGGTATCGACGAATAGGATTGCGCCAAGTCAGCAGCGCGCCGATTTGCTATCCGCCGCTCGGCGCAGCATGTAAACGGCCCATGCCCACTCCCTGTCTGCCGCACCGTGCGACAGATAAGCCATTTTCGGCCCAGTCTATCTCTGGATTTGTTTCCGAATAAAAATAGAATTGTAATTTTACAGATTAGTCCCTGCAATTTCAAAACCTCATAACTTTTAAACCAATTGGCCCAATTTAATGATCTTGGACTTTTTGAAAAGCCCTTGACATTTAGAAACTTTTGGCACTGGCCAAATTCAAATTTGACAAACTTAAATTTGTTCAAATTCAAATATGCTTGTTTGATGAAATTTGGCATAATTCAAATTCTACAAATCCAAAAATTGTAAATAAAATATATTTGGAAACCTTAGAATGTGTATTTTCATATCCTGTGTCCCAAAATAATATTTGAAAAAATTAAAATTGAATTTAGAATTAAGTTGTCTATTTGAGTATTTTTGACATAGATTAATTTCTATAAATATTTTCAATATAGTTCCTTTTACAAAATTGTTCCATTTGACAACCTTGAACCATAGAAATTAGTGCCTAACCATTTTGGACACTCTTTAACCATGGACATATGTTTTTGCCCAAAAACCCAACATAGTGATATCCATTATCACCATGTCTTAGAAATTTGTTACCATCATCTACTCTTTGATGTTATGGCTATTTTGGAGCCAAGACCCAGTACCTAGTATGTGTAAATCACATACAATACCAAGTGGTAAACCTTAGACCCTAGTACCTTTGCTTTCTATCTACTTCTCCATTCCCCCTATTCTTGCTTCAAGAAATCATCAAGTGAGCAAAATGGAGATCAAGACTCAAGCACAAGAAGAAAGCTTCATTCTCAACTAGGTGGAAACATAAAGAGCTACAAGGAAGATCAATGAAGAAGTTTTGAAGAAAATACTTGGACTCCACACCTAGAAGAAACTCAGGGAAATACAAGTGTGAAGAAAGCCAGAAGAAAACATCTCCCTCTCTCTTTCTATCTTTCTTCTTATTTTTCTTTCCAAATTGACTTAGTAGTATTTGTGCCCATCCCATACCCAAACCAATTAGTGAAGTGAAAGCCCTGAAGAATTTATCAAGACCAAGAGAAGCACCACACCAAGGAAGAAAACAACTTAGATGGCATGATGATTATCTTCAAGAAGGCAATCACATGAAGTCTAGAAGCAATCCATACAAGTTGAAGAATCACAAGTTATTTTGTCCAACCATTGACCCAAATGGAAAACCAAAGACTTAGTAATATTTTCCCTTTGATGATGAAGTTAGTAGACCTACCCTAACCACAATGGAAAATACTAACATAGTCACTCAAATATTTTTGAAGGTGAATATGACCAAGTGTTTGCATGTATTACTTTAGTTGAAAAGGTAATATGTTTATTCTTAGTGAACTCTTGGAACTTCCTCGACAAGTATGGTTATAAGAAAGTTAGATCACATCAAACTCAACCTAGTCCTTTCCAAGTAAACCATTGGAATTTCCTTAACAAGAATGAGACCACTAGAGAATGAATCTTTCAACTCAAACCTAGACCTTGTCCTAGCCAACTTAGTCCAACTCCTTTGTTATGACATTTGCTATGTTTGCTTTCTCCACCTATGTGTTTGATTGTTAGGATGCGTGTTTATTTTGTTATTGTGTTTTCAATGAATAGATTGTACGGAGAGCAACGATCTTTTGTGAAGAGAGTGTGATATCTTCACCAACTTCAACAAGGCAAGTAACACACCATCAACTACCCATTATTTTCTATATGCATTAGTTGATTTTGAGTAGTATGCATGATAGGAAATTTTACTAAGTTATACTATGCTATGCTATTATCCTAGTAGTGTGTAGCCATCCATTTTACCTTGTTATTTTGATAGCCTTAGAATTTATTAGGTGCTATGCAATGTTACAAATTGTTTTACTAGATGTTGAGGAAAAATCTAAGTATAACTAATAAATGAACCACCTGGGTGGAAGTGGTAAGACTGGTTTATGTTGAGTGTTGCCTCAGGGCCCTTGTCTAAGGGTTATTCCACTTGAGGTTGTCACTTGAGGATGGCCACCCAGGAACAAAGAGATTACTATGTCCCTCTAAATCTAGTAGCTTCCCGTGCAGCCTTTTGACATTATGGGCTCTGTCTTGATCAATTAAGTTGTGAGGGTTCAGCCCAGGCTTGACAAGCAGATGTAGCAAAATTATAGGTGGAACGGGTCTTGCCGGTGGGTTTGGACTTCTTCTTCTGAAAGATCTCGTCTCAATTCTCTCCTTTCCATGATGCACTCCGGGTGTATAGGATGTTTGGGCTAATTGAAGACAAAGGGTGAAAGTGCACAACCTCTGCAGAGTCAATAAACTAAGATCTTAGCCGTGTCCCCGGTTATGGACAATTATGAGCAGCTGGACAAGGATTGACGGAAGAATCTCATCATCAATTTCAATAAGTAAAATTTTGACCAAGTGAACAGTATTGTGGTGCTTGGATCTTAATCCAATGTTGCCACCCTTTGAAAAGAAAAGTTGTTTTACAAAAGTGATAGGAGAAAACTGGCTTTATGCAAACTTAGCCAAAACTCCACTCAGCCAAATGAGCATGTAGTATTAGTCTTGCCATTTATATCCACCATAGTGTTACTTGCCAATACATTAAATTGTATTGACTCCCTTGTGGCTGCATATTCCATATTGCAGATGTTTCTGAAGACGAGTGAGGATTTCGTTTAGGATCTCGAGACTATCGCCAACATGTTTTGCCTGTGGCACATGAAGAAGATGGGCTCAATGTTGTACTATGTTTTCCGCTGTATTTCTTTGTTTTCTGCTAAGACTATGCAAGTTGTAATTCTATTTTGTAAAGACTGGATCATGCGATGTAATAGAATTTGATGCATTTGCATGATATTTCATTTTGTACTGTGGTGCTAGCAATTGATCCAGGGACTAGCACAATAACACAGGTATTCCATCTTTATTAAAAGTTGGGATGCTACATAGTTAAAGCCTTCTTTAAAGTTTCAAACTCTTACTTACAATCATCATCAAAAACAAATGGTACATCTTTTTGAAGAAGATTAGTAAGATGCTTTGATATTTTAGAGAAATCTTTAATAAACCTCCTATAAAAACCAGCATGACCAAGAACACTACGAATATCTTTAACATCCCTAGGACAGGGCATTTTCTCTATTTGCTTCAATTTTAGCTCTGTCAACTTCAATACCTCTTTCAGAAATTTTATGTCCAAGAACAATTCCTTCATTCACCATAAAGTGGCATTTCTCCCATTAAGAACAAGACTAGTTTTCTCACATCTCTGCAAAACTTCATCAAGGTTGTGCAAACAATTATCAAAACAAGTTCCATAGACAGAGAAATCTTCCATGAATACTTCCACAATTTCTTCACAAAAACCATGAAAAATAGCAGACATGCATCTTTCAAACATAGTTGAAGCATTACACAAACCAAAAGGAATACATCTATAAGCATAAGTACCATAAGGACAAGTAAAGGTTGTTTTCTGTTGATCTTGCTTCCTAACAGCAATTTGAGAAAACCCATAATAACCATCAACAAAGCAAAAACGAGTTTTCTTGGACAACCTCTCTAGCATTTGATCAATAAAGGGTAAATGATAATGATATTTCTTAGTCACTTTATTAACCTTTATAAAATCAATACACATTCTATAACCAACAACTACTCTTTGTGGAATGAGCTCATTGTTTTCATTAGACACAACAGTCATTCCTCCTTAGGGACACAATGCACAAGTCTCACCCATCTACTATCAGCAACAGGAAATAAAATACCAGCATCAAGAAGTTTTAATACCTCATTTCTTACCACTTCCTTCATCTTAGGAATTAAATGGCATTGATGTTCTACTACTGGCTTTGCATCAGGTTCAATATTAATAGCATGCTGACATATAGTAGGAGAAATCCCCTTCAAATCATCAAGAGTATATCCAATAGCTCCACGGTGTTTCTTCAGAATTCCCAATAATATTTCTTCTTATTCACCTAAAATTTTAGCACTAATAATAACAGGATATATTTTCTTATCATCAATATAAGCATATTTAAGAACATCAGGCAAACATTTTTAATCAAAAACAGGATCCTCCTTGGGTGGTAATGTGGTACCCAAGTCTTCCACGGGTAAATTATGTTTCAGTATCGCCGGTTGAAGAAGAAGAATATCGTCAATCTCATTTCTCTCTTCCATAAAGACATCACTCTCATGGTCATCCATATATTGCTGCAAAGCATTGTTAGGAGAAAGAGCAATAGAAGCAAGTTGTTCAACTTTAAGATTCTCATCAGGCAATTTAGATTCATAAGGTGCTCTAGCAAATTTAGAGAAATTGAACTCATAAGATTTTCCATCAAATTTAGTCAAAATCTTCTCTCTTTTACAATCTATAATAGCACCACAAGTGTTCAAGAAAGATCTACCAAAAATAATAGGACAAGTCTTACTAGCACCCTTACCAAGTACTAGAAAATCACTGGGGTATTTAGTCTTACCACATAAAACTTCCACATCTCTAACAATACCAATCGGAAAAACAGTTTCTCTATTAGCAAGCTAAATAACCACGTCAATATCTTCAAGCTCACAAGAACCAATTTCATGCATAATTTCTCTATAAAGCTCATAAGGTATAAAACTAGAACTAGCACCAATGTCACACAAACCATAATAGAAATGATCACCAATCTTAATAGAAAGCACAATAACACTAGTGTTCTTAGGTGTATGAGGATGGGAAACAATATTAGAAGCATCCTCACGGAAGACAATGTGTTCATCCTCTACATTTCCACAAACAAGATCTTTCACTATTGCCACTACAGGTTCAACAGTTATTTGTTCATTAGGTTCAATAGGTTTCTTATTACTCTTATTAACCACACTAGCCACCATAGAGTGTTCTTTCACCTTAGCAGGGAAAGACATTTTTTCAACATAAGGCTCAGGAACAGCAGGATTAACAGCATGCACTTCTATGTTACTAGCAGGAACAATATCTTTATAAGGTGCATGATACTTGTGATAATCCTTTTTAGGAATATCAAGATAGGAGGCAAAATCTTTAAGACAATTTGCAAAGATTTGAGAATCAAGACCACAAACAGCACTAACATTATAGAAATCATTGGTTCCAAAAGATTTAATGCATTCATAATCATAATTTATACCTGACTTTCTACCTTTGTCATTCTCCCATCCTTCAGTGTTCTCTTGAATATGGTCAAGAAGATCCCATTTAGCTTCTTCCTTCATACATGTGAATGATCCAGAACAAGAAGCATCCAATAAATCCTTATCATGAAGAGAAAGCCTTGCATAAAAATTATTGATAACAATATTACGCGGGAGTTCATGAACGCGACATTTGAGCATTAATAACTTCATTCTCCCCCACGCTTGGGCAATACTCTCTCCATCATGAGGCCAGAAATTATATATTTGATTCTGTTCTTTATGAATCTCACTAGGAGGATAAAATTTAGAATAAAAGAGAGCAACAATTTCCTCCCATCCAATAGATTCACCATTATTTAGTAATTTGAACCATTCAGCGGCTCTTCCTTTCGGGGATAAAGAAAATAATTTCCTTTTAACTTGATCCATTGGAATACCTGCACACCTGAATAACTCACATAATTCATGTATAAAGAGCAAATGATCACCGGGATGGACAGTTCCATCACCATAATAGCAGTTATCCATAACACGTCCAACAATTTTCATAGGTATTTTATAAGGATCTAATTCAGCAGATAACGGGTTACTTACTACCCTAGTAGTAACGGTAGAAGTACCCCTAAAAAGAGAACCAAGAGTATTCTCCATAATAAAATAAAACAGCAGACAAAAATAAAAACATCACTCACAGTAAAAGTTTCTCTTACCAATAGCGCTTCACTCCCTGGCAACGGCGCCAGAAAATAGTCTTGATGACCCACAAGTATAGGGGGTCTATCGTAGTACTTCCGATAAATAAGAGTGTCGAACCCAACGAGGACCAGAAGGTGTTGACAAGCAGGTTGGATAAAGGATTCACTCTAAACACTAGCAAACGGGTTTTTGGAGGTTTCTGATATAGAAGATAAATAAAGTGCGAGTAAATAAAGTACAGTAAATAATATTGCAGCGAGTGGCCCAATCCTTTTGAGAGCAAAGGACAAGCTGGTTTTACTACTTATGACTACCAAACGTTCTCGAGGACACATGGGAATTTCGTCAAGTGCTTTCGCTTCGTTACGGTTGATTAATATTTATTGGTTCGTGAAGTGTTGTGTGGGTGAACCTATGCTAATGCACCGCCAAACTAGGACTAATACATACTTGTGATAATACCCCTCGTAATCATCCGCAAATACAAGAAAGTAATTAAGATAAATCTAACCACGGCCTAACACTCCGGGATTCTACGCTCCCTCGTGCATTGGTTTCCTAAAGGGGGTTTAGGTTTCTGTCACTCCGGCAACCCCACAATTAGTAGCCAAATACACAATGCATCCTCCTAGGCCCATAAAGGTGAAGTATCATGTAGTCGACGTTCACATGACACCACTAGATGAATAGCACCACAACTTAAATACCAAACCACGAGATATTACTTCAACATAACTTCACTACTAACATCATGACTTCTCCCATGTCCTCAAGAACTAAACTAACTACTCACAAGAAATCATATGGATCATAATCCGAGGCGATATAATGGATGATAACAATCTGGTCATAAAGTGCTAACACCGATAAATCTCACAAGCATCAACTACTAACAAGTAATCCACACCGGGAGAGAGATCTAATGTAAAAGTGGATGAAGGTGGATGATGAGGGTGACAGTGCTTGTGCATTGGTGATGATGACGATGACGATCTTGATGATGCCCAGAGCGATGACGGTGACGATGGCGATGATTTCCACTCTCCGGAGAAGAATTTCCCCGACAAATTTCTCCCTGCCAGAGAGCTTTTCTCTCTCTGGTGTTTTCCGCCCCGAGGCGGCGGTGGAATAATTCTTGGATGATCCTATGGGGCTTAGGGTTCCCTGGGGGTCAAGTACGCGAAAGGGGTCGACCAGAGGTGGGCCAAGGTGGCCACACCACAAGGCGGCACGACCAAGGGGGGCGCCACCCCATGGTGTGGGCCCCTAGTGGCCCCCCTCTGGCTCCCCTTTTTGCTAGCCTCCTCCTCTGAACTTCTAAGACATCTCTGGTGTCCCTCCTCTTCTTATGAACATCTGAAATAGGGTATCTCGACCTTGGTTTTTCCATTAGATTTCTAGTCCCGGTGTTTATTCTCCAAAAATTATGAAACATGCAAAATAAGATAAAATAACATAAGAGATGCATCATAACATGAAATATATCGATGAATAACAGAAAATAACAATAGAAAACAATGATGAAAAATGGACGTATCACGGAGTTTCCATACCAGCACCCGGGTTATGTTTATGGGCGTGTTGGTTCATCTTCTTCATAGGCGCCTGAGTACGACCATGCTAGGGACAACCCACCAACGTGGGGATACTTTACGCGCCGTGATTGATCTCCACTTAGGCCAAAATCCTAAGCTTGGGGGGAGGCATGCCGACATCACACTCGTCTATATATCATGTTTCTATCGGTTCTTTGTATATCCATGTTTTCATTTCTTTCGCTTGTTTTCGTTTCTTTCGCTTCTTTTGTTTTTATTGTTTTGTTCTTACTTTCCAAAACACAAAAGACCAAAAATATTTCCATTGTTTCTCTTGATTTGCTTCTTTAGTTTCTTTTGTTGGTTTGCTTTACTTTCTCGTTTCGGTTTCATATTCAAAAATCCAAAAAGATTTTGCTTTGTTTGCTTGTTTCCTTTTGTTCTTGTTTTAAATTCGAAAACCGAAAAATATTTGTTGTTCTTCGTTGGTTTTGTAAAGTTTGCTGCAGAGTTCAGTAGTCCTCCGTGACTCCGTTGGAGCTTGGTTATCATTTTATATTATTCAATCCACACGGGTGAAGAGTAATAATGACGATTTACATCAATCCAAGTTGTGTTGAGAGGCTAGCATGAACTCTATTTGTTTTCATTTTTGTACATATACTCATCCATGTGGACATGCTTACTTTGTTCGTGTAAGGTGTATGTTATTTAATGGGTGCTTAGTAGTTCGTGCTCTCTCATGTTTACTTCCAACTTATTAAAATCAGATAGCATGTCGTATAAATATTTGCTTGCATTGTTTTATTCATAGAAGGGTATGACATTGTGGTATCTCCCTCTAAATGTTTCGCTTGAATCGACTTGGCACATGCTCATGCATGCATATGAATGAAAAAAATGTCAATTAAGCCTCGATGATTTATTTATACTCAGAGTATTTGTATCACTTTTATGCCATCGTTAATTTTGTTTTGTCGCAAGCATGATTATGACAGTTGTTGCTCTCTTGATTGTCGCTCCCCGTCTATTGCTAGCCTTCACATGTAATGAGTATGAGCTCTACTCGTGCATCCAACTCCCAAAAAACCAAAGTGTTCCAAATGTGTCCACCATACCTACCTATATGTGGTATTTCACCGCCACTCCAAGTAAATTTCTCATGTGCTACCTTTAAAACCTTCAAAAATTATTCCTGTTCCGTGCCCTTGTTTTAGCTCAGGAGGACGTAAATAGAGAATCCTTATCTCACTTGTTGATTGGACTTTCCACACTTGGACTAGTGGCTTCATCCGCTTATCCAAATGATGGAAGAGCTGGCAGCGGAGTGCCCAGCCCCAAAATTGGTTACTATAAATTCTCTTCACTATTTTTGCCCCTGATTTATCAGTCAAAGCATAATTGTGTAAACAAAAGAGAAGAGGGATAACATTCTATACCAGATGTGTCCTTCAGTGTGATCCGCTCTTGCAAGGTCTAGTTGGCTTATGACGTACTGTATTGTCTGTTTACCATTCGTTGACCTAAGCATACACCTCTCTTAGAAAATGTTTTCAATACCTCTGTTTAAATAAATAAAAAGCTCTAGCACATGAGTTCATCCCTGCTTCCCTCTACGAAGGGACTTTGTTTTACTTTTATGTTGAGTCTTCACCTTCTCACTTTATGTACCTTCTTGAGAGCATGGCTGTCATTCTTAGTGTAATGTGCTTGTCCCAGAACATGGTTAATTGTGGTATAACTTTGATGCTTTTACCTTTGATATCTTTACTTCTAGTCTTCACTTGAACTTCAGAGGTGTGCTAGAATTTATGTTTTCATCCATTATTAAGGGAAAGCGAGTACACTTTATCATACCCTATTATGTGCATTACAATCCTGCAGATTGATATATTTCATGTTGTTTATTATTAGTGTGTTGGTTTCTCTTCATGGTTTGCATAACTGCTAGGTGACTTTATCTTGCATACATCTTATTATGAATTGGCTAAGGACTTGATCATATAGTGAGTATATTTACATCATATGAAACAAATGTGTTCGTAAAAGTTCTTCTATCACACTCAGTTGTCACTGAATATTTTGAGGACAAGCAATAAGCTAAGCTTGGGGGGAGTTGATACGTCCAAAACGTATTTCCTTTTCCGAACACTTTTTCTATTGTTTGCCTCTAAACTTGTGAGTTTTGAATACAACTAACACGGACTAACGTTGTTTTAAGCAGAATTACCTTGGTGTCTCGTTTTGTGCAGAAAAATCGACTTTCAGGAAATTGCCCGAAAAAGATCCCAAAGACCTTATTTCACCCGAAGACCCCCGGAGCCAGAAGGAGACCCGGAGGGGGGCAAGGCGGGGCCACACCACCCCTGGGCCCGCCACCCTAGGCCGCGCATGCGGGTGGTGTGGGGGCCCAGGCTCCCCCTCGGGTTCCCCTTTCGACTACTTATGCCCCGTAACCTAAAAACCGAGGGGGTTCGTCATATTCCAGAGAAACACATCAGAGCGCCGCCGCCACCTCGAAACCTATTTCGGGAATCTTATTTTCATGCCATATGCTATATGTTTTCATTACACTTTATATATTTTTTATCGATTTTCCAGGACTAACTTATTGACAAGATGCCATAAGTTCCTGTTTTCTGCTGTTTTTAGTTTCAGAAAAGTTCTTCTGGAAATATTCTCGGAATTGGACGATTCAAAAGCCAGAAGTCTTAGAAGTCCCGGAGGGTCAAGGAAGTCCCCAAGACACCCGGAGGGGGGACACATATGGCCACACCATAGGGTGGCGCGGGTCCCCCTGGCCGCGCCACCAGCCCCTGGCCACCCCCCCCGGCATCCCCCTTTCGCCTATATATGCCCCGCCGATGCATAAACCCTAGAGGAATCGACCTTTTCCACCAAAAACATCCATAGCTCACCCGCCGCCGCCGACAAGTTTCGGAGGACAGAAATCTCTGTTCTGGCACCCTGCCGGGACGGGGAGGTGCCCCCAGAGCCATCTCCATCGACTCCACCCCGCCATCTTCATTGTCGTTGTTGTCTCCTATGATGTGAATGTGAGCTTTGTAATCTAGTTGAATTAGTAGATGTTACTCCTCATCTGTTATGATACTCAAGTGGTTTTGGTATGAGATCTCCGTAGATACTTTGATCACGGTGTAAAGGTGACAGTATGTGCACTGTGTGGTTTAGCATGATATTTATATCTTGTGTTGGATGGCCCTATGAAATTGTGGTGTTTGTCTAGTACCTTCTAGGGCGCTCATAGTGACAGCGTGGGGTTAACTAGACATGGGAATGCGACTTTAAGGGGTGCTTTGTAGCGCTACGCAATGAATTGGTGTTTGTTATTCAACCGGAGAGTGGTTCAGAGTAGTGTAGTGAAGAGAGATATTTATGTATTCAATTATGTTATCATTGTTGAGAGTGTTCACTAGTGAAAGTAGGATCCCTAGGCCTTGTTTCTAAGCATCAAAACACCGTCAACAATCAGTTCTGCTACATGTTTTCTCGCTTCCATTATTATTTCAGATTGCTATTATCACTTATAATCATCCATATTACTTGCATTTTACTCTCTCTTCGCCGAACTAGTGCACCTATACAACTGACAATTGTAATGGGTGTGTTGGGGACACAAGAGACTTCTTGTATCGTAATTGCAGGGTTTCTTGAGAGGGATACCTTTGACCTCTTCCTCCCTGAGTTCGATAAACCTTGTGTAATCCACTTAAGGGAAACTTGCTGCTGTTCTAGAAACCTCTGCACTTGGAGGCCCAGCACTGTCTACAAGAATAGAAGCGTGCGTAGACATCAATCTATTTTCTGGCGCCGTTGCCGGGGAGGTAAGGTAAAAGGTTCTCACATCCTCGGGTGTGAGTGCTCGAAGTTATTTCCTTTAGATTCTGCAATTATATCTTTGTGTTTCTTGTTTTTATTTTCACTAGTTAAGCTTAATGGAAAAGAACAAAAATATGAGGGAGCTTTATTTGTATGCTCGTAGCAATGTTATTAGCATTAATTATTTGGATACAATTATTTCTAATACTATGGAAAAGTCTAAGCTTGGGGAAGCTAGTTTTTCTAAACTTTTTAGCTCCCTAGCTCTAGAGCAGAAAATTTGCTCTGATGATACTTTATCTCCCATATGTGATATTTTAAATCCTCCTGCGGAAAGTATTCCTTTTAAAGTACCGATGAAAATTGTTGAACGTGTCAGGAACAACTGCTATTTTGGAGATGGAATTGTACATCCTAGTGATCATTACTCTTTATACATGAATTATGGGAGTTGTTCAAGTGTGCAAGTATTTCAATGGACCAAGTTAAGAGGAGGCTATTCTCTTTGTCACTTAAGGACAAAGCAAGGGAGTGGTATGAGTTACTAGATGATCCTCATCATTTGGAGTGGAAGGAGCTTGAATCTCTATTTCATTCTAAATTTTATTCTTCTCATGAACTGTATTTAGATAGGAATTACATTTATAATTTTTGGCCTCATGATGGAGAAAGAATTGCTCAAGCTTGGGGAAGACTGAAAACATTAATACTTAAATGTCCTAACCATGAGCTTCCTAAGGAAATAATTGTTACTATTTTTTATGCAAGGCTTTCAGGACATTACAGGGATTATCTAGATGCATGTTCAGAGGGTTCTTTCTCAAGTAAGAAGGTTGAAGCTAAATGGGATCTTCTTGAAACAATTGAAACCAATAATGAAGGTTGGAATAACGACAAAGGTAAAGAATCAGGTATAAACTATGAGTATGATTGCATTAAGTCTTTCGCTGAAACTGCTGATTTTCAAGAGCTTAGTGCTAAATATGGTCTTGATCCTCAAATAATTGTTGGTTGGTATAGATCCTTTGCTTCTTATATTAATGTGCCTAAATCAAATGGGTACATACATCATGTACCTTTTAAAGACACTTGCATGAAAAATAAAATTGTTATAAATGATTGCAATGAACATGCTCAAACTTCTGAAAGTACTATTTCTTATAAGCATGTTAATTTTTGTGGAGCAGTTAGACCTTGTGAAAAGAATCAAACCGAAGAAGAATATTGCATCCAGCATAGGAATTAAAAAACTAGAAAGTGGGGCAGGGCTTTAGATGATCTTGGTAAAAAAGTTTGTGCCCTCTATCCTTTTACTTGTGAACTTTGTTGTAAAGTGGGTCATTTCAATTTTCAATGCTCAGGCTGTAATAGCTATTCGAATACTGGAAGTTTATATTGTGATGACATGATCACTTCTAATCAGCATGATGAACTTACATTATTTTTGGGGTCTGAAGAGTTATCAAGAAAAACTTCTTTGGTAGATATGAGTGCTCTTGATATGAATAGTGTCCTGCATGGTTGTCATCTTTATTGTGTTAATAATTGCCACACAAATACTTACATACAAAATATTATAAAAGAGGAGACTTTACCAAAATATGACAGGGCTAATATTTGTTTTCATCTTATTAATGAAGTGGAGGAATCCTCCAAAGTTCTTTCTACTATTTCTGACAATAAACCAGGGTATGTGGAGAAGCTTTCTTTCAAGCCTCTCCCTCTTAGAGAGAGTAAGAAGAAGAAGAGGAGGAGTAAAAGGAGAGAGGTAACGGTATCTCCCCCTAAGCATGTTTCTCCCTTTATAGTTTTTGATGAGTCTGAACTCGTTGATTTTCCTATGCCTCTTATTTATGAAAGTGATCATGATTGTGGTAAACACACTACTTCTGATATTGAAAATCTCTTTGGTACTAATTCTTAAAATGATGATAATTGATGTACTATTAGTGCCATCCATGTTCCTTCCAATGATGATATAGAAATCTCTGAGCTTGTGGATGATGTGTTTGAAAATCCTTTTGCTACTGATGATTATATGCTTGATACATCTCTTTCTAGTAAAAATGATGATATTGCTTATGATGATACTATGCCTCCAGTCTTTGATAACTATTATAAAATATGCTATAACATAGGCTATGATTACAATTATCCTTATGAAACTTGTCATAGTTATGGAGGGATTACCCAAAACCATCTCCCTAATATACAACTTGTCTACCATGTTGGAGTTCTTTATGATGATTATAATGATTATGATATATTCAGTCCACCTACTATTGAGGAGAAAATTAATTATGATTGCAGTATGCCTCCTATATTTGATGATTATGGTGATGAGAATGATAATGATAGTTATTTTGTTGAATTTTCTCCCACTACTATTAATAAGAATGACTATACTTATGTAGAGAGTAATAATTCTTTTATGCATGTGGCTCATGATAAGAATGTTATATGTGATAGTTATATTGTTAATTTAATTCATGATCATATTGAAAGTTATTATGATATAGGGAAACATAATTTTATGCATCTCAACAATATCAAGTTTCCCCTCTATATGTTGAAATTTTTGAAGTTGCACTTATTTTGCTTTCCTATGCTAGCCACTTTATGCTTTATTGACTTGTTTTTCTACAAGATTCTTTTTCATAGGAAGTGGGTTAGACGTAAAAAAAAATATGTTTGCTTCCTGATGCTCTCTTTTGCTTCAATTAATATTTCTCATGTGAGCATCTTCTAAAATTATCATGCCTAGCTAAAAGGCTTTAAAGAAAAGCACTTATTGGCAGATAACCCCTGGTTTTATTTTTGCTGTGTTTTTCTATGTTTTATTTGAGTCAAGGGGTTGTATACTTCTGTAGAAACTCCTTTTTTATCTCTATTTTCATGTTTTAGTTGTGCCAAGTAAAGTTTCCGACGAGAGTTGGAGTTGGTTTTCGGATTTCTGCGCACGAAACAGATTTCTTCTGTCCACCGTAAAACATCGTATAAATCATAGGAAAATGTCATGGATGGATAAAGACAGATGCCATGGGATGGCTTAAGTTTGGGGCCGATGGATGGCTGTAGGTATCCGGGGAGGGATCGCACGTCGAGTAGACGCGCTCAGGTAACACTGCAAACACCAAGAACTACCCAGGTTCGGGGCCCTCGTGTGGAGGTAACACCCCTACTCCTACCTATCTCTCTGTATGTATGATATCCGAGTAGCCATAGTACAAAGTTGCCTCTCAGCCGAGTAGCCACTCTCTGCTCTCTCTACAGCTAACACTTGCTTGTGCAATAAATGGTCTCTCGCGTAACGTCCCTCGCGCAGGAGGGGGAAGGGCACCTTATATACTGGTGCCCAGCCGAGTAAACAAAGAATAAAAGGTACGATGATGTGACATCTCCACAGTGGCGCAGAGCACGCCTCCGGTTTCTCGCTGACGCGGGTGCGGGAAGTCGCCGCGTCGTCTGACTGACAGGACCTGTCCACCCTGTCAGTGACACGGAGTAGGCCCCTCGACATGTCATGTCCCCTCTGTCAGTGACAGGACATGACAGGCGCCTACCTCACTGTAGCCACGCTGTTGCGCGGATAATCATGCGCTCCGTAAGTTGAACCGCACGCCTGTACGGCTGCGGGATCTCCGTGATCTTGTCAGAACGGCTCCATTGACTTCTTGCCCGAGTAGGATTGCAGCCCATCTACTCGGACCACCTGACCCTACCCGGACGATTATAATCTTTCTCCTTATCTTCTTTTGTCCTTCAATACTTATGACCGAATAGAAACTACCGGGTAGAGGCTACCCGAGTAGCCGCCTACCCGGTAAATAGCACCCTGACCTTCATTTTACCACCTGCCTTACCCCTACTCGGGGGTAGCCCCCCGACATTAGTCCCCGAAGCTGGTAGAGTCCAGCGAACTTGTTTGTAGGGCTCTGCCAGCTTAAACCAAATTGTCTTCTTTGAAAGAATGAGGCCGAGTTGCACTTCAAACCTGACCCAACTGCTACTCGAACTTCCCCATCACGCTTATTGGAGAAATCCTTTCTGCGCCGAGTAAATTACCTTGGTGAAATTTTCAACGCGATCCCGCACTGTCCAGATCGAATCCAGCTTCTCGTGTCACCGTGGGGCACGCGTCACACGCGCAAGCCCTTGACGCCTCGGTGCCTGCGCAGCAGCAGGCCACGCGCCTATCACTGCACCCAGGGCCCACAGCCCGTTAGGTCACCTCGAACAAGTACTCAAAAGCCCACGATCCAGGACGTGGGCTTAACTGCGCCCGTTACGCGAGCGTATTCGCTGTGTGCGTTTCTAACGGGCAGTTAACCCACGCCACACGATCTCTGGCCACGATTAATCCAGTAGTAACTGCAGCTCGCGTGGAGAGATAAATACCCCCGCGCCGCCTACCTTTTCTCTTTCCTCCTCACTTTCCAATCTCGCGCTCCCATCGCCTCTGTCGCCGCCGTCGAGCGCAGCACCACCGCGAGTACTCACCGCGCCCCCACCGTGAGAACAGAGAGCAAGAATCTCGGCGCGCCACCGCCGTCATTCTCGCCCTCAACTCCGACGAGCTCTTCTTCTCCAACCGCAACCTCGCTTCCATGGACCAGCATGGAGACGAGACGGTTCCCGCCCGAGCCGGCTGGGAGGGCTCGGACGTCACCGCCGAAGACTGCCAGTGGCTGGTGAACACCCGCCGAGTCCCCCCCGGCGTTATCTGCCGGCCTCCCGGCACTGAGCTCATCCCGGCACCAGAATCGGGCGAGTACGTGGTATTCCTCTCCCACTTCAAATGCGGCTTCGGCCTTCCCATCTCCAAATTCTTTTCGGACTTTCTCCGCCATTTCGGCCTTCAGCCGCACCACCTTCCACCAAACGCCATGGTTATGCTCTTCACACACGCCACCGTGTGTGAAGCTTTCCTGGGTGTCTACCCGACAGTTCAAACCTGGCCGCGCTACTTCTTCCTCCGTCAAAAAAGCGTTCCCAATCCCAACAATCCTCTCGTTCCCCGCACGAAGACCCAGACGGGTAGTGCGATGATGCTGCAGCGCCGCACCGGACACCACCCGAGAATACTCGGGCTGGATACCGTGCGCAAGTGGCAGCGCGGCTTCCTCTATGTGAAGAACATTCCCGTCAAGAAGGGAAAGCCCATCGAAGACCGGATAGGGCTCCCTAAGTTTGTGAAAGCGCTGCCCACCGGGCAGAACTGGGGATACGACCCGAAGAAAACCGTGCCAGACGTCATCCAGGTCGAGAAGTGCTTGACCGAGTTGGCGGCAGAAGGGCTCCTTCAGGACGACCAAATCGTGTGCTGGATCTCGCGCCGGGTACTCCCGCTCCAGGACCGAGCACATAAGATGTGCTACATGGGAGGTCCTCGGGATTGTACCAGGACGACGACCTTTGAGCTCGGCAAGGCTGAGGTGGCCATCTGGGCCAGGTCTATTATGCAGACCACGCTCACCGAGAACTGGGCATACGGTTGCATGCCATATAGCCGCACCAAGAAGATTAACCAGGTTAGTGCTCTTCTCTGCACCCTTACTATTTGTGATTGACCACAAGTAGGACTCCTCTTAGCTTTATATGCTTTGTATTTGCATGTTATGCTGAGTAGGAACCTTTAGCTTTGTATGCTTTATGTTTGCATGTTGTTCCGAGTAGACTCACTTAGCTTAATATGCTTCGTGTTTGCACGCTATCCCGAGTAGAACCACTTAGCTTAATGTGCTTTATGTTTGCACGCTTGTTCCGGGTAGAACTTCTTATCCGAGAACTCAACTCATTGTGCTTGTTTGCACCAACAGCACATCAATCGCCAGAGAGAAGAGGACAACAAAATCTTTGAGGCCAACTGGCAAGCGGATAGAACTGAGGATGACGCCACGGCGTATGACGTCCAAGCCACCCTCTGTGTTCCACGCGCCGGCTAGGAAGGTAAATCCCGTGCTGAAGCCTCTATTCGGGATTGGTCCGAAGATGAAGAAGGTGACTTGGTTCACCTTTCCGCTTACTCGCAGTCTGCTTTGCTTCCCTTCTTTTTTGCTTGTTCTGAATTCTTCCTTCTTCTCTGCAGAGGAGCCTGAGTTGGCCGAGTTAGAGGAGCCCGTGGACGCGATTCCGGTGTCCGTGGCTGCTCCTACTACTCGGAAAAGGACTGGAAGTGGTGCACGGGCACCTCCTCCCAAGAGGACCAAGAAGAAGCCAGCAATCAAAGTCACCACCGGCCGCCGAAAACGCGCCCCTACCATGGACGGGTAAGTGCTTCCGAGTATACCCTGGTTCTCTGTTGTGCTTTTCCCTTGTTCCTTTTTCCGCTTCCCTTCTGACTCTATTTCTTCTTCCAGTGAGGCTCTCGACGCTGATGCCACTGATGCACCTCGTCCCAAGAAGAAAACAACCGCGCCCCGAGAGCAGCTTGTAGAGCTCTCGGATGATGATGAAAACCAGGAACCGCAGGGTAGGACGCGTGTGTCCTCCCCTATTGACGAAGAGCAAGATCTCGACGTCGAGAACGATGGCGCCGGGGATGATACCGACCACGTCTCCGAATAGCTGCAGCCTGAAGCACAGCAGGCTGCCCCAGACGCTGCCAACAGCGAGAGACCGCCAACTCCCCCAGTTGCATTAGCTGGGCAAGACGCTGAACATGCTGCAGAGCAGCAGCAGGACACCACGGCCGTGGAGCGGCTAGACGCCACCACCGAGCAGCAGCCCGAGACCAATGCTGCAGCACAACCCAACCCCGCTGCCGAGCAGCGGGTAGAAGATGCTGCTACCGCGCAGCACACCGAGGATCCCGCTGCCATGCAGCACACAGAGGACTCCGTGGAGGATCCCTCCCGTGAGTACGCGGTGCAGCCGGATGTCGCTGCTGCCAACCGAGCAAAGGCACCTTCGACTCGCGCAATACCTTCACCTGTCAAACATGTGCCACCTCCTTCTCAGCCAGTCTTCCAAGCACCTCCGCCTTCTCGGCCAACCCCCACACCAAGCACCAAGAAGACTACCAAGGCGGGTGCTGAACCAACCCGGATGCAGCCAAGACGCGCCGCCTCATAGGCTGGACAGGCGCTGCCCTCCAAGCCGCAAGGCGGCCAACCCGGACAGCCGATCAAGAGCACCCAGCTGACGCTTACTCAGAACAAGACAACGCCTAACCCAAACATCAGCCTGGTTCCCTCCGAGGTTACCCTTGGTCCTATCGAGAAACTGAGTGCTGGTGCTGGTGCCAGCGGGCAGCGCAAGTATCCCGAGTATTGGACAGAACTGCATCAGCACCACCAAATCCAATTGTCCAAGGAGGATTAGTGGCTAGCCGCTCTCAAAGAACGCAAAGCCGCGAGCCTCTCCAAGTCCAAGGGAAAGAAAGACTCCTTGGTCATTAAGGAACTCTCTTCCCGCGGCGAGGACGACGAGGAGCTACCCGAAGGAGGCATTGCAACCATCTTGGACCGGGTAGGCCACGTCGAGAAGGCCTGGGATAGCAAGGTGTACGGCAATCACGCCTGGGATGGTGCCGAGTTGGGCAAGCTCGATCATTACCGGACATACTGGAACAAGGCCGACATTGGTCCTGTTGGCATGGCCGTGGCCAGCCCTTGCAGCACTCTGGCCGGCAAGTTGTTCGTGTTGCGCAAGAATATTGAAGATATCGAGCAAAGTTATGTCGTAAGTGTCCCTCTCCCTTTTGAATTTTCCGAGTTGCCATTTTCTTCTTTCTCTTCTCTTAGTCACTACCCCAGTCCCCGAGATTCGGGCGAGTAGATGAGGCTCAACCGAGTTGAAATCTACTCGGGCCAAATCTTCCAAAACCTCCAAAACTTATTCTCCTTCCTTCTCCCCTGCAGGATAGCGTCCAAAAAAGGACAAAAGTTTTCCGTCAGCTTCTCTGGAATCACCGCCAAGCCAGAGAACAAAACCAATCTCTCGAGGCTGAGAAGAGAGTCAGGGATGCCATGGAGCAGCAGGCTCTGGACCGCACCCTCAAGCTCTCTGAAATCGAAGGTAAGCTTTTAGCATATCGGTTTGTGCGTTTTGTACTTACGCCCGTTTTTTGCTTTTTGCTCAACTGCTTTCTTCTCTGTAGGCGAGCTCAAAGCTCTGGTGGAAAGACACCAAGATTGTGAGATTTTTGCTGCCTCCGCACAGAGTAAAATCTCTTCTCTGGAAGGTGAGTTATGTTCTCTCTTCTCTGTATTTGCCTTCTCTCCGCTGGCTACCCTGCTCAATGGTGTTGTTCTTCTCGCAGAAGAATATAAGAACTTCCGGGAGCAGCATCTGAACTGCCTCACTCCTGCTGAGGCACACCAGCAAGTGCAGGCACGGGAAGCCGAGATTGAGAAGGAGCGCGCTGCCGAGAGGACAGAGTTTGAGAAGCTCCAAGTTGATCTCTCAGCTGCACTCCAAACCGCAATCAACTCCGTCCGCGAGAAGCAGGAGTTTGAAGCGACTGTCGTTGCTGAGAAGCGAGCACTCGAGCTAGAAAACACCATGCTCAAGGAAAGGAACCAAGCTCTCGAGGAGAAAATCACTGATTCGCGCCGCATCCATGACAAGCATCTCCAAGACGTTGAGGACTGGAAGGTCAAGCTGGGAGGCCTGGTGGTGGACATGGAATGTGAGTTACTGCTACTCCTTACTTCTCTTGTCTTTTTCTTCTCTGCCTTCTTCCACCCGGTTTCACTTCTTCTCGGTCACTGTTTCTGATCCAACTCAGATCCTTATGCAGATATCTTCCCGGAACTCCGTTCCGCTAGTGTACCTGCTGTGGACAAGGCAAGGCAAGCCAGGGCCGCCTCTGGTCTGAATATTGACAACACATCCAGCATCAGCGATCATCTCCTCAACCTCAAGACGCAAATCCGATCCCTCAAGGGCCTGGGCACCTCCATGGTGTCTACTGGTATCAAGTTGCACAAGCTCTTCTGGCCCAAGAAGGATGTTCCGGAGACCTTCCGCGAGATCGCCACCAACCTGGACTAGGTCAAGGTGGAGTTGAAGAAGTGGCGTGCTTCCGCTGCTCGGGCAGGCGCCGATGAGCTCCTTCACTTCATTTTGTCTTGGTACGAGAACCTGGATCTCGACAGGGTTGGAACTCGGCGTAATGGATCCAAGTGGACCAAACGCCCCGCGTGCGTCTCCCGCCGGAAGGCAGTGGCCTACAAGCGTGCCTCCTACGCCGACACGAGCGTGTTCATCGACGGCCCCACCGAGCCAGATACGGATGTTGAGGGTGATGAAGACGAGGGCGAGGCCAAGTTCGAGGATGATGGCGACGAAGAGCAAGGCCAGGATGACGAGGAACAGGAAGAGTCCGAGCATGAGGAGGCCGAGCAGGGGGAAAGCGAGCAGCGCGATACTGTGGAGGACTCCAGGATGGGAGCCAACCCGGAGGCTGAGCAGGCGCAATCCGCCGAGCAGGAAGCGACCATCACCACCGAGATGGTGAGTGATGGCCTAGCTCCCGAGTTGGGCGCGAGTGGGACTGCGTCTGCCGAGCTCTATCCTCTTCCCAGCACACAATCCACTCAAGCCTCAAACCCGGCATCAGAGCCCATCGCTACAACTGCGACTCCTCCTTCAGTCGAGCCTATCACAACCACTGTTGCCTCCGAGCCGGAAGCGCCTACCAACACCAACACTGATACTGCCTCCACTGCTGCATAGCTCCTGCAAACTTTATCTCCAGACAATCTCATCAGATCCCCGGGATGCCAGTCGCATATGTATCGAACAAGTTTAAGTCTTAAGTTCCTTGCTACTCAGTTTTATTTGGTTAACAGTTTAGCAACTCTGGCTCAATGTCGGGTTGCGTTTCAATGCAAGTCCCCGAGTTGCATTTTTCATTCACTTGTTCTCTTTGTTTTTGCTCTTACCTGCCAGTTGTGGCTTTTTGGTAGTCGATTCACAAGATTTTAAAGTTCAAGTTTGAGATACTTAGCCACTTAGAAAACTGCATGGTAACGCCGCCTACCACTTAACCGAAAAAAGACAACAAAAACAGTAAAGAACACCCTACTTGGTTGCTACACCTCTCTTTTCCTTAGCAATTTTTCATGTGCTTATTGACCTTTGGTTTGTTCTCTTGCTTGCCATGAAGCCGGGTTGCGGACAGCAGCATAGTCGAAGAGTTGGCCTTTGGGTTTAAACACATTACTAGATATGCTTATGAAATTCTAAGTAAGGCAACTGAGTAGGCAAGGTAAAACAGAACAGAACAACACAGAGCAAATTTGGACAAGGGCAGTCCCCGAGTTTGAATTCGGAGTGCCGACTAGAATTTAAGTCAGTTTGAGGAGATGCATACAACTTTTTTCTCAAGAATGAAAACAGCGGAGTAGAGCTACCTTCCAGGGGCGCTTAGATTCCTCTCCAGCTTTATCCGGCATGTTCTTCTGGGGTGCCTGTGCATCAACTAGGTAGTAGGCGTCATTGTGCAGAGCCTTGCTCACAATGAAAGGCCCTTCCCACGGAGGGGATAGCTTGTGCATCCCGGTCGTGCGCTGCACGAGCCTAAGGACCATGTCTCCTTCTCGGAAAACCCTTGGGTTTACTTTCCGGCTGTGATAACGCCTCAGGTTTTGCTGATAAATGGTTGAACGTGACAGAGTTAACTCTCTTGCTTCTTCTAGCAGTTCAACGTTATTTTCTCGAGCTTCTCTCGCCTCCGCCTTAGTGTAGAGGGTTACTCGGGGCGAGTCATGCTCTAGGTCAGTGGGCAACACGGCCTCAGCTCCATATACCAAGAAGAATGGTGTGTATCCGGTTGATCGGTTAGGGGTAGTCCTTAGACTCCACAACACCGCCGGCAACTCGTCCAGCCAACAACTAGGGGTTCGCTGTAATGGCTCAATCAGCCTTGGCTTTATCCCGGATAGGACCATGCCATTTTCTCTTTCAACTTGCCTATTGGAGGCAGGATGCACAACAGATGCAACATCTAGCCGGATCCGCTTCTCTCTGGAGAATCTTGCGAATGCACCCTCAGCAAAGTTTGTGCCATTATCAGTGATGATGCTGTGCGGGTAGCCGTATCTCAAAATGACATCCTTCAGGAAACTCACTGCTGTGACTCCATCACACTTCTGAATAGGCTTGACCTCAATCCACTCGGTGAACTTGTCAACCATGACCAAGATGTGAGTCATGTTGCCTCTAGCTGGCTTGAAAGGACCCACCATATCCAAACACCAAACACCAAACGGCCAAGTAATGAGAATGGTCTTCAACTCGGAAGCTGGCATATGGATCTTGCTTGCGAACCTCTGGCACCCGTTGCACTTTCTTACTATATCTTCAGCTTGTCTCAAGGCAGTGAGCCAGAAGAAGCCATGCCGGAAAGCCTTGTTGACCAGAGCCCGAGAAGAGGCGTGATGTCCGCATTATCCTTGGTGTATCTCTATCAGAATTTCTTCTCCTTCCTCTGGCTCTACGCAGCGTTGCAGCACACCAGTAGGACTCCTTCTATGCAGCACCTTGTTGATGATTGTGTATCCCTTGGATCTTCTCTGTATCTGCCTGGCTGTGACCTCGTCACTTGGCAATGTGCCATCCGTTAGAAAGGATAATATGGGCAGAGCCCAACTCAGTGTCTCCCGGGTGGGAAACATAGGTTCGTCCACTTCCATTGGATCAGCTACCAAGACCTCTTCTGAGTTGGGGGCGAGTCCCCGAGTCCTCGTGTACTGAGAAATGATCCCCTCAATGAATGCGACAGTCCCCGAGTTGAATTGAGAAGTCCCCAGGTTGCAGGTGCCAGTCCCCGGGTTCTCTTTTGCAGCCTCCCAATCAATCTCCATGGGCACAACTTCCTCTCCTGGCAGAGATGGAACAAAGATAGACTCCGAGTTGGGGGATGGCTTGATGGATGGCTTTCTCAGATGCTCCAAGGCAATCCCAGCCGGGATAAACTGCCGAGAAGACCTCAACCTGGACAGCTCATCATCCGCATCATTCTCAGCTCGGTGTACATGATGAAATTCACACCCTTCAAAGAATCCAGTCATGGTTTGCACCAGAAACCGGTAGGATGCCATGTTGGCATCCAAAGCATCCCAGGTGTCGGATACTTGCTGAATCACCAAATCCGAGTCACCATAACAGACGATACGCTGCACCCCAATCTCCTTGGCTACCCTCAGGCCATGTACTAATGCCTCATACTCGGCCACACTCTTAGATGCTTTGAAATGAATCTGCATCACGTATTTGAGTTGATCTCGCTTGGGTGACGTAAGCACTACGCCAGCACCAAGCCCTTCCTTCACTTTGGAGCCATCAAAATGCATCTTCCAGTAGTTGGTTTCCGGCAAGGGAGGATCATATTGCATCTTGGCCCAATCCACCTAGAAATCTGCCAGAGTTTGTGACTTGATTGCTTCTCTTCTCGCGTGCAGAGGAGTGTACGCGGCTAGCTCGATCGCCCACTTGGCTACCCGACCGCTTACTTCCTTGTTTCCCATGATCTCCGAGATGGGAGTAGTACTCACCACCGTGATGGGATGCTCTTGAAAGTAATGCTTGAGCTTTTTGGCACCCAGGTACACGCCGTATGTCATCTTCTGGTAATGCCGGTAGTTTTGCTTGGAGCTGGATAACACCTCACTGAGACAATACACTGGCTGCTGCACCTTCTTGCCTTCCTCTTCTCTTTCCACCACTATCACCATGCTGACTACCCGGTTGGTTGCTGCAATGTACAGCAACATTGGCTCTTTGGGTAGCGGGCTAGGCAGGATGGGAGCGCTACCCAACATGGTCTTGAGTTCTCTGAAGGCCACATCGGTTTGCGATGTCCAGACAAACTTATCACTCTTCTTCATGAGCTGGTACAGAGGCAAGGCCTTCTCACCCATTCTTCCCAGGAAGCGGCTCAGAGAAGCCAAGCACCCGGTAAACTTTTGCACATCCTTCAGTGATCTCGGCAAATACATGCTCTCTATAGCTTTTATCTTTGAAGGATTGGCTTCAATGCCCCGACTGGATACCAAGAAGCCGAGTAACTTGCCAGCCGAGACGCCAAAGGTGCATTTAGTCGGATTCAGTTTCATCCTGTACTTGCGCAGGTTAGCAAAAGTTTCCTCAATATCACTAAGCAGAGTATATGTTTCTTTCGTTTTGATGACAATGTCATCTACGTACACCTGCACATTTTTGCCAATTTGATCATGCAAGCATTTCTTCATGCATCTCTGATAGGTAGCCTCGGCATTCCGCAACCCAAAGCACATGACACGATAGCAATAAGCCCCGTACGGGGTAATGAAAGCAGTCTTTATTTGATCAGCCGGATTAAGAGGTATCTGGTGAAAACCAGAGTAGGCATCAATGAAAGACAAAAGTTCACACCCGGCAGTGGAATCGATCACGTGATCTATGCGGGGTAGCGGGAATGGGTCCTTGGGGCAGGCCTTGTTCAGGTCGGTGTAGTCCATGCACATGCGCCATGCAGTCTCGGCCTTGGGGTGTTCCTTCTTCTTCTCAACCATGACCGGGTTGTTCAGCCAATCCGGATGCAGCACCTCCATGATGAATCCGCTTATCAGCAACTTGGTGATCTAATCACCGATAGCTTTCCTCCTCTCATCACCAAAGCGGCGCATAGCCTGCTTAACTGGCTTGGCGTCAGGACGCACATGTAGTGAGTGCTCAACCAACTCCCTCGGGACACCCGGCAAGTCCTCATTAGACCATGCGAAGACATCCCGATTCTCACGGAGGAAGTGGATGAGCTCGCTTTCCTATTTCTCGCCCAACCCGGCGCCAATGATGGCAAGACGGTCTGGGAACTCAGGGTCCACCTGCACCTTCTTGGTTTCTTGGGAGGCCTGGAAAGCTGCTCCATACTGAGTACCCGACATGCCAGGCATACCGACTTGTGCTGCTTGAGCCATAGCAAGCACCTCATGTATCTTCTTCTTCTCAGCAGCAATGACCATGGACTCTGCCAGCAGAGAACCAGCAGACGCACACTCCAAGGAGCGCTTGTAATCACCCGAGATGGTGATGGCTCCATTGGGACCAGGTAGCTTCATCTTCAGATAGGCTGCGTGGGTTGAGGCCATGAATTTGGTGAGCGCAGGCCTACCGAGTAGAGCGTGGCAGGGGCTCTGAAGATCAACCACTTCGAACTTCAGGCACTCTGTGCGGCAGTTCTCCCTGGTGCCGAATAGGACATCTACCCAGATGCGGCCGATTGGAGCGCAAGACACTCCCGGCACAATGCCGTGGAAAGTAGTCCTGCTGGGTAGCAGCATGTTCTCGGCAAGACCGAGCTTCTACAGGGTATCTCGGTACATGATGTTGATGCTGCTGCCGTTATCAATCAGCACTTTGCTGAACCTGACATTCTTCGTCGTCCCCAGGAATGTGGGATCCACCACCAGCGCATATGTACCCGGATTGGGCATCACCTTGGGATGATCAGCTCTGGACCAAGTAATCTCTTGCTCGCACCAGAGCAGATAGTGAGGCACAGCTGGGATCACTGCATTCACCTCCATCGCGCGCATGTGCAACGACTTCTTGTCGTCTGGCTCGGTGGTGAACACCATGTAGCTGTCATGATGCTCCCGGTACTGGTTGCGGTCTCCACCATCGTCGTTGCCGTTGTTGTTGTTGTTGTTGTTGTTGTTGTTCCTGTTGTTGTGTTGTAGTTGCGGTTGCGGTCATTGCGGTTGTCGTAGTTGTAGTTGCGGTGGGCTCCCTGAGCCACTTGGTTCACGTTCTCCCTTCTCGGATTCACTGCCGGCCTGGGAGCAGCTGCCCGAATAGGATGCACATTGGCATTCGCAGGCGGCAGAGGAGGAGGAGGGGGCAGCTGACCAAAACCTTCACTCTTGATGCGGTCCCACCAGCTGCCTTGCCGGGTAATGTGGTTGGCTGGCCTACTTGGATGCCGAGTGTGGAAGCTGCATGGCCCATCCTTCATGTTCTCAAAGATAAATCTCTGAGCATCTCCGTTGTCCGGGTTGCCGCTACCCTGCTGGGGAGCATTGTATTGCTTCTTGATGCCTTGGCCCTGATTCTGGTTCTGCCCGTATTGGGCTCCAGCAGTTTTCTGCCTTTGGCTACTCCCAGCAACCGCAGGGTCTTGGTTCACAGCGTTCACTTCTTCGGATCATACCGAGTATCAGGTCGGTCACCTCTGCGCTTGTTTCTGAAGTCTTGGCGTCTGCCGCCATCATGGTGCTTCCTTCTCGGCTCGAATGCATGCTGCCATGCCTGTAGGGTCACCGAGTGCATACATATCAGCGATCTTGATCGTCTCGGCAAGCGTACTCGACATCTCTCTCTACAGCTTTTGCCACAACATGCTGCCATGCCTGCAGCCTTGAGCAAACCAGGCGATTGGCTGTGACTCGTTCACACCCTCGCAGGTGTTCCTCAGTGTGCTCCACCGAGTAAGGTACTCTCGGTCAGTCTCCTCTTCTCGCTGCTTGCAAGCTGAAAGCTGCTGCGGCCTATTCGGCCTCTTGTATGTGCTGGTGAAGTTGCTGATGAAGGCTTCCGAGACGTCCAACCAGCAGTTAATACTGTCCTTGGGCAAGTTGTTCAACCATATCCGGGCAGGGCCCTCCAGCATCTGGGGAACGTATCTCACGGCCATCTCCGATTGCCGCCTGCAATGTGCACAGCGGTGACATAGTCGCTTAGCCAGTCTTCCGGCTTGGTGCTGCCATCATAGCACTTGGTACCTCTAGCCAACTGGAACTTGTTCACAAAAGGCTCCCCCATGATGCGGTTACCAGAGCAAGCTGGGCCGGGTGGCCCCCTCGTCTCCATCTGTGCTGACGGATTAATCCGGTCCAACCTATATCTTGCGTCGCTGGGTTCCAGCATGCGGTCACCCAAACGATCAGTGATGTCTCTTGGGTCAGCGTACCCGGCCATCTCCATTGACGATTACCCATCGTCGTAGCGGTCCTGCGGCACGGGTCCGGGTTGAACAACCGGGTTGGCCACTGCCACCACTGCCTGCGGCTGCACAGCAACTGGCTGCCGCACTCTCTGCTGGACCGGGTTGGCAGCATGATGTCGCGATGTTCCCGCGCGGTTTCCTCCTTGCCCCTTGTTGTGAGCTTTAGTGGCTTGATAGCCTGCTCCTGTAGAGTTGTGTTTCTGACCGGGCTGTCGCGCCACAGCATGCTGTTTTCCGACGGCAGCCGGGTTGTACACCTGCATTTGTTTGTTCTTTCCAGAGTTCACACTCTGGTCCCTCTCATTGCCAGGAAGCAGCGATGAGGCCTGATCCATAGATCTGACCGCATGCGAGTGGACAACCTGAGAAGCGCCAGCTCCCAGATTGGCTTTCCGGAACTCCTCGTTCTGCCTGCCAGCTTCTAGCACTAGCTCATTCAACCTATCCTGCAGACTAGCACGCGCGTCACCAGTGAGATGCGGCAACTCAGCAGCAACTGCCTCTGCAGCCCTAAGAGTTTTGGCGGGGAAGCTATATTTGGGCCTAGTAGCAGTGTTCAAACTAGTAGTTTGGCTAGCAGCCCTGCCATCTCTAGCTAGCTCAGCGCCTAAGTTGCGACGGATAACGCCTATCTTGCTAGGCAGCCTAGAAATTGGAGTAAAGCCATGTGCTCTGTTGTACTCGTTTTGATCTAGGTTAAGCTCAAGCCTAACCTTCTCTAGCTCCTGGGCCTCCGCGCGTAGCGCTTGACGCTGCTGCTCGAGTTGTGCCCTCAACGTCATGAGCTCAAGGTCGGTGGGAGGCGGCATGCCCAGTTGCTCGGTGGCGCCACCGCGAGCAACTGGTATAGCCGCGGACGTGGAAGGAGCCACGTAACCCGGAATGTTCCCGGGCATGTCGTAGGGCTTCTGGACCCTTGCGCCAGCCGGTTCCTCGATGACTTCGGGCCGTAGCAGCCGCGCCTTTCCCGACATCGATAGCCGGGTCTGTCATCATCACCTCCACGATGTCCGCAGAGTAGCCAGAAGGCTTCCCGCGGGCAGCGAGTACAACAGAAGGATCTTCTGCGACGAGCACCTCCTCCGGGAACTCGCGGATGACGGTGGTGGCGACGTAGACCAGATGCGCACCGAAGGAAAGCACCGAGCCGCCTGCTGGCACGAGCCTGCCGCCAAAATCGCCGGCGTTATTGGTGACGAAATCGAAAGAGCCGAATCTGTGGACAAGGCCACAGACCACGCGCTCTCCCGAAGCAGAAATCGGTCCCGTCCGAATATGAACCCCAGCCAGCGCCGCTGCTGGCCCCACGGTGGGCGCCAACTGTCGTGGATGGATAAAGACATATGCCATGGGATGGCTTAAGTTTGGGGCCGATGGACGCTGTAGGTATCCGGGGAGGGATCGCACGTCGAGTAGACGCGCTCAGGTAACACTGCAAACACCAAGAACTGCCCAGGTTCGGGGCCCTCGTGTGGAGGTAACACCACTACTCCTGCCTATCTCTCTGAATGTATGATATCCGAGTAGCCATACTACAAAGTTGCCTCTGAGCCGAGTAGCCACTCTCTGCTCTCTCTACTGCTAACACTTCCTCGTGCAATAAATGCTCTCTCGCGTAACGTCCCTCGCGCAGGAGGGGGCATGGCACCTTATATACCGGTGCCCAGCCGAGTAAAAAGAATAAAAGGTATGATGATGTGACATCTCCACAGTGGCGCAGAGCACGCCTCCGGTTTCTCACTGACGCGGGTGCGGGAAGTCGCCGCGTCGTCTAACTGACAGGGCCTGTCCACCCTGTTAGTCACAAGGAGTAGGCCCCTCGACATGTCCTGTCCCCTCTGTCAGTGACAGGACATGACAGGCGCCTACCTCACTGTAGCCACGCCGTTGCGCGGATAATCATGCGCTCCGTAAGTTGAACCGCACGCCTGTACGGCTGCGGGATCTCCGTGATCTTATCAGAACGGCTCCATTGACTTCTTGCCCGAGTAGGATTGCAGCCCATCTACTCGGACCACCTGACCGCTACCCGGACGATTATAATATTTCTCCTTATCTTCTTTTGGCCTTCAATACTTCTGACCGAATAGAAACTACCGGGTAGAGGGTACCCGAGTAGCCGCCTACCCGGTAATTAGCACCCTGACCTTCATTTTACCACCTGCCTTACCCCTACTCGGGGGTAGCCCCCCGACAGAAAATCATAATGAACTGAAATTTCTTGTGCTTATCCTCGGTTAATTCCGCAACTTTTTGTTCTTTAAGTTTTTCAATCTGAGCAACGTAAGTTCCTCGAACAAATTCGTCTTTACAGTCTGTTCTAGTTTCGACAGATTCTGCCATTTTTCTTGCATTTGCTCTTTTGCGATGTCAAGTGGATTTCTTTGCTTCACGAAACATTAGTGGTTGTAGATAATGTTTAAAATTATCAATAGAACTTGTGTCATAAATAACACATGTATTTTTTATTGTTGCACTAACCCTCTAATGCGAATTACTCTTTGAGTGTGGTGTGAAGGAAGTTTTCAAAGGTCAAAGCTTGGGGATGCTCCCGTGGTTCATCCAAGCATATTTTTAGAATACTCAAGCATCTAAGCTTGGGGATTCCTTGGGCATCCCCTTCTTCATCAACAATCTATCAGGTCACTTCTAGTGAAACTATATTTTTATTCGGTCACATCATATGAAGTTTACTCGGAGCGTCTGTTTGTTTTTCTTTTCTTTTCTTTCGTTTTCCTTGCTGAAATAATATAGTTGGACCCTGGCATTCCTTGTTTGGGAGAGATACACGCTCCGCTTTTTCGTTTGAATACTTGCTATGCTAGTATTCTTAGTTTTTCTTCTAGTTGCTGCAATGTTTCTTGTTTAGCTCTTTTTTTCATGGCATCTCTTATTAAGAGCTGTTAGTTTTAGTAGTGTTATGTGAGTACTCTCATGTTTGCTTTCTGTGGCATTTCGAGAGTTTTTAGTAAAGCATGTTTTGTATGGTGCTTGTTGGGAAAAGAAACTACTTCTTGAGGTAGAATTTTTTACGGTGCAAGTAGAAGTTTGTATAGACTATGGCTAGAATTTTTCATATCATGCTAGATGTTATTTTAATTTTAAATCCTTGTGGTTATTTAGTAGCATGATTATCGTCAAATAGCTGAGAGTGTTTAATGTGCCATTGAAAGAATCATGAGTTGTTCTTGTCATATTGAAGCATAAATTTTCGGTGTTCTTCTTTGAATGTTTTATTTTGTTGACTTGGTGCATGCTCACACCATGTTTATGACTATGAACCAGTCACGAATAGCCTCTATGATCATTTAATTTTTGAACTTGTGGTACCACTTATGCTTTGATTAATGATGTTTATGTCGCTATGCATGATTATGGCTCTTCTGCTCTCTTGATTTGTCGCTCCCAGTATTTTGCTAGCCTCCACCTGTACTAAGTATGAGCTCTACTCGTGCATCCAACTCCCAAAAACCAAAGTTTTCCCATTGTGTCCATCATACCTACCTACATGTGGTAATTAACCGCCACTCCAAAGTAAATTGCTCATGTGTTAGCTTTAAAACTTTCAAAATTACTCCCGTTTTGTGCTCCTGTTTTAGCTCACAAGGACGTAAATAGAGAATATTTATCTCACTTGTTGATTGTACTTTCACACCCTCGACTAGTGGCATCATCCGCTTATCTAATGATAGAAGAGCTGGCAGCAGGGTGTCCAACCCCAAATTAATAACACAAATTCTCTGCACTATTTTTCCCCGGATTTATCAATCAAAGCATAATTGTGTAAACAAAAGAGAAAGAGGGATGACCTTCTACCCAGATGCGTCCTTCTATGGGAGCCTCTCTTGTGAGTCCAATTGTCTTGTGACGTACTGTATTTTCTATTTACCATTCGTTGACATAAGCATACACCTCTCTTAAAATATAGACACTCCTCCACGGTATGTGATTGTTGGCAGGCACTCGAGGATTCGGTTAGCCATGGTTTGTGAAAGATGGTTGGGAGGAGTGTCAAGCTTTTTATACCTCAGTTTAATAAAATAAAAGCTCTAGCACATGAGTGATCCATGCTTGCCTCTACGAAGGGCCCTTCTTTTACTTATACATTGAGTCTCCATCTTCTAACTTTATGCACAGTTGAGAGAGCATAGTTGCCATTCTGAGTTTTATGTGCATTTGTCCCAGAAACATTATTAATTGATTCATGATGTGTTATTGCTTGTTCTCTAATTATTTGTTCTAGTCTTCCCCGTGAACTTTGAAGGTGTCCTGACATTTATGTTTTGCCCCACTCTTAAGGACTAGCAAAATATCACTTTGACATGTTCTTTCTATACTTGAAACAAACGTATATCTTTCGTTGCATTGTTATTCATGATCTTTTATTTGAGTTACTTCTCATGATGCAAGGTGATTGCTATGCTTTACTATTAAAGTTCTATTTATCATACTTGTGTTAAAGTTCTATGATATCAACTTTTTTTGAACAGGGGACGGTCCCGAAGGACCTAGAGCTTCATTGATCGGTGGAGTAACTTACAGACAGGCCAACAGAAAAATAAGGAATACAAACTAGCCCTTGAAACTTTGCACCTAGGACCTCGAAAAGAAATAAGAAAATCGATCAGGTCCTGCTCCTTCTCCACCGCATCGAATCCATAGCTACGCACAGTCAACCTCGAGGTCGCCGGGGACAGAACCACTTGGGACGGCGAGGCGGGAGCAATACTGCAACGTCGCTGAAGAGCCTCCACTTTGGCATAGAAGCCTGGAGGTAGAAGACCACCATCGCTGGAGCCAGTCCAGCACATGGGGCGGGAGCGGTCGCCTGACGACCATGAGGGACGACAACGACAACCTCGTCGTCGTGGAAGAACTCCCTGGCGAAGCTTCGCCACACCCCTGGTGCAGAGGCCACGAGCGCTCAACCAAGGCCAAGATCCTCTCTTGGTCCTCACCTCCACGGCAAGAAACGAATTGAAGAACTGACCCGCAGAAGAGTCTCGCAGATCTGCTTTAGACGAGCTTATTAAGCTGCTACCTCCACCTCTTCCAATCACCGCCACCGTCCTCCATGGACCGCAGCCAGCGAAGAAGAAAGGAGCATCTCCGGCGCCGCCCGTCAACGCACAGAGCAAGCAGCAACACGGCATGACGCCAAACTGAAAACACCGAAACCTGCAAAGCAAACACTAGTATATACACAAGCACACCACCGAATCCATCCTCCCGCCGAGCAGCTGAGCTACCGGAGAGAGAGACAGAACGGGGCGGCGGCGAAAGCTGTCGGCGGACTCTCAAAACACGAGGGGTGGGGAAAGAGGGGGGACTATATCCTCCACCTGTACATCACTCTATCTAGACTCTGGACTTTAGATGACAACCACCAGTCCTATGATATCAACTTACTTATGCTTTTACATTATTGATGATCAAGTTTATGTTAGTAGCATGTCACCTCATAAATTATGTGTTTTTATTGTTTACCTACTCGAGGACGAGTAGGAACTAATCTTGGGGATGTTGATACGTCATAAATGTATCCTTAATTTATGATGTTCCATGTTGTTTTCTTATTGTTTCCCACATGTTCGCTATACACTTTATGTCATTATTATCGATTTTACGGACTAACCTATTGACAAGATGCCATAGAGCCAGTTTTCTGTTGTTTTTTAGTTTCAGAAAAGTTGTTTTGGAAATGTCATCGGAATTGGAAAATTCTAAGGCCGGAAGTCTTAGAATTCCCTAAGGTTCCACGGAGTCCCGAAGAGACCCGGAGGGGGGCCTCAGGGGGCCCACACCATAGAGCGGCGCCCTCCCCCTTGGCCGCGCCAGGGGGTGGTGTGGGGCCCCGAGGCCTTCACCGCTTTTCCCTTTCGCCTTTATAATCCCCCCGAGATGTAAACCCTAAATATATTCCACTTCGTCCCAAAAAACACCTTAGGCCGTCGTCATCGTCATCCCGAGATCGGGAGGGTTCTGGAGCTCTCCCCGGCACCTTACCGGAGGGGAATTCATCACCGGAGGGGTCTACACCACCATGCCCTCCTCCGAAGTGATGCATGAGTAGTTCATCCCTGGACTACGGGTCCATAGAAATAGCTAGATGATTGTTCTCTCCACTTTGTACTTCATGTTTAGATCTTGTGAGCTGCCTAACAAGATCAAGATCATCTTTATGTAATGCTACATGTTTGTTTGCTGGGATCTGATGAATGTTGAATGCTATGTCTTCTGATTATCAATCTATCATGTTATCTTCATGCATATGTTATTTATGATCTTGCATGCTCTCCGTTATTAGTAGATGCTTTGGCCAAGTAGATGCTAGTAACTCCAAGAGGGAGTATTTAGGCTCGATAGTGGGTTCATGTCTCCTTTGCATCTGTGCTCGAGTGACAGAAACATGATGGATGGAGGATGTGATGTTTCCATTAGGGAAAAAACAATGGTGTTTACCTAGTTTACATTGTTTACATTACACACTTTGCTTACGGCGATAATCTGTTGCTAGCAACTTAATACCCAACGTTTGTTTGGATGATATTCAGAGGTGGATTATTAGACATAGATGGAGTTGGATGACTGTCTATGTATTTTGCTGTAATGCCCGCATGAATCACATAGTAATATTTATGTCTTGCATATACACTACGGTGTAGACTTCATTTCTGTCAATTGTCCAGCTGTAATTTGTTTACCACACATGTTATTTATCTTTCACAGAGAGACACCACTAGTGAACTATGGACCCCGGTCCATTTTCCTCATACTGATAAAACACCTACTGTTTTCATATTGCTCTCATATTGTTTCTACTGTTTTCCACACCATACGTTTAACCTCTTTGTGTTTAGCAAAACCGGTGAGATTTACAACCTCACAGCTACGTTTGTGAAAGTAAAGTATAGGCAATTTCAACCTAAATTTCAACCTCACAGCTAGTAACCTAAATTACAACCTCACACCATAATGCTAGTAACTCCAAGAGGGGGGTGAATAGGTGCTACGACCAATTTTAATTTTTCTTAAGATTTAGGCTTGACAAGAAGGTAAATTCTCTAGATTATGCAACTAGGGGTGAATTTACCTATATGACAAGGCAAGCAATTAAGGCAACTAGAACAACACTTAATGCAACTAGTACAACAATAAATGTAACAAGTACTAGTAAGTAAATAGGGAGGAACGAGATAACCGATGGAAGCACACGGAGACACGATGTATTCCCGAGTTCCTCCTTGTTAAGGGAGTACGTCTCGTTGGAGGGGTGTGAGCTCGCCACGAAGGCCTACTCAACGCCACGAAGGCCTCACCCTATTCTCCGATGAACTCCGCCACAAAGGCCTAGTTCACCTTCCACTATAGAACCCCTTTGAGGCGGGGATCGAATCCTTTACAAACAAGTTTGGGGCACACACCCACAACTTAATTGGGGGCTCCCAACACTCACAAATCACCAAGAGTAGCAAGAAGCCTAGGTTCTCCACATGAGGAAACCCTAGGCCAAGATTCCTCAAGCAAAGGAGAGGGGAAATGAAATCCGGTTGGTGAAGACGTAGATCGGGGCCTTCTCCTTCAATCCACCAAAGATCTAGGCTTTTGGGTGGTTGGATTGGGAGATCTAGCAAGGTGGTTGAGCTCCAACAATGGTGTCTTTAAGTCTGGTCGAGCTGACTTGAGGTAGGTGAAGGGGAGGGGGTATTTATACCCCCCATAAATGCAAAGAGCCGTTGGAGCATTCCTGGCGAAAATCACACCGGAGACTCCGGTGTAAAGACCGGAGACTCCGGTCTGGGCCGGAGACTCCGGACAGTTTCCGGTGTCCCAATTCTTCAGGGAATATCCACTCCGGAGACTCCGGTCTGGTGGACCGGAGACTCCGGTCTTGGTGCTTCGAATATGCATAGAGCATGTCTGTGGTCTTGCGAACGAAGGGAAAAGTACTCACACCGGAGACTCCGGTAAGTATCCGGTAAGTCTCCGGTGTGGGTACAGTGCGCGACACCACCAAGTCCTTAGCAAAATTCCTTGAAGAAAAGCCCACACCGGAGACTCCGGACAGTCTCCGGACACTCTCCGGTGTGGGTACAGTACGCGACACCAGAATTTCCTTAGCGAAATCCCTGAGCAAATATCCACACCGGAGACTCCGGTCTGGTAGACCGGAGACTCCGGCCTGGAGAAAACTCCAGAGAACAGAGAATGGACAGCAGCTCCTTTTTGTACCTCAGCACCACACATGATAATATGTTGAAGTAAACCCCTGAAATATATCAACACCTATTAGATTACATGTGTTGTTAACAAACACCAAAACAAGATGATTTAAGCGCGTTTGCACTTTCAGTTTGGACAAAGTGATTTGATTTTATTCTGTAGGTTCCACGTTGCTGCTGAACCGGTAGTGCGCCCTGCCACCTCAGCTGCATCAACCTTCAGAGATTGTTTGTCCTCCTACTGGTCGATTCAACCTTAGTTTCTTTTCTGAGGGAAAACTTGCCGGTGCACTCTTCACAACCTTTCTCTTGGGTTTACCAACGTCAGCCTCCAGTCATGGCTTGCATCAGGGCCCAAGTTCCATGATCTCAGATCTGAACACGTTATTGTTTCATGAGTATAATTGTGTTTCCTGATCATATCTGCAAGTTGTTTACACACATTGTTGTCCGGAACCCGATGCCCCAAAGTGACAGAAATTGGGACAACCAGAGGGGATGGTTGTGACGTGAGGATCACATGTGTTCATGGAGTGTTAATGCTTTGCTCCAGTGCGTTATTAAAAGCAGCACCTTAATTACCAGTAGTTTCCCTTGAGGCCTCGCTGCAAACGGGCTGGTAGGACAAAAGATGTTGTGCAAGTTTCTCATTGCGAGCACGTATGACTGTATTGGAACACATGCCTATGGTTTACCTAGAACTTGGATGCTTTATTATTATCTTCAATGCCCACGTTTTGATTATTATATGAACTATCTTATCCATGCAACGCCTGCTCATCCATCCCTATTCCTACAGTACGTTATGCCTGCTCTTTCCCGCAATTTCTACTGTTGTTCTATTTTAATCGTGCTGTTATTTTACTACTACTGCCGCTATAAAACTGTTACCAATGATAAACTGTTGCGAGCAAGTCTACTTTCAGGTGCAGCTCAATTGACAACTTCGTTGTTAAGGCTTATAAATATTCTTTGCCTCCCCTTGTGTCGAATCAATAAATTTGGGTTTTACTTCCCTCGAAGACTGTCTCGATCCCCTATACTTGTGGGTCATCTAGGGGCTTGAGATCATTGTGTGTTTTGATTTGATCCCGTGGATCCTTTATATAGTTGGAGGGGAGGGGAGACATACCCAAGGGGGAGGAGGAGTCCTTGATCGACTAGGAGGGGGATAGCCTCGCCAAGAGGTGGTCGCACCCCCTCTCCTTGCCCAACTCGGATTGGACGCCAAGTGCTCGGGTAGTTAGGGTTTTCCCGAGGAAGGCAATATATAGGCGGAAGGGCGATGTTGGTGGGCGAATAGGGGGCCCACACCACGTGGCCGCGCGGCCAAGGAGGGTGTCGCCCTATGATGTGGCTGCCTCCCTGGCCCCCTTCGAGTCTCGTCCGGACTCCGGGTACGTGAGGGACTTCGGCTTTTGCTTTGTGCAATTCCGAGAATATTTCCAGAACAACTTTTCTGAAATACAAAAACAACAGAAAAAAAAACTGGCACTGTGGCATCTTTTCAATAAGTTAGTCCCTGAAAATGCATAAAAATTCTATGAAGTGTATAGAAAACATGTAGCAATTGGCATATTCTCAACATGGAACATAAGAAATTGTAGATACGTTGGAGATGTATCAAGCATCCCCAAGCTTAGTTCTAGTCGTCCTCGAGTAGGTAAAACGATAAAAACAAAATAATTTCTGAGGTGACATGCTACCACACAATCTTGATCAAATAATAATGTAAAGAACAAGTCATTAATGAAGTGATCCAAGTCAATGGTCCATAGTTTGCTAACAAATAGATAATGAGTAAACAACTGAATCATATGAACAAAAACTTTTCATGAATAGTACTTTGAAGACAAGGATCAATTTTTTTTGCATAAGAGTTAACTCATAAAGCAATAGATTCTAAATAAAAGGCATCGATCAACACATAGGAAGATTGAAGTTTCAGCACTAGCTTTCAACTTTCAACATATATATCTCATGGATATTATCAACACAAATAAATATAATAAGTGCAATAAACTAGCATGTAAAAATTGTTGCACACAAAGTTGACACAAGTGTTTTCTTCTGAGACAGAAAGAAGTAGGAAAACTGACTCAACATAAAAGTAAAATAACGATCCTTCGCAGAGGGAAGCAGGGATAAATCATGTGCTATAGCTTTTTTAAGATTTTAAAACATATAGAGAGTATAAAAATAAATTTTGAGCGAGGTATTTGTCTATGTCAACGAATGACATCAAATAATTTATCATCCTTTCATGTTCAAAGGCTTCACGAGCGGCTCCCATAGAGAGAACAATAAAGTTCCTCTTCTCCCTTGTTTGAACAAGCTAAGTTCATGATTTCTCAAGCCCATAGTGTTAGGATATTTATTTGGTTATAAGTTGTAATTTATCTTTTAGGGGCTGGGCACCCGCTTGCCTGGTCTTTTTGCAATATCAGGGACTTGGAACATTATTCGTGCTAGTCAAGGTGTGAAGCCCAATAAACATGAAATACTCAACTTCGGGAATACTCATTTTAGCAAGATTAAAACAGGACAATAAAAATAACAACTATAATAGGAACTAATTTTTTGTGTTTTTGATATAAAGAAGCAAACAAGACAAAATAAAATAAACTAAGCAAAACAATAACAAAGTAAAAAAAGATCGGAGGTGAGAGACTCCCCTTGCAGAAATCCTGTTCCTCCCGAGCAACGGCGCCAGAAAAGAGCTTGATCGTGCGTGGACACACATTCATTGGGAGACCCCAAGAGGAAGGTATGATGAGTAAGGCAACAAGATTTTTCCTCAGTAAGAAACCAAGATTTAATCGGACCAGTAGGAGAAACAAATCACTTATGAACGTTGTTGACAGCTGATGTTGGAAGAGCGCACTACCACACTCAGCAGCAACGTGGAATCTGCACACAACCAAGATACTTTGCCCCAACGAAACAGTGAGGTTGCCAATCTCATCGGTCTTGCTAAAAACAAAGGATTAGACGTATAATGTGGAAAATGATGTTTGTTTGCAGTGAATGAAATGAGAACAGTGTTTGCAGTGGGTTGTATTATAAGTGTAAAAGAATGGACCGGGTCCACAGTTCACTAGTGGTGCCTCTCCATAACAGATAAATAACATGTTGGGTGAACAAATTAAAGCTGGGCGATTGACAAATAGAGAATGCACCGTAATTCATATACATGACATGATGACTACTTTGAGATTCATTTGGGCATTACAATATGATACATAGACCGTTATCCAACTTCATCTATGACTAATAATCCACCCTTAGGACGTCATCCGAGCAAACTTTGGGTATTAAGTTGCAAGCAACAGATTATGGCATTAAGTAAAGTGCGTAATGTAAACAACACAATTATCCTTAGACAAAGCATTGTTGTTTTACTCCTAGTGGCAACAAGACATCCACAATCTTAGAAGTTACTGTCACTCTCCCAAATTACAGGAGGCATGAACCCACTATCTAGCATAAATACTCCCTCTTGGAGTCACACGCATCTACTTGGCCAGAGAATCTACTAGCAACGGAGAGCATGCAAGATCACAAATAAGATATATGATAGATCTATAATCAACTTGACATAGATTTCAATATTCATTGGATCCTAGCAAACACAACATGTAGCATTACAATAAGATGATCTTGATCATGTTAGGCAGCTCACAAGATCTAAATATGATGGCACGAAATTGGATAAGACAACCATCTAGCTACTGCTATGGACCTGTAGTCCAAGGATGAACTACTCACGCATCACTCCGGAGGCAGGCATGGTGATGAAGAGCCCTTCGGTGATGATTCCCCTCTCCGGCAGGGTGCGGGGAAGAGCTTCAGAACCCTCCCGGACTAGGGTTGACGATGGCGGCGGCTATAGAGCTTTTCGTGGATGGAGGCTCGGGTACTTAGAGTTTTCCCGAGGAAGACAATATATAGGAGGAAGGGCGATGTCGGTGGCCGACCAAGGGGACCACACCACGGGGCCGCGCGGCCAAGGGGGGGCCGCGCCGCCCTATGACGTGGCTACCTCCCTGGCCCCCTCCGAGTCTCCTTTGGACTCCGTGTACGTGACAGATAAATAGGGACTTCAGCTTTTGTTTCGTCCAATTCCAGGAATATTTCCAGAACAACTTTTCTGAAATACAAAAACAGAAGAAAACAGGAACTCGCACTGTGGCATTTTGTCAATAGGTTAGTCCCAGAAAATGGATAAAAATGCTATGAAGTGTATAGAAAGCATGTAGCAATTGGCATAATATCAACATGGAACATCATAAATTATAGATACGTTGGAGACGTATCAGCATCATCCACACTTTTGTGAGCCATGGTGATAGCCATGAATTCACTAAACAGACTCGATTTGAGTGAGTTATCCAATCTTGTTCAAATTTTGGTGGAGATAATTTTCTCCAATGGAGTGATTGCCTTAGGAAACTTCCTCTTGGTCCAATCATATCTAATCCCGTATTTTCCAAAATCTCTCAATTGGACGGCAAGGGTCGTGAGTCTTTTATAGATCTCTTCGGAAAATTCATCTTCATGCATAAAAAACGATTCATCTTGATCAAGGGAAATATCATACTTGGAGGATTTAATGCTTTCATTGCCTTGGTATAGTGTGTTGATACTATCCCAAGCCTCCTTGGTGGTCTTGCATGTGCGAATGTGCATCACATGCTCCCGAGGGAGAGCCTTTTGGATGATGTGCAATACGATGTTGTTGAGTTGCCATTCCATATCCTCAGTTGGAGTAAAATTTATTGGATCATGAGGATAGAAATCGTGAAGAACACTTCTCTACAAGGCATTACCGGAGCTAGAGATATGAGACCTCATTCCAAACTTCCGCTAAAGCAACTCATTAATGCTAACCATGGGAGGTGGTCTCATATTAAGAATTTGTGGCATCTATGCAACTAGGTGAATAGTGCCATAATGGGGAGGTGGAGGGACACTTGAGTGAGACCCCGATCCATCACCCTTAGATGAATTGAAATTCGAGGAATCCTCCACTTTCTTCAGTTTAGCCTAGGCTTGCACCTTGGCTTTACAAATGTTATCTTCTACCGGAATAGAAACGTCAGAACTTAACTCAGCATCTCCAACAACGGGAGAGGTGTCGAAAAGTTTCTTGGGCCCCTTAGGATTGCTTGTCAATAATCCAAGCATATTCTTCACCTCGGATAGGTCAGACTTCATGCTAGAGGTAACCTTAGATAGATTGGTTTGGTTTGTTCCAATCGTTGCCTTAAGGTTAGGTATAGGTCGTTTGGCCCATATCAACCAAGGACGAATGACCACTCTCCTTGTTGGCCATAACCTCTTAGGCGGTTAAGCCTTATATAAGAGACAGAGATCTGATACCAATTGAAAGTATGGTATGGTCAACTACCGGTGGGGCTGGGGATGAATAGGTGACTAACAACTTTTCATTATTTTCCTTTATAGGATGGGCTAAACAAGTAAACACAAGGTCTAGATGTGAAACTAGGTGAACAACCTATGTGATATGATACAAAGTACGCAAGGAAAGAAATAAGTCAAGGGACAACATAGAAAACAATAGTAAAGTCATGGAGACAAGGATATTTTTGGCGTATAGTTTCTTCCCAAGGGAAGTACATTTACATTGGAGAAGCGAGGATCCACCGAGGCATTCGAATAGCACAAATGTGCACACCCTATTCTCCATGAGCTTCTCCGGTGAGGAAGGAGCTCTTTTCCACCACGAGGTTGGCTTGAAGGCGGTGACCAAACTTTTACACAAGATTGAGACGACTGCACAACTCAACTGGAGGCTCTCAATAAGATCTAAAGCTTCTTGCAACAAGTTGGAAGCTCCAAGCACTAGGTTTCTCTAGGGTTACCAGCCACCCAAGATATTACAAGATCTGCTAGGATTTGGTGTATGGATTTGCAATTTATTTGGAGGAATCGCGGATCTAGGCCTGCTTAAGCACTCCACAAAGTATAAATGTTTGGATGAACGGAGTGGGAGATCTAGGAGTTTGAAGATTGCATTAATGGTGGAGAGAGAGTGAGCGAAGCTTGGGTTTCACTTGGAAGAATGCCTTGTTAAATGATCTTTCCATATCCGGCCGTTGAGGGAAGAAATCCGCATGACCGGAAGTTTCATCCCAAACTTCCGACCCAGGAGAAATCCCTGCCCCAACGGTTTTACGCTGCCTTTTATTCACCCTGCACGAACGAAAGTTCCGGTGGCTCAACCGAAACTTCCGGCCAGCGGAACTTCCAGTTTATACACCGTAGAACCCTGTGCTTGCGAGAACGCTAGCATGAGAACCATATGAGGGGCTAACCAAAGACTGGTCCAGAACAAAACAAGAAAGTTTAGCGAGGTGGAACTACCATTATTGCGACCGGAACTTCCTGTTGGTCTTATGTTTCTTCTTTCGCTTCAGAAAGTCCCATAAGACAACAAAATCATGGGCCAACTGAAAGTTCTACCGGAACCAGATCCAAAACTTCCACACAACGGATTTTTCGGTCTTGAACCCAGAAATTCCAGTGTTGAGGGATAGGAACTAGAAGTCACAACTTTCCCTGAGGGGAGGCGGAACTTCCGATCCCAAGTCCAGAATTTCCGATCCGCGAAGGTTTTACTTTTTAGAAAGAACTTCTCATGCCCGTCGAGATTCACCTTTTTGTGTGGACACCTTTTTTTACCTTATTTTCTCTAAATATACCTATACGCTTAAAAGCACATTAGTTTGCATAAGCCACATGCACTTTTAGCCGTCCCTATAAGCCACATGCAAGAATCGAATAAAATTCTACTTTGTCTTAAAAATATATCCCCGAAATAGAAATGAGCCAAAAAAAAACCTAAAAATGATAAATAAAAAATCATAGTTGAATATAAAGTATCATGTTGAACCATAATAGTTTTTTGCGAATTTAAACCAAGGTAACTAAAACTCCTTGATTCTAAAAGTTAAGAGGAAACTGTGAGGCTAATAATTAAATAATCCAAAAATTGAGTATCCAGTTACTGAAATTTCCGAAAAATTAAGAAATCATTAGTTAGAGGTGACACCAACTAATTAATACTCCTATGTGAGAAAAAAAATACAGAAATATAGTGGTTGTCGTCTTAACGAGCAAACAATGTCATTCACAAAAAAAAAAAAAAAAAAGAAGAAGAAGAAGAAGAAGAAGAAGCGAGCAAATAATGTGTAGGTTATCCTTAATTTTTCTTAAAGGAAAACGTTGTAGACTATGGTTCACCCTGGCCTTTAACGAGCGAACATCTGCGACGGTGCGATGTGAACGTTGTGAGGTCGCGGAAGAAGACGAAGCTCCTACAAAGTTTTTCAGGATTCAGTGGCGTCGAGTTTATTTGATACACTATTGCTTTTTCGGAGCTTCGAAACCGAAGGAACATCTGCTCTCCCGAAAACACAGCGGATCCGAGCGGCGAGTAGAGGAGGGGCGCTCAGATTTCCACGACAAAATGAGAAGATTCTCTCGGCGGCCTCGTCGCCGGTCCAACTCAGGCGTGACCTGTGACAAATGACCACACAAGGAACACCACGCGAAGGGGGTGGCAACAGTGGGAGCGCACTCGCGGTCACAGCCCCCCTGCATGCGCTGCAGAGTGCAGAAGCTGAGCGCCGACCGACTACGTGTTCAGTCGGAGCCCATCACTCACGGCCGGCGCACGCAGTCACCCTGGCCGTACCACTGCCGCGTTTGTTTGAGAAAAGTATGCACGGCAACTCGATCACGGTCGATTCAGCCTTTGCCTTCCTGCAAACGCTTCAACAGTTTTTACAGTGTTACAGCCTTACAGGCCTGGTGTCGCCTAGGAGGACTAGTGAGTGCGCTGCCTTGTGCAAAAAAGGCAGCAAGCTACATCTCCGAAACATGGCGGCGAGCACAGGGCTAACATCTGTTTTAACCCAGACACAAGTGTGCCGTGCCGTGCGAGCATGTATAATTGCCGCCATGGCTCGAGTAAGTGTCCACTGTCCAGGCCTATCTGACACCCCAAGTGACTCAAGTGAAACGAGGCAGATGGCGGTTCACGTGCACGCAGCACCAGATTCACTTGGCCGTCTGCGGCAGCTCGATCTACAGCGACGGCAGTACCAAGCGTGCGCGTCCTCCCCTGCCTCGACCTTGACGTGGGCGCATGCATGCGCATCAGTGCACCTCTGCTGTGCATGTCACCGGAGCACAGGAGCATGCCGCAAGGTTCGAGCAAGCGAGCACGGGCTTGCACATTCTTCTTTTTCACGAATTTGGAACTAGTACATCAATTGGAGACATCAACTAGCTGCTTTGTACAAGAGCGTACACAGATTTACCCCATCTAATCATCGATTTACCACACCACTAATCTAGCACAGCACATGCTTGCCGCCTCTTACACACACACACAGACACATCCCGACACTAACACATTCCAAAGAGTACACCGCAAGGTACAGGGGATGCTACAAGGTACCACCACTACTATATGCTGAGGAGATCCTGCTGCGGCAAGGAGCCCTGTGGCCCGTCCTCATGCTGCCCCTCGTCGCCCTGGTGCTCCTCTTCTTCTCCATCCGCGACGACAATCGGCCGCGTAGCGATGGTCATGGACGTCGTCCCAGGCATATCGGTCAGGATCTGCACCACCTCCCTCATCGTCGGCCGCTCCACGCTCTGCTCGGCCACGCAGAGCATGGCGACGTAGAAGACGTGGGTCAGCTCCTGGATGGGGACCGTCGAGAGGCGCGGGTCGGCGATCTTTATCACGCTTTCCTTGGTCGACCCGGTCACCATCCGCACCCACTGCACGATGTCTACGCCGTCGCCGAACTCCCCCACCGGCTTGCGGCCGGTGACGAGCTCCAGCAGCACCACGCCGAAGCTGTACACGTCGCTCTTCTCGTCCACCTTCAGCGTGTAGGCGTACTCTGCACAGAACAACGAATGCAGCCGCCGCATGAGATCGCATGCCGGCAATTCCCGAAGATGATCCATTTAAACGACAAAGTGATGAGAGACAGGCTTCGGAGCATGTATGCACAGCACAGCTGGTGCAACACAGTGAAAACAATTGGAGCATACCAAAACTAACCATCTGGTAAAAGTTTTCAGTACGAGACGGGATGCATAGGCAAAGGCAATAGTGGAGTACGAATTACTGTATTTGCAAGCAAGCATTTGTGGAAAATGAAAAACAGAGTAGGACGAGTAATTCGTACCGGGAGCGATGTACCCGTAGGAGCCGGCGATCGCGGACATGCACTCGGAGCCACCGGCGTTGCTGCCGTGGAGGAACTTGGCCAGGCCGAAGTCGGCCACGTGCGCCTCGAACTCCGAGTCGAGGAGGATGTTGTTGGACTTGACGTCGCGGTGCAGGATCGGCGGCGAGCAGTCGTGGTGCAGGTAGCACAGGCCCTTGGCCGCCTCCACGGCGATCTTGTACCGCGTCGCCCACTGCAGGTGGCCGCCCTTCTTGCCGTGGAGCACCTCGCCGAGGCTGCCGTTGGGCATGTACTCGTACACCAGGAGGTTCGTCTCGCGGTTCGCCGCGAACCCGAGCAGCCGCACGATGTGCCGGTGCCGGATGCGCCCCAGCGTCTGTATCTCCGCCGAGAACCCGTAGTCGTCGTGCGCGGAACCGGAGCGCCCGATGGCGGAGAGCCGCTTCACGGCCACCACCGCGCCGCCCGGCATCGCGCCCTTGTACACGATCCCTGACCCGCCCTTGCCGATCACGTTCTCGTCCTTGAGGCAGTCCAGCACGTCGTCCACCGCGAAGTCCAGGCGCTGGAACGCCGTGATCCGCCACGCGCGCGCCTCCGCCGACCTCTTCAGAGACCGAGCCTTTAGCACGGCCGCGCCGGCGAAGATGATGGACAGCGCGAGGAGGCCCAGCACGAGGAGGAGCTTCGCTGTCGAGGAGAGGGATCCGAAGGTCGACGTGGTGGCAACACCGTGGGTGCCGCACGGAGACAGGAAGGCCCCGCAGAGGTCTGGGTTGCCAGCGAACGAGGTGGAGTTGAAGTAGGCGAACTGGCCGGTGGCCGGAACCTCACCGGAGAGGTGGTTGTAGGAGAAGTCCACGGCCGTTAGGCTCTGCATTCCGGCGATGGATGGGGGGATCGCCCCCTCCAGCGCGTTGCTGGATAGGTTGAGGTAGTTGAGGATTCGAAGGCTGGCGAGCGCTGTCGGGATACTGCCGGAGAGCTTGTTGCCGGACAGGTCGAGGAAGGTGAGCAGCTTGCATCCGGCGATCGCCGGTGGCAGCTCCCCAGATATCAGGTTGCCAGACATGTCCATCTTTGAAAGCTGCTGCAGCTTGCCAATGGCCGGTGGGAGCTCGCCTGACAACTTGTTGCCGGCCACCAGAAGCTTCTGCAGCCCCACGAGCCCACCGATGCCCGCCGGCACCGGGCCGGACAATCGGTTGTTGTAGAGGCTCAGCTCCCCTATCGACGGTGACACCTCGCCGGCGTCCAGCAGAAGCCCGCCGGACAGCAAATTGTCATGGAGCTCTATCTGTGTCAGGTTCTGCAACGTGAATAGCTTGGCCGGAATCGTCCCATTGAGGTAATTCTCGCCCAGCCGAATCCTCGTCAATGACCGGCACCCGGCGAGCCCGTCCGGAATGCCGCCAAACAGCGAATTGCCAAGCGCGATGAACGTCTCCAGTCGCTCGCCGGAGCACAGCTCGGTTGGTAGAACGCCCGTGAGCTTATTCGTGCTCACGTCGACGATCCTCAGCCTGGTTGCCGCCACACCAAGCTGCGTCGGCACCCCGCCGGTGAAGTTGTTCTCCCACAACTGCAGCACCTCGAGGTTCGGCAGGTCACCGACGAAATCGGGAATCTCACCGGCGAGGCGGTTCCGGAAGAGGTTCAGCAGCGTCATGTTCTTGAGCGACGCGAAGCTCGCGGGGATTTCCCCGACGAACAGGTTGTTCGACAGGTCGAGCGACTTCAGAGCCGCCATCCCGCCAATCTCTGGCGGCAGCCGCCCGGACAGTGCGTTGATTTGAAGAAACAGAGTGTCGAGCGACGTCAGGTTTGCAACCTCCGGTGGGATCTTCCCGGAGATCCCGCAGCTGGCCAAGTCGAGCCGCTCGAGCTTCTGCAGCCTCCCGAGCTCCGGCGGTATACCGCCAGTGAAGCTGTTGAAGTACCCGAGGTACAGCTCTGTCAGCGTCGTCAGATTGCCGAGCTCCGGCGGTATCTCCCCGGTGAGCTCATTGCCGGAGAGGGCCAGGTACCGGATTCGGCTCCATTGGCCGTACGACGTGGGAATACTGCCGGAGAAGAAATTGCCGCCGAGGTGGAGGTGTATAAGGTTCGTGAGGTTGGGGAGCGCGGCCGGGAGTGGGCCGGTGAAGTTGTTATTGTAGAGGTCGAGGACGCGGATGCTAGTGAGGCTGCTGATGAGGCCCTCCGGGAAGGTGGAATTGAAGAGGTTGTTGGAGAGGTTGAGGGACTTTAGGTGTGGCAGGGAAGAGAGCGCGGCGGCGGGGATTGGGCCGGTGAGGTTAAGACCGGAGAGGTCGAGGGAGATGACGCGGGAGCCGGCAGCGTCGCAGGAGAGGCGCGGCCACGAGCAGAGCGGCGTGACTGGCGTCCAGTGCGCGGAAAGGTAACCCGAGGGATCGGCGAGCACCGCGGAGAGGTTGAGGAGGGCGGCCGCTTCCAGGGGAGCGGCGGGGCTGGATGATTCTGAGGCGGTGGAGTGGACGGCGATGGCTAGGAGGAACAGGACGGGGAGGAGAAAGGTGGAGGTGGCGGCCATGGAGTGTGCCATGGATGGGGGCGGTGATGGAGTGGCGCTGGAGTTCAGGCGGACAGCGAGGGATTTATGCTTGGGCAAATCTTCCGCCTCTATATCTGCTCTGTTTTTTTTTTCTATGCGTACAAAATGAAGCACGTTTCTGTGGTTTAGGCCGTGGATTTCCAATGTTTTCGGGCATTCATCGCTAAGCAGACGTACAGTTTTCAAGCTTGTGCTAAATCTCTGGAGAATTTTTCCGTATATCCGTCCGATACTCAGATCGCTACAAGATTTGATACATGTCATCTGGTGAAGAAAAAGTAAGTTTCTATTCACCACAACGCAACATGTCAAAATTCCATTAGACTTTTAGAGCTCCTTCGGATAGAAAAAATATAGGAATAGGAATCCTATAGAATTGAAATGTCATGTCAATTTGAATCCTATGAGAAGTGTGATTCTCTTTGATTGTCTAAACGAATTTTTCATAAGGTTGGATCTCATGTTACTTTCCTAAAGGATTTGTACTGCAAGATTTTTCTATGCGAATATTTCCTACAGGAAGCATTCCTATGAATCAAACAAGCTCTAAAGAAAAACGTCCTATAGAATTCTATTCTACAAAAACTCTATGTTCTTCCTTTGAATCAAAAGGGTCCTTATAAACAAATTCCCACCAAGAAATATTTTGCTTGGTCAGGCACATGATGTCACACCTTTTTTTCAACTAACAAACAAGTCATTACTACTTAGAATGTATTTAGACGTGTATTAAAAATTCGTAGTTAAGAATGTACTAATTCACAATTGACTAAAACATAATCACGCCCAATTTTAATCATCACAAGATACTTCAAAGATTTATAGTGATCAAAATATTGACAAAAAGACCGTGATATTTTGTCCTATTCAACCATTGTGTGGACCTTATAAGTATTTTCATGGTTCTAGTAGAGCCATTATCGTTGTTTTGTAACCGGTCATGTACTCGAGCATGTACATAGACCTTGTGAACATGATCGAATGGGCTACCACCCTCAAGTGCACATGGTTGTATACAAAGTTTAGGCCCCGGGAGTGTCTCCGGCAAAATCCATACTCTTGTTTGGTCGATGCATTCTTACGTGCGAGACGCTCAACATTATATGGGGTAGCGGCTAGAGGTGCATTCGGTCGGACTCTTTCTTTCCCGAGAGAAGAAGAACAATGGATATGCGGGTGTCAGTGTGTGTGAGTGATGGAAACATATCTCTCTCCCACACGGAGGAGAGTGTACCCCTTATACAGGGGTGCACTGTTGTCTTATAGATGTGGCAGGTCGGTGTTACATGCCCGAGTAGATGCTATGATGTGATGGAAGCTACTCTAGGTGTTTGTAGCCTATGTCAAGCTAGACGGTCCGTACTGTGGTATGTTGGACTATTATGGATGTGTCAGTTAAAGACTTTATGGTGTCTTGGTGTCAATGACAAGGCATGCCCGGATTGCCTAGGATAGGACTTGGTTAGAGAGGCGTGATCATCATTCCCTTCTCAGGTGGGCCACGAAGCTAGTCACGACGTAGTGTCTTGTGTGCATATGTGAATCGGTACGGGGACGAGAGCTTCGGTCTACGGGTAGCCGGGTGGAGGAGGTTGTTACTTTGGTAGTGTCGAGGGTGGTACCTCAAAAATTCCCATGGTTAGGGACCTGGGGTTCGTAAAGGAGAAGAAGGCATTGGTGGACTACTCGGCTTGACATGACTCATGGCAAGATTTACCCAGGTCCAGGGCCCTTCGTGAAAGATAAAACCCCTATTCCTGCCTGTCTAATTGTATTCTGGCGGGATTTTACAGATTACAGAGTCACGGCGCAGATTAGATCTGGCACGGATGTTGCGGCGTATGTTCTAGTCTATGATTGTATGTCCGATTTATGTCCTCCTTCCTGACTTTATATAGCTAGCCAGACAGGGTTTACATGAGTCCTAGTAGACTACGTATGCGAGTCCTTGTATTCTACTCCAAGAGATTGCTAGCAGGTATGTGGGCTTCGCGAGTGTTAATGGGCCGCCAGGTGAGTCTCCAGTTGTGCCGCACCCGGTATACCAATGGTGGGTACCCGAAAGGGTATGCCCACAACATTAGCTCCCGAGTGCCTAGCTGAGTCGAAGACTCGACTAGGGACTCAAACATAAATCGTTTGAGTCCTCTTCTTGAATTCTTTGAGACCTCTTCTTTAATCGTTCGAGGGTTTACAGTCCATAAGTGCATTGAATTGGCTCGTTCGCATGGTCTGGTGGAGCCTCTTGATAAAGTCTGTCTTCTTGTCGGGTGCACGATCAGGGCTTCCGATGGGAGTAGACCCTGAGGCTATGTTCGACTCATAGAGTTGGTGAAAGTGCATGGTGCCCTATATGTGGTTTTGGTAATTAATGACAATCATTATGGACTAATGTTTGTATTGAGTTATCCTTACAAATCTTGTCCATAGAAAAGATTGGAGTTCATGTGTTGGACTCTAGAAGCTTTCATGATGACCATTGTTATATTCAAGAATTTATATGAAGAATGGCCATGTATAGAGTCGTGCATATTGCTAGTGTGTCTTGAAGAAAAGGATTAGGTGATCTTTCATGATTATCTTCAAGACATCATCAAATGAAGAAAGAAGAAAAGATACAAGGTTGTTCATGCTTGTGATCAACACACAAAGCTACAAGATGTACCAAGTGGATTATGTATCTCGTGGTATGGTAAGCAATTGACCATATATCTTTGTGAACTAACTCATGATATGTGTGTGTGGCATCTCTATGTGTGGTTAGGTATCTTTTCATGGGCATGCTTCAAAAGAAAGATTTCTTATAGCCCATGGTCTTTGTCGTCAAGCGGTGTTCGTCATCAAGCTTGACATGGAAGCTCAAGTGAAGCATCTCGAAGAAATCCTATACTTGATGATTGCCACCCTTTTGGAGATTGTGGCCTTTTGAATATTTGCCAACAAAGGGTATCTCCCATAATGGTGTATGGGGCAGCTAGTCTCTCCAATAATGATGTATGGGGGAGCAACTTGCAAGTCTTCATGAAGTGGAGAATGTGCTAGGTAGCACAATCAAGAAAGAGGATCCAACTTGAGACAGTCAAGATCATCATCATCTAGCTCAAGTGGAATGCTCAAGGCAAAGGTATGATCTTTATATGTTTTGTATTTTACCGGTCTCATGCCTTTGGGAAACCGGGTTATAGTATCGATAGTCGTACTATCAAGAGGGGCTCTCAAGTGAGTAACTTGATTGAATCATTATGGAGAGCTCAAACATTTGCATACTTGCATATCATATTTCTTGGTTCTTATTTTACTTTTATCTCCTTGGGTTTGGTGCTTGTCGTGATCTTCATGAAAAGCCAAGGTTTGTCGAAAACAGATTTCGTAAGAAAAACTAGTTGCGTTTTCCGCGGTGAAAATCTTACCGGTTCGTCTTTGAGAAAGTTCTGAGACCTTCCATGTGTGGTAATTTCTCCATACTTTTTTTTGATATTTCTTTTTGTTATCTTTCCAACCCAATTGGATTCGTCTCATTCGGACTTCATTCGCAAAAGTTATGTGTGTTTTCGGTGTTGGAAGTTTTACCGGTTGTTCTTTTTACAGAGGTCAAAACTTTCCCCATTTGGTTTTATGTTCCATTTATGGAAAATGATGTTTCTCTGTATATTCTTGTAGTTCTTGTCGTTTCAATTTCAACGATCCCAAGAACGTCAAAAACAGAGTCTGTATGCAAAAGTTATGAGGTTTCAGTTTTGGTTCTAGAGGCAACCGAATTTTTCAGAGTCAACCGGAAATTCCGGTTGAGGAGTTTTCCTTCGATTTCAGCATTGGACTCCACCGGAAATTTCAACCGGATTATCATGTTCACTCTGAACACCAAACGGCTAGTTTTGGGGGGGCTATTTAAGGGGGTCTTCTTCCCTATTGGTCCCCAAGTTGCATAAGCACATTTTCCCCTGTCTCTCCACCATTATTGACCTTGGAAAGCTTGCCCCTTTCCTAATCCCTCGTATGATTCTTTCCTATCTTTGAGGGAGAAGATAGAGGAGATCTAGATCTACATTTCCATCAATCCTTTTCCCTTTTTAGCGAGGAAACCTAGTAGATCTTGATCTTGGAGTTCTTGGTGTTTCTCCTCCTTTGTTCTTCCTCTCTTATTCCCCCATAAGCATTTGTTCTTTGTTGGAATTTGAGACTGAAGGATCTGAGCACACGTTCTCTTTCCATTCGCATCGGTTGCATCGGTTTGCTCTCTCCATGAGGATTCGTGGAAGTGAAAGTTTGTGGACTTGTTACTCTTGGGTCTTGGACCCTAGATGACTTGTGGTGTTCTTGGTATCCTTCAATTGAGTTGTGGATGTGTGCCCCAAGATTTTGGTGACATCGAGAGCCTCCAATTAATCTGTGGATGCGTGCCTCGAGATTGAAGGTTGCCAATAGTGGAAGGTGAATTAGGCCTTTGTGGCGAGGTTCATCGAATAATAGGGTGAGGCCTTTGTGGCATTGAGTAGGCCTCTTGTGGCGAGCTCGCAAGAGGCCTACTCAATTAATCTGTGGATGCGTGCCTCGAGATTGAAGGTTGCCAATAGTGGAAGGTGAATTAGGCCTTTGTGGCGAGGTTCGTCGAATAATAGGGTGAGGCCTTTGTGGCATTGAGTAGGCCTCTTGTGGCGAGCTCGCACCCCTCCAACGAGACGTACTCCCCTCAAAGGGAGTAACTCATAAATACATCATCTTCTCCATGTGCCTCGATTATTTCTATACCCGAGTTTCTTACTTATGCAATTTACATTGTGATAGCCTTCGTTCTTGAAGTTATATATCTTTCTATCACCTTGTTACTTGTCTTGCTTGGCATAAGTTGTTGGTGAACCTAGTTGACCCTAGATTATTTAGGTTGTGTGCTTGTTATTTTAAACACTTAGTTTATTTCCACATTTAGCAAGCCTTAACCGGAAAAGGTTTAATCGCCTATTCACCCCCCCTCTCCAGGCGATATCGTTGTCCGTTCAATTGGTATCAGAGCCTGGGCTCTCTTTATTAGACTTTACATCCTAGAGAGTACGATGTCATTTAGGGAAATAAATCATAATCCCGCTTTTATATTCTATGGTAGAAATTATGATGTTTGGAAAATTCACATTCTTAATCTTTTTTACGGACATGGGTCCAAAGTATGTAAGGAGAATTATAGATATGGATTTTCCTCCTCCAAAGGATTCTCAAGATTTATCTTTAGAAGATGAGGAAAACTCTTATCTCGATACTATAGTATCTAATGGTCTCTTATGTGTTTTAAGCGATATAGTCATTGAATCAATCAAGCCTTTTCGGAACGCTCATGAGTTATGTACAAAAATTCAAGATATATATGATGTATCCAACATTATTGAGGATGATTGTTCTCCATCCACTTCCGGCCGTGATGAGTTCACATCTTTCTCCACTCCACCAACATGTGATTTGTAAAAAGGTAATGATATGGCGAGTGTTGATAGAAATTGCATTGTTGGTAGTGAATCTACTATTGACTATATATACTTCATCTATATCTCATTGCAATATTCTATCTTTGGACTTAATATCTTCTAGCACTCAAAATGTCTTACATGCTAGTGTTGATAGTCCTTACATATCATGTAATAGTTGTTTAACTAATTCTCATGATGATATGCTTCCTATGTCTTGTTGTTGTGAAAACAATGCTTCCATTTCCTCTAGTACTTTTGTGGCTAACAATGTAGAGGAATCCCACATTTTGGTGGAACAATACATGGACCTTAATGGTGCTTCAAGTAAATCTCCATCATCGTTATCCATATCTCATGTGTTCCTTATGGCTAAGGATTCAAAGGTATCCCTCATGACTCACAAGTATAGAGGGTGTATCGTATTACTTTTGATAAATAAGAGTGTCGATCCCAATGAGGAGTAGAAGGTGCTGACAATCAGTTTAGATGAAGGATTCACTGTAAATACTAGCAGACAGGTTTTCAGGGATTTTGATATAGAAGATAAATAAAGTACAAGTAAATAAAAGACGGTAATAATAATTGCGACAAGTGGCCCAATCCTTTCTAGAGCAAAGTACAAGCCGGTTGGTTTACTTATGATGACCAAACGTTCTTGCAGACAGACGGGAATTTCGTCAAGTGCTTTTGCTTCATACAGTTGATTAATCTTTATTGTTTTGATAGGTGTTGTATGGGTGAATCTATGCTAATGTACCACCCTAACTTGGACTAATACAAACATGTGATTATACCCCTTGCAAGCATCCGCAACTACAAGAAAGTAATTAAGATAAATCTAATCACATCCTTAAACTTTGGGATCCTACACTCTCTCATGCATCGGTTTCCTAACGGGTGTTCAGATTTCTGTCATTCCGGCAACCCCACAATTAGTAGCCGAATTCACAATGCATCCCCCTAGGCCCATAAAGGTGAAGTATCATGTAGTCGATGTTCACATGACACCACTAAAGAATAGAACCTGAGGACACGGGTGGGCCCAGGGCAGCCCTCTGCCCACCTGCCTCCCGGGACCCCCTTCGCCTATAAAAATCCTCTCACCTAAAAACGTCGGGGCAGTTGAAAGGATCGTATGATCACCTAGAGGGGGATGGGTGAATATGTGCTACTCCAATTTTTAATACATTTTCAATTTAAGCTTGACACAAAGGTAAATTCTTTAGATATGCAACTAAGTGAATTTACCTATATGACAAGTTTAACACTAAGCAAGATACAAGATACAAGTAAAAACTAAAAGATATAACTAATCGAAATGAAAGAACGCAGAGAAAATGATGTATTCCTGAGTTCCTCCTTTTGAGAAGAGTATGTGAAAGTGCATGGTTCCCCCATGTATGGTTTTGGTAATTTATGACAATCCTTATGGGCTAATGTTTGCATTGAGACATTCTTGTAGGTTTGTCCATTGGCACCACTTGAACTCCATGTGTTGGATTCAAGTTTGGATGCTATCAAGATCATCACTTATAATGAATATATCTATATGACCAAGAGAACAATTGTCATGCTACTATTAACCATATTACAAGCATGTCTTGAAGAAGGAGATTGTGTGAACATTTATGTTTATCTTACAGTCATCATCATCATGAATAAAGAGATGATATTTGGTTGATCAAGTAGGTGTTCAAAGCTTGCTACCCATATGGAGATTATGGTCAAGTGAACATGGTCATGTGAGAATCTCTCTCATATTAGCTTATGGGGGAGCAATTTACAAGTCTTCACGAAGCGAAGCGCAATCAAGAAAGGTGGTCCAACATGAGGTGATTAAGATCGTCATCATCTAGCTCAATTGGATTGCATAAGGCAAAGATATAATTTAGATAGGGTTTCTATTTTACCGGTCTCATTACGGTAGTTGGGAGACCGGATTATAGGATAGATAACCATACTATCATGAGGGGCTCTTGAATGCGTATCTTGATCGTATATATCGTAGAGAGCTCAAACCTTTGCATACTTGGCATCATTCTTCTTGGTTCTTATTTGTATTTTCTCCATGTGAGGTTTTAGAGCTTGTCATTCTCTTCATCTCAATCTCAAGTTCATCAAAAATGGATTTCGCATGAAAAACTTATCGCATTTTTGATGTTGGAGGTTTCTACCGGTTGTCATTTATAGATAGTTCAAACCTTTCATCATTTGGTTTTATCTTCCCATTTTGTACTATTACGTTTCTCTGCATATTTCTCTAGTGATCGTTTTTTCGATTTCAACGAGCCCAAGAACAACGAAAACGGAGTCCGGATGCGAAAATTACGACCGTTTTTGTACCGGGTGTTTTGCAGTTTTTCCAGCACCGGTAGTTTCGGTGCTGGTACCGCCAGAAACCCCTTCGGGATGCCTGTGGCGGTACCTCCGGTGAAACCACCAGTAGTACCGCTGCCTGGGGCAGTTTTCAGCCCTTTTGGTGTCCTAACTCATCCGGGGGACGGTAGTACCGGTGGTTTCACCGGTAGTACCGCCCCTACGCGATTTTGCCCCCAATGGTTGAATATTTGGGTGACCTATTTAATAGGCCTTCTTCCCCAATGGTTCACTAACTCTTTGGGGAAGTTTGACCTCCATAGTTGACCTCTAAAAGCTTGCTATCTCTCAATCGGTCAATCCCTCTAATGATTCTTGCTTCCACTTGAGGGAAAAGAGAGAGGAGATCTAGATCTACAACTCCACCAATCAATCCCTCCTCTTTGTGAGGGGAACCTATTGGATCTAGATCTAGGGATTCATTTGTTGTTCTCTTTATTCTTCGTCCGTCCTCCCTCCATAGCATTAGTTTCTTTGGTGGGATTTGGGAGGGAAGTTCTTGACCACTTTGTGTGTTCTTGCCATTGCATTAGGTGCATCGGTTTGAGTTCACCACGAGATTTGTGAAAGAGAAGTTCGTGAGCTTGTTACTCTTGGGTGCTTGGTCACCGGAGAGATTGTTCCTGTTGGGTGTGTTGAGCACCCTAGACGGTTAGTGCTTGGGGCTTCCACCTTGATGCAAGAAGCTTCGTTGAGAGCCTCCAATTGAGTTGTGGAGATAGCCTCAACCCCGTGTAAGGTTTGGTCAACGCCTTCAAGTCGACCTCATAGTGGAAACAAGCATCTCCCTCACCGAAGAAGCTCAAGGAGAATAAGGTGTGCACATCCGTGCTATTGAGGAGCGCCTAGGTGGCTCCCCACCTCTCCAACGAAGACGTACTTCCCTTTGGAAGGAACTTAGCTAATCACATCAGTGTCTCCTTGTGCTTCGGTTATTTCTACACTCTAGCTCATTACTTATGCATTTACCTTTGTGATATCCATCGTGCTTGAAGTCATCTATCATGCTATCACATAGTTTTATATCTTGCTTAGCATAAGTTGTTGGTGCACATAGGTAAACCTATCTTGTATAGGTTTTGTGCTTGATAAATTAAGCGCTAGTTTTATTCCGCATTTACTCAACCCTAAATCATAATTATTTTGAAGCGTCTATTCACCCCTCCCCCCTCTAGGCGGCATCCTTGTACTTTCAGTATGTCTCCTTGGTGGGGTGTGAGCTTCGCCACAACAAGCTTACTCAATACCACTACGGCCTCACCCTATGCTCCGACAAATCTCACCACCAAGGCTTGGTTCACCTTCCACTATCAGAATCCTTCAAGGCGGAATCCTGATCCTTTACAACGAGTTTGGGGGCACACACCCACAACTTAATTGGGGCTCTAAAGTCATCACGAATCTGTCACAAGAGACAACAAGTAAGCAATAAGAGGCGCAGGTTCTCCTCAAGGAAATCCTAGGCTCGAATCCCTCAAGCGAATGAGGGGGAAATGTAAATCACTTTGGTAGGCTTGTATATCTTGTCCTTTTCCTTTGATTCTCCAAGTATGAGCTTTGTCGTGGTGGTATCACGGCAGATGCCATGGGATGGCTAAAGTTGGGGCCGATGGACGCTGGAGGTGCTCGGGGAGGGATCACACGGCGAGTAGCCGCGTGGGGTAGATCACTAACACTGCAAACACCAAGATCTTACCCAGGTTCAGGGCCCTCGTGTGGAGGTAACACCCCTACTCCTGCCTCTCTCTTTTTATGTGTATTACCGAGTAGCCACAGTACAATCAGGCCTTCAGCCGAGTAGCCACTCTTCTCTCTAGTTCTTTCTACGTGAAGCCAATGCTCGATGTCTTAGCCAACGCAGCGAGCCTCTCACAGGAGGAGGCAGGGCACCTTATATACTGGTGCCCAGCCGAATAGAAAACAAGCATAAAGTACAGCGGGATGTGACAGGAGCCCTGCAGAACCACGCACGCCTTTGGGTTCCCGCTGACACTCGCCCCGTAAGTCGTTGCGCCGTTCGGAGATGGGACCTGTCCACCCTTGTCAGTGAGATAGGGTAGGCCCCTAGCCTTGTCCTGTCCCCTCTGTCAGTGACAGGACTAGACAGGCGCCTACCGCACTGTAGCCACGCCGGGATGCGGATAATCACGCACCCCGTAAATTGAACCGCACGCCGTACGGACACAGGATACGCGGGATCCTGTGTCAGAACGGCTCCATTGACTTCTGGTCCGAGTAGGAATCCACTCCCTCTACCTGGACAACTTCCTCTACTCGGAAGAATACAACTTCCTTGATTCTTCCTCCTGGCCATTGGTAGGTACGGCCGAATAGTTGTCCACCGGGTAGCGGGTACCGGGTAGCGAGCCAACTTGGTCAAAACTGCCCTTCTGATCTTGCTTTTAGCACTTGCCTTACCCCTACTCGGGGGTAACCCCCCGACATTAGTCCCCGAAGCTGGTAGAGTCCTGCGAACTTGTTCGCTGGGCCCTTCCAGCTTAAAAACAAATCTTGTCTTCGAATTGTAAGATATCGAGTAGCACCTCCGAGTAGCCCTTATCCTTGGCTTGAATCTCTTGTTCTCCGAGTAGCATCATTTCTCTTCTCTGACGCCGAGTAAAAAGACTTAGCGAAATCCTCGAAACACAATCCCGCCTCAATCGGTGCGAATCCACCTCGGCGTGTCACAACGGGGCACGTGTCGCACCCCTGTCACTCCGACGCCTTGGTGCCTGGGCGGCGGCAGGCCACGCGCCAGTAACTGCGACTAGGGCCCACTAGCACGTTATGTCACTTCAACCGCAGTAAATCGCCCACGACCTCGACGTGGGATTAACTGCGCCCGTTACGTGCGCAATACGCGTTGTGTGCTTTTCTAACCGGTTCGCTTCCCACGTCGCACGATCTCTCTGCAGGATTGATCCCACTAACTCCGCTGCTAACGGCAACTCGAGGGGAGAGATAAATACCCCCTCGATTCCCTCTTCTTCTCTTTCCTGCTCATTTCTCGCCCTCTGCCCCTTCATCTCTCCGCCGCCGACGAGCACTCCGCCAGCGCAATCTCTTGCCGCGCCACTGCTCCACGCGCCGCCGGAGAGAGAGACATAGAAATCCAGATCCCGATTCACATCTCCCACCAATCTCCTCGCTTTCATGGCTCGCGGAGAGGATGACGCTGTCGCCCGCGCCGGATGGGAGGGCTCCGATGTCATGGCGGAGGACTGCCAATGGCTAGTCAATACCCGCCGTGTCCCTCCCGGCGTGCAGTGCAGGCATCCGGACAACGAGATCGTCCCCACGCCACAGAAGGACGAGTTCGTCGTCTTCCTCGCGCACTTCAAGCGCGGATTCGGCCTCCCCGTCTCCGACTTCTTCAAGGAGTTCCTTAACAACTTCGGGTTGCAGCCACACTATCTCCCTCCCAACGCCATGGTGATGCTCGCCTTCCACGCCGTGGTCTACGAGGCGTTCCTCGGCGTGTACCCAACTATTCATAGTTGGGCGTGCTACTTCTTCTTCCGGAAGCAGAGCATCCCCAACCCGGGGAACACAGAGAGCGCTCGCGCAATGACGATGACGGGGAGCGCCATGATGCTCCAGCGCTCCACGGGTAGCCACCCGCGCGTCAAGGGGTTGGAGACGATGCGCAAGTGGCAGCGCTCCTTCCTCTACGTCAAGAACGTCCCCACCGAAGAAGGGAAGCCAATCCAGGACCGGATAAGGCTCCCAAGGTGGAAGAATGCGAGGCCGACCCAACAGAACTGGGGCTACAACCCTAAGAACAAGATCGAAGACCTTGTTCAACTCGAGTCGCGCCTCGCCGAGTTGAAGGAAGAGGGATTCCGCCGCGACGATCCCCTCGCGTGCTGGATCTCGCGCCGGGTGCTCCCGCTTCAGCGCCGCTCTCACAAAATGTGCTACATGGGAGGGCCCCGGGACTGCACGAGGACCACCACTTTCGAGTTGAGCACCGCAGACGTCGCCATCTGGGCGAGATCCATCGTGCAGACGTCCCTCTCCGACACCTGGCAGTACGGCTTCGTGCCGTATAGCCGCGCCAAGCCAATCGAAAAGGTCCGTCTTCTGTGCTTTATCTTTGCACTATGATATCGAGTAGAACATCCTAGACACTCTGGTAGGCTTCATATGCTTTGTGTGTGCATGCCCGGGTAGAACTCCTTAGGCTTATATGCTTTGTGTTTGCATGCCACACCGGGTAGAACTCCTTAGGCTTATATGCTTTGTGTTTGCATGCCACACTGGGTAGGACACCATAAACGTCTCTTTGGCTTTATGTGCTTTGTGTTTGCACGCCATGTTGAGTAGAGAGCCTTAGCCGAATATGCTTTGTGTTTGCATGCTACTATGAATAGGAATTCATGAACTCGTATGCTCTGTGTTTGCATGTCGTACCGAGTAGGACCCCTTAACCTTGAGCTCAATTGACTTGTACCACTTGCTTGTCTTTCCAGCATATTGACCGTCAAGCAGAGGAAGATGAAGAGCGTTTCGAGGCCAATTGGAGCAGCGACAGAGAAGAGGACGACGAGACCGCCTACGATACCCAGGACACCCTCTTCACCCCCCACGCCGAGCAGCCGGGTAAGCATCAAGTTGACGCGTCCATTCGGGACTGGTCCGAGGATGACGAAGGTGACCAAGTTTGCCTCTCTGAGCGCGAATAGCGCAATCCAATTCCCTTTTCCATTTCTCATTTCTTTCTTCTTTCCTACTCCACAGACGATCCTGAGGTAGCCGAGGAGGATGAGGATGTCATTGACGTTGACCCTCTCTCGGTGGCTGCTCCTAACATCCGGAAAAGGACAGGCAGCGGTTCCCAAGAGCCTGCCGCCAAGAAGCCCAAGAGGACTGAGAAGAAGAAGAAGATCACCACCGCCAGAAGGCAACTCCCCACCCGCAAGGGGTAAGTAACTTTCATCCTAGTTGCATTCTGCCGTTGCTTCTTGATGTTCTCTTCCCCTTTTCTGTTTCTGAACCTCCTTTCTCTTCCAGCGACCCTCTGGATGCTGACGCTGCCGCTGCCCCCACAAGCTCCAAGAGGAAATCAGTTATCGATATCGATGAGCTTGTTGACCTCTCCGACGATGAGGGTGAGCCAGCACAACAGGATGGGGCGCGTGTGCCCTCTCCTGTGAAGATTGAAGAAGAAGACGCCAGCGCCGAGAACACGGGTGCTGGTGATCAAGACGAGAACATGGAGCAGCATGCCTACGCGGATCAGGGCGCGCAGGATGCTGCTCATGATGAAACACCACCTTCTCCCCCAGCTGCCTCAGCCGGGGAGAATATCGAGCAAGAAGCCGAGCACCAAGACCTTTCCGCCCTTGAGTGGCAAGATGAGAACCCCGAGCAGCAGGCAGATGAAGCTGCCGTTCAAGATGACCCCGCGGCCACGCCGCGGGTAGAAGAAATAGAAGACGTAAGACTCGATCCCGCTGCCGAGCAGCGGGTTGAGAAGACTGCAGCGGAGGCAGTCCTGCAGGACCAGGCGCAGCCAGATGTTGCGCCGGGTAGCCGGCCCGTTGTGCCGCCTACCCAGCAGGTTACTCCGCCAACTGCGCCGAGCCCTCCACCAACCAAAAGTACCACCAAGACTGCGCCAAACCTTCCGCCTAAGCCAAGCGCCAAGAAGACTGCATCCCCGCAGCAGCAGCCTCCTACCTCACGCCAAGTGCTTCCGTCCGCTTCTCGGACGGACACTGCCGGCAAGAAAGTCGTCAAATCTGAAGCCACAACTGTCCGCAGGAATCCACCGCGCCACGCTGCACAGGACTCTGCTCTGATGCCTCCGCCCAAGCCAACCGGGAAGGCAGCTATGAAGAGCACGCAACTCAACATTGGCGCTGCTGGTGGATCGGTTGGCGAAGCGTCAAGTGCTGCTCGGGCACCAGGCGTCTGGCCATCCTACATACCATCTTTGTCCAGGCAATACGGCATCACCTTGACCAAAGGCGATCAGCGGATCTCTGCCCTAAAGGCCGGCCCAGCCCAGGCAGTGGAATCCAAGCTGAAGGTCAAGAAGCCTATCGAGATCTACTCGCGTGAAGCGGGTGAGGATGATATCATATCTGAAGGGCTGATGCAGGTTGTGGACCGAGTGGGTTTCATCGACAAGTTCTGGGAGAGTGCTACCGATGGCATCAAGCAGTGGGACGACAGCGTGCTGGGCGACGATCTTGACCACTACCGCCTTGATTGGAACAAAGCCGATCTCGGCGCCAATCCAATGACCATCGCCTCCGACACCAGCACGCTGGCCGCCAAGCTGTTCGTCCTCCACAAAGCCGCCGAGGACGTGGAGCAGACATACGCTGTAAGTTTCCTTTGCTTGTTCCGAGTTGTGGTTTCTTTTCTCCTCTGTTCTTCTTTTTTCTCCTTAGCCATTACCCAGTCCCCGAGATTCGGGCCGAGTAGACGAGTGCTCAACCGAGTTGCCGTCTTCTCGGGCCCAATCTTCCAAAACTTTCTCTAACTTCCTTCCTTTCTCCTTCACAGAATAGCCTTTTGAAGAGGACGAACTTGTTCCGGCGGCTGCTCTGGAATCACAGCATCGCGAGGAGACGCATCGCGGCCCTTGAGGCCGAGCGCAAGGACGATGCTGCGACGGAGAAGGCGGCGCTGGACCGTGCCCTCCAAATTTTTGAAATTGAGAGTAAGCTTCTAGCTATTCGGTTAATGCGTTTTGTGTTTACGCCCGCGTTTGCTTTTTTGCTCTAACTCCGTTTACTCTGCAGGCAAATTCAAAGAATTGCAAGAGCAGCACGAGCACTGCCACGTCTTCACCGCCTCCGCCGAGAGCAAGATCAAGGAGCTGGAAGGTGATTTGTTGATCCTTCTGCGCTTGTTTTTCTCCTTTTTCTTGGTTATTCTGCTCACCGTGTTGTTTCTTTCTGCAGAAGAGTACAAGAAGTTCCGTGAGGAGCATCTCGATTGCTTGCAGCCCGCGGAGGTGAAGCAGCAACTGGAGAGCCAAGAAATAGAGCTTAAGAACGAACGCGACGCCGAGCACGCCGAGTTCGAACAGATGCAAGTCCAATTGAAGACTGCTCTCCAGGATGCCATAGACCAAGCCGCCGAGAAGGACGAAGTCAAGGCAGCAGCCAAGGCCAAGGAGAGGGCCCTCGAGGCGGAAATCGAGGTGCTGAAGAAGTGCAATGAGGATCTCATGCTCCAGCTTGGCACCGCACGCCAAGTCGAGGATAGGCATATTGCCGATGAGGAGGCCTGGAAGAACAAGCTGCACGCGCTACTCATTGACCTTAACAGTAAGTCTGCGCTTCTCTGTACCTAACTGTTCCCTTCTTCTTCTTCCGTTTGGCTTGGTTTGCTTCTCCTCTTTTCTTCCATATCTAACTGTTTCTGATAGCACTCTCAGATATCTTCCCTGATCTCTGCGCGGCTAGCACGCCTGCTTTGGCTAAGGCGCAAGAAATCCGAGCTGAAAAAGGATTGCCCATGAACACCAAATCTTCAATCGATGACGACCTCACGAGTATCAAGTCGCAGCTCCGCCAGCTTAGGGGCTTGGGCTCCAGCCTGGTGTCCACAGCCTTCAAGCTTCACGATCTATTCTGGCCTCGTGAATCTGCGCCCAAAACTCTTCGCGCGCTCTCCGAGAAGCTCGACGGTGCAAAGGCCGAGCTGAAGAAATGGCGTGCGTCCACAGCTCGGGCAGGCGCCGATCTGCTGCTTCGTTTCATATGCAGCTGATACGAGAACCTGAACCTTGACACCATTCTCGAGTTGCACCAAGGCTCCAAGTGGTCAGTTGATCCCGACCGCGTTACTCGCTGCAAGGCAGTTGCGTACGAGATTGCCTCCTACGCGGACACCAACCTCTTCCTCGACGGCCCCACCGAGCCTGACACCGAGGCGGAGAGCGAGGGTGAAGATGAAGATGAAGACGAGGACACCGAGTCGGAGGGCTTGAGTGCCTTCGAGGATGCTGACGAGGAGGGATCCGGGAAGGGGAAGGGCAAGGTTGCTGCAGATAGCGACGAGGAGCCGGAAGACGAGGGCCAGGATGCCAACATCACCACCGAGATGGTGATCCAGCAAGCTGCTCCCGAGTTGGGCTCCTCGTCTGGCGCGGCACTTGACGATGCAGCGCTACTCCGCACCCAGTCCGCTGCTTCCACTTCGGCCACCGATCCCATCTCGGTGGCCATTGCCACCTCTGAGCAAGCCACCGCCATGGACGTTGATGCTGAAGCTGACGCCGAGAAGGCCAACTCCGAGAAGACCGCTGCGGACGACACCGCCACTACTCACGATGCTGCTTCCTGAAACTTTATCTTAAAACTTTCATGAGATCCCCGGGATGCCGGGTGCAGATGTATCTAAACAATTAAGTCTTTGTTGCTACTCCTTTTTTATTCTAGTTTGAGATTTGCTACTTGATATTTGAGCGATTCTGGTTCAATGCCGGGTTGCGTTAGTATGCAAGTCCCCGAGTTGCATTTTTTATCCGCTCTTTCCTTTTTATCTCAGCTCTTACCTGCAACTTGTTGCTTTGTTGGTAGTCGAGTCACAAGAGTTCAAAGTAGGAGTTTCAAATACTTAGCCACTTAGAAAAATTCATAGTAACGCTGCCCACCACTTAGCCGGAAAGAAAAAACAGTAAAAAAACATTCTATTCGGTTGCCACACACTTCCTTTCCTTTGAAATTTTTCATATGTTTATTGACTCTTTGGCTTGTTCTCTGGCTTGCCATGAAGCCGGGTTGCGGACAGCAGCAGAGTCACAGAGTGTCCTGTGAGTTTAAACACACTACTTTGTATGCTTTTGAAATTCTAAGTGGTTCAACCGAATAGACAAAGCGAAATAGAGTAAACACAAGGAACAGTTTGGACGAGGGCAGTCCCCGAGTTCAATTTCAAATTGCCGAATAGAAGATTTAACTCGGTTAAGAGAGTACATACATAGTTTGCTCACGAATGAAAACGGCAGAGTAGAGCTACATTCCAAGGGCGCTTGGATTCTTCTCCTGCTCTATCCGGCCTATTCTTCTGGGATGGATGTGCGTCAACAAGGTAATAGGCATCATTGTGTAGAGCCTTGCTCACAATGAACGGCCCTTCCCACGGAGGAGATAGCTTGTGCATCCCGGCTGTGCGCTGCACGAGCCTAAGCAGCATGTCTCCTTCTCGGAAAACCCTTGGGTTCACTTTCCGGCTGTTATAACGCCTCAAGTTTTGCTGGTAAACAGCTGAACGTGACAGAGTTAGCTCTCTTGCTTCTTCCATCAGGTCTACGTCATTTTCTCGAGCTTCTCTAGCCTCTGCCTCCGTGTAGAGCGTTACACGGGGCGAGTCATGCTCTAGGTCAGTAGGCAACACGGCCTCAGCTCCATAAACCAGAAAGAATGGCGTGTAGCCAGTTGACCGGTTAGGGGTAGTCCTTAGACTCCACAACACCGCTGGCAACTCGTCTAGCCAACACCCAGGTGTTTTCAACAGCGGCTCAATCAGCCTTGGCTTTATGCCTGATAGCAGCATGTCGTTTGCTCTTTCCACTTGCCCATTGGAGGCGGGATGCACAACAGATGGAACATCTAGCCGAATGCGCTTATCTCTGCAGAACCTCGCAAACCTGCCTTCAGCAAAGTTTGTGCCATTATCCGTGATAATGCTGTGCGGGTAGCCATACCTCAGGATCACATCCTTTAGAAAACTCACGGCAGTGGCTCCATCACACTTCCGAATAGGCTTCACCTCAATCCACTTCGTGAACTTGTGACCAGAATGTGAGTCATGTTGCCTCTAGCCGGCTTGAAAGGACCCACCATATCCAAGCACCAAACAGCAAATGGCCAAGTAATGGGAATGGTCTTCAACTCGGAAGCTGGCATATGAATCTTACTTGCAAACCTTTGGCAGCCGTTGCACTTTCTCACAATATCTTCAGCTTGCTTCAAGGCAGTGAGCCAAAAGAAACCATGCTGAAAATCTTTGTTGTCCAGAGCCCGAGAAGAGGCGTGATGCCCGCATTCTCCTTGGTGTATCTCCACCAATATTTCTTCTCCCTCTTCTGGCCCTACACAGCGCTGCAGCACACCAGTAGGACTTCTTCTATGCAGCACATCTCTGAAGATTGTATAGCCTTTGGATCTTCTCTGAATTTGCCTCGAGGTAACCTCATCACTCGGCAAGGTGCCGTCTTTTAGAAAGGATAATATGGGCAGAGCCCAACTCGGTGTCTCCCGGATGGGAAACACTGGTTCGTCCACTTCCATTGGATCAGCCACCACTTCTTCTTCTTCTGGGGCGGGGACGAGTCCCCGAGATCTCATGCACGCAGCGAGAACTCCCTCAATGAATGCGACAGTCCCCGAGTTGGGAGGGGCAATCCCCGAGTAGGAAGGGACAGTCCCCGGGTTGCAGGCGCCAGTCCCCGGGATGGAGACGGCAGTCCCCGGGTTCTCTTTTGCAGCCTCCCAGTCAATCTCCATTGGTACAACTTCTTCACCAGGCAGAGAAGGAACAAATATGGATTCCGAGTTGGGGGATGGCTTGATAGATGACTTCCTCAAATGCTCCAAGGCAATCCCAGCCGGGATGTATTGCCGAGAAGACCCCAACTTGGACAGCTCATCAGCTGCCTCATTCTCTGCTTGGTGTATGTGTTGGAACTCGCATCCTTCAAAGAATCCAGTCATGGTTTGCACCAGGAACCGATATGAAGCCATGTTGGCATCCAGAGCATCCCAAGTGCCTGAAACTTGCTGCACCACGAGATCCAAGTCGACGTAGCATATAATGCGCTGCACGCCAACCTCCTTGGCCACCTTCAAGCCGTGCACTACGGCCTCGTACTCTGCTACATTGTTGGATGCCTTGAAGTGGATTTGCAGCACGTACTTGAGTTGATCTCGCTTGGGTGACGTGAGCACCACGCCAGCACCCAAGCCTTCCTTCACCTTGGAACCATCAAAATGCATCTTCCAGTAGTTGGCTACCGGAGTAGGAGGCTCATACTGCACCTCAGCCCAATCCACCAGAAAATCCGCAAGAATTTGAGACTTGATGGCTTATCTTCTCGCATACGCAGGAGCGTACGCGGCCAGCTCAATCGCCCACTTGGCTACTCTGCCACTTGCTTCCTTGTTGCCCATGATGTCCGAGATAGGAGCAGAACTCACCACGGTGATGGGATGCTCTTGGAAATAGTGCTTCAGCTTCTTGGCGCCCAGGTACACGCCGTAAGTCATCTTATGGTAGTGCGGGTAGTTCTGCTTGGAGCTGGACAGCACCTCACTGAGATAATATACAGGTCGCTGCACAGTCTTGCCTTCTTCTCTTTCCACCATAATCACCACACTGACCACTCGGTTAGTCGCAGCAATGTACATCAGCATTGGCTCTTTGGGTAGCGGGCTAGCCAAGATTGGAGCGCTACCCAGCATGTCCTTCAGCTCCTTGAATGCCACATCAGCTTGCGGTGTCCAGACAAACTTGTCATTTTTATTCATCAACTGATACAGAGGCAAGGCCTTCTCGCCCATTCTGCCCAGGAAGCGGCTCAGAGAAGCCAAGCAACCAGTGAACTTTTGCACATCCTTCAGGGATCTCGGCAAAGACATGCTCTCTATAGCTTTTATCTTTGAAGGATTGGCCTCAATGCCCCGACTGGATACCAAGAAGCCGAGTAGCTTGCCAGCCGGGACGCCAAAGGTGCATTTAGTCGGATTCAGCTTCATCTTGTACTTGCGCAAGTTGGCAAATGTTTCCTCAATGTCACTAAGCAGAGTATGTGTTTTATTCGTTTTGATGACAATGTCATCTACGTACACCTGCACATTTTTGCCAATTTGATCATGCAAGCATTTCTGCATGCATCTCTGATAGGTAGCCCCCGCATTCCGCAACCCAAAGCACATGACACGATAGCAATAAGCCCCGTACGGGGTAATAAAGGCAGTCTTTATTTGATCAGCAGGGTTGAGAGCTATCTGATGAAAACCAGAGTAGGCATCTATGAAAGACAAAAGCTCACAACCAGCAGTGGAATGGATCACCTGATCTATGCGGGGTAGCGGAAAGGGATCTTTGGGGCATGCCTTGTTCAGGTCGGTGTAGTCCACGCACATGCACCATGCGGTATCTGCCTTGGGGTCCTCCTTCTTCTTCTCAACCATCACTGGGTTGGCTAGCCAGTCAGGATGCAAAACCTCCATGATAAAGTTGCTTATCAGCAACTTGGTGATCTGGTCACCGATGGCCTTCCTCCTCTCATCGCCAAAGCGGCGCATCGGTTGCTTCACTGGCTTGGCATCATGCCGCACATGTAGAGATTGCTCAACCAACTCCCTTGGGACACCTGGTAAATTCTCATTGGACCAGGCAAACACGTCCCGATTCTCACGGAGGAAGTGGATGAGCTCGCTTTCCTATTTCTCTCCCAACCCGGTGCCAACGATGGCAACACGGTCTGGGAACTCAGGATCAACCTGGACTTTCTTTGTCTCCTGCGACGCCTGGAATGCAGTCCCGTACTGGGAACTCGGCATGCCGGGCGCACCACCTTGCGCTGCTTGCGCCATCGCCACCACCTCGTACATCTTCTTCTTCTCGGCAGCAATGACCATGGACTCCGCTAGCTGGGAACCAGCAGAGGCACACTCCAAAGACCTCTTGTAGTCACCCGAGATGGTGATCACTCCATTAGGACCAGGGATCTTCATCTTCAGATAGGCAACATGGGTAGAAGCCATGAACTTGGTGAGTGCAGGCCTACCGAGAAGGGTGTGGTAGGGGCTCTGAAGATCAACCACCTCGAACCGGACGTACTCGGTGCGACAGTTTTCCCTGGTGCCAAATAGGACATCCATCCAGATGCGGCCGATTGGAGCACAAGATACCCCCGGCACAATTCCAGAATGTGGTCTTGCTGGGTAGCAGCATGTTCTCGCCAAGGCCGAGCTTCTTCAATGTATCCAGATACATGATGTTGATGCTGCTGCCGTTGTCAATCAACACCTTACTGAAACGGACGTTCTTCTCGGGTCCCAGAAAAGTGGGATCCAGCACCAGAGCATAGCTACCCGGATTGGGCATCACCTTGGGGTGATCAGCCTTGGACCAAGTCACCTCCTGGTCGCACCAGCGCAGATAGTTAGGCACTGCCGGGATGACGGTGTTTACCTCCATCGCACGCCTGTGCTGCGACTGCTTGTCGACTGGCTCGGTGACGAAGATCATGTAGCTCTCGTGGTGCTCCTGGTACTGGTTGCGGTCTCCACCACCATTGTTGCCGTTGTTATTGTTACCTTGGTTGTTGTTGTTGTTATTGCCTCTGTTGTTGTTGCGGGTGTAGAAGTTGCGGTTGCGGTCGTTGTTGTTGTAGCGGTAGCGGTCGTTGTTGAAGTTGCGGTTGGCTCCTAACGCCACCTGGTTGACATTCTCTCTTCTCGGGAACGCGGCCGGCCTGGGAGCAGGTGCCCGAGCTGGCTGCACAATGGCATTCGCAGCTGGCAGAGGAGGAGGAGGGGGCAAGCCCTCGTTCTCGATTTGTTCCACCAGCTGCATTGCCGAGTAGTGTGGTTGGCAGGCTTGGCAGGATGCCGAGTGTGAAAGCTGCACGGACCATCCTTCATCTCCGTAAAGATGAAGTTTGGGGCAGGACCCGAGTTGCCGCTACCCTGCTGGGGAGCATTGTACGGTTTCTTGATGCTTTGGCCCTGATTCTGGTTTTGCCCGTACTGGGCTCCAGCAGTTTTTTGCCTCTGGTGACAGCATTCACCTCCTCGGGATCATACCGAGTATCAATCCGGTCACCCCAGCGCTTGTTGCGGAAATCATTGCGCTTGCTGCTGTTGTTGTTGTAGTTCCTTCTCGGCTCAGGGGAGTCCATCAGAGGCTGAGTTGGATCGCCGAGTGCATACATGTCAGCAATCTTGATAGTCTCCGCGAGTGTACTCGGCATCTCGCGCTGCAGCTTCTGCCACAACATGCTGCCATGCCTGCAGCCCTGCGCAAACCAAGTAATGGCCTGGGCCTCATTCACACCTTCACAGGTGTTCCTCAAGGTGCTCCACCGAGTAAGATACTCGCGGTCGGTCTCGTCTTCCCGCTGCTTGCAAGCGGACAACTGCTGCGGCCTATTCGGCCTCTTATACGTGCTAGTGAAGTTGCTGATGAAGGCCTCCGAGAAATCCAGCCAGCAATTGATACTGTCCCTGGGCAGGTTGTTGAGCCACGTCCGAGCTGGACCCTCAAGCATTTCCGGAACATACCGCACAGCCCATCTCCGGTTGCCGCCTGCAATGTGCACGGCTGTAACATAGTCACTCAACCAGTCTTCTGGCTTGGTGCTGCCATTGTAGCACTTGGTCCCCCTGGCCAGCTGGAAGTGGTTCACGGAAGGCTCGTTCATGATACGAGAACCAAAACATTCTGGGCCAGGTGGCCCCTTGTTCTCGAGTTGCGCGGACAGATTGATCATGTCCAACTTGAACCTGGCATCACTAGGCTCCAACATGCGCTCACCAAGTCGGTCAGCAACGTTCCTGGGGTCAGCATAACCGGCTAGCCCCATCGCCGAGTAGCCATCATCATATCTGTTCTCCTGCATGACTGCGGGTTGCACCAAAGGGTTGGCTGCTGGCGCAGCCGCACACGACCGTGCTGCAGCAGGCTGCTGCGTCCTCTGCCGAGTAGGCTGATCAGCAGGACGCCGAGAAGGCCCCGCGTTGTCTCCGCTATGTCCCTTACTCTGAGCTTTATGGGCTTGATGGCCTGCTCCTGCAGTAGTGTGTTTATGACCGGATTCTCGCGGCACAGCGCGCTGTTTCGTGGCGAGAACCGGGTCGTACACCTGCATCTCTCTACCTTTCCCAGAGTGCACACTCTGGTCCCTCTCGCGACTGGGATGCGGGGTGACGCTTGGTCATGGGACCTCGCAGCACGCGAGTGCACAATCTGAGAAGCGTCAGGACCCGGATTGGCTTTCGGGAACTCCTCATTCTGCCTAGCAGCCTCTAGCACCAGCTCATTGAGCCTCTCCTGCTTCCTAGCGCGCGCGTCGCCAGCTAGGTTTGGCAACTCTGCGGCTACAGCCTCTGCAGCTCTAAGGGTTTTGGCGGGGGTGCTGTATCTGGGCCTGGTAGCAGTGTTTTGGCTAGCGGTTTGACTAGGAGCCACATCTACTACTGCCAAATCGGCGCCTAGGTTGCGACGAGTAGCGCCTGCCTTGCTATGCTTCCTAACAACAGGAGTAAAGCCGTGGGCCTTGTTGTACTCGTTCTGATCTAGGCTAAGCTCAAGCCTAACCTTTTCCAGCTCCAACTGCTCGGAGAGCAACTCCTGACGCTGCCGGTCGAGCTGCGCCCTCATGGTCAAGAGCTCAAGCTCGGTGGGAGGCGGCATGCCCATCCGCACGGCGGATGCCGGTATCGTCGGTGTAGTGGAGAGAGGGATGTTGCAGTCCTTCTCGTAGGGCTTGTGGGTCTTCCCCCCAGCACTCGAGCTAGGGAGATCCTCGATGACGCCCGCGGTAGCAGCCGCGCCCTTCCCGGCATCGGCAGCCAGGCCGGCCACCATCACCTCCACGCTGTCCGCAGAACAGCCAATTGGCCTTCCGCGTGCAGCGATCACAGCAGGAGGATCGTCCGCGACCAGCACCTCCTCCGGGAACTCCCGGACGATGGCGGTGGCGATGTAGACGAGGTGCGAGCCGAAAGAGAGCACCGAGCCGCCTGCCGGCAGGGGCCTCCCGCCGAAATCTCCGGCGTTGTCGGTGACGAAGTCGAAGGAGCCAATTCTGTGGACAAGGCCACAGACCACGCGCTCCCCAGTAGCAGAAACGAGTCCCGTCCGAACATGGACTCCAGCCAGCGCCTCTGTCTGCCCCACGGTGGGCGCCAACTGTCGTGGTGGTATCACGGAAGATGCCATGGGATGGCTAAAGTTGGGGCCGATGGACGCTGGAGGTGCTCGGGGAGGGATCACACGGCGAGTAGCCGCGTGGGGTAGATCACTAACATTGCAAACACCAAGATCTTACCCAGGTTCAGGGCCCTCGTGTGGAGATAACACCCCTACTCCTACCTCTCTCTTTTTATGTGTATTACCGAGTAGCCACAGTACAATCAGGCCTTCAGCCGAGTAGCCACTCTTCTCTCTAGTTCTTTCTACGTGAAGCCAATGCTCAATGTCTTAGCCAATGCAGCGAGCCTCTCACAGGAGGAGCCAGGGCACCTTATATACTGGTGCCCAGCCGAATAGAAAACAAGCATAAAGTACAGCGTGATGTGACAGGAGCCCTGCAGAACCGCGCACGCCTCCGGGTTCCCGCTGACACTCGCCCCGTAAGTCGTTGCGCCGTTCGGAGATGAGACCTGTCCACCCTTGTCAGTGAGATAGGGTAGGCCCCTAGCCTTGTCCTGTCCCCTCTGTCAGTGACAGGACTAGACAGGCGCCTACCGCACTGTAGCCACGCCGGGGTGCGAATAATCACGCACCCCGTAAGTTGAACCGCACGCCGTACGGACACAGGATACGCGGGATCCTGTGTCAGAACGGCTCCATGGACTTCTGGTCCGAGTAGGAATCCACTCCCTCTACCCGGACAACTTCCTCTACCCGGAAGAATACAACTTCCTTGATTCTTCCTCCTGGCCATTGGTAGGTACGGCCGAATAGCTGTCCACCGGGTAGCGGGTACCGGGTAGCCAGCCAACTTGGTCAAAACTGCCCTTCTGATCTTGCTTTTAGCACTTGCCTTACCCCTACTCGGGGGTAACCCCCCGACAAGCTTAATTGAGTGGATGGAGAGGGAGATCGAGGTGATTGTAGCTCTTGGTAAATGGTGGACAGAGAGAGAGAGAGTTCTGTTCATGGTTACCTATCCCAAGATAGGAGAAATGTATTTATAGTCTCCACCAAATCTTCCCGTTGGAGGCATTTCTCTGCCATCCGGTAGTACCGGACACCATCCGATAGTACCAGCCTTAGCTGCCAACGACGGTTCAACGCAGTCTTCAACTAAGAAAACAACACACACGATAGTACTGGACGGGTGCGGTAGTACCGAGCGAACGGTACTACCTACCCTAGCCGGCACTGCTCATGTTCTTCCTTGCCGCATCCCATACCGCTTCAGGGAACTTCGGAAGTACCGAACGAGCCCAATAGTACCGAGCGAGCGGTGCTACCGACCCTGGCCGGTACTGATCTTGTATTTCTCTACCGCATCGAGTACCACTTCTAGAAATTACAGAAGTACCGACCTAGGCCGGTACAAGTGGGTCGATACAACCGGACAAAATCCGGTAGTACCAGACTTTGACAGAACCCCAGAAACTGCATGATTCTTAGAGCTTGTTCATATGGGAAAAATAACTCGAACAACAAAGCTCATAAATTAAGTACCTTCAGCAATTTTGCACAACATTAGAATGCTCATTGTGTTGTCATCAAACATCAAAACACTTAAGGATGACAATTTTCTTTCAATCTCTCCCCTTTGGCGTTTGATGACAACACAATGTTGAGCACAAGGATTTGTAAAATAAAAGCACGCTAATTCTAGCAAGTTTATGTGGAGCAACTAGGAATAATGACTAGAATGAAATACTTGCAAGGTAGCAACTTAAACTTAAGCATAAAGGTACTTGCATGTCTTACACCACGCTCTGGAGATAAATATATAAACTTAATAATAAAATCTGGAGATAAATAATAACTGAACATTGTTGTCTATTGGGCATATTTTCAACACTGAAAGCCTACAGTTGTCGACATGCATTTCTCCACCATAGCTGCAAACAACCGTGAAAATGATCCAGATCCAAAGACCATGGTTCTGTCAGAGTTCAAAAAAAAATCTTGGCTAGGACTCGGCTAAATGATGTAATCCAAGAAGAATTCACCTCACTCGATAAAACAAAGGTATTCACAAAATCAGTTCCAACACCATACTTTTGTCCTACAACGAAACGAAAAGATGGTGAATCAGATAGCAAGGCTTGTAGCACAAGGGTTCATGTACATAAGCGAAATATATTCTCGAGACAAAAGTGGAATCACTTTTTGATAATTTTTCTCAATGGTAGTACAAATAATCTATCTATAAAGTTGATAGATGTAGACCATGTATATTAATGTGTCATTCGATTTAGACATATAGCTAGATTCCTCACGGGATTCGATTTCCTATAGTAGTAGGAATAATTTGGTACAACCGACTTAGTGAGGTTCTTATACAAAAGGACCACTCCAAAAAATGATGATTTCTCACACACGTTCATTAGTCATTAGTATAACACATTATATTAGTTCATGTTGTTGATCATAACATCATTTGAACATACTAGATATTCATAAGCATATAACCATCTAAATACAGAATCCGTGAGGAAGGATATCAGAAAAAAAACAAAAAATTCAATTTGTCTACAACTAGAGCACCTTCATTCGGGAAATAGGGTACACCAGATTACCTATATCCATAAATTATTAAATAAATTCGATATGTACAAATCATGTCCATTTAATGTCTAATGATTGTTTGATTTCTAGATGTAGATACATATCTAATCATATCACGGAATTTGGAGAAGATATTTTCGGATCTGATGTTCCATATCTGAGAGCCATTGGGCCTAAACTAGTGGACATGATAAAGTGTATCTTTCAATATCTCTAAGGCACGGAATATCTTTACCTATTCATTAATTTTGGATAAATTAGAACGCCAATATCCTCGATGCATAGGTATTGGCAACTTATCTGATCCGAATCACAAATAGGTTACATTCACATGTATGGTGGACTTGCGATTTCACAGAGGTCTTTGAAACATATTTTGCTGGCCATATCTACCATTAATTTAGGAATATGAGGCTTCATACTAATATGTACGACCCCACAAAATGATAAACCACATACAATACATCTGTATTGGTTAATCGAATCACCAACTATTATGTGCGTAGATAATATTAGTTGTGCTCCTAGATGAAATAAATTATATAAAGAGCAATATCATTAAGCATATGCCCCTGAATTCCAAGACGAGAGTCTCGTCGTGAATATAAACGTTTCACACACCTTTTCCATTTATGAGTTTACCGTTAAACTTTTCATCAAGATTTTCAATGAAATCAACATAAGAATAATATATATGCCAGGCCTCCTATTTTCCCAAATGGAGTTTTTAAATTATTTTTACGATGCATATTAATTATCCTCTAAACTTATGAGTTAGTTTTGTCCTTTCAATATTTTCTCATCTAATTTCTTAAAGATACAATTGCCATTATACGTTGTACGTCCTCCATCCCAAAATATAAGCCACACTTTTTTTGTATGGTCTTTGATGCATGACTTTGACCACTTATACATAATAAATTATATGGATTGGGTATGTATAATGGTACCATTGCATTTATCTTGCAAAATTCTTTCATTTCATATATCCTTATACAAATTTTGTGCACATACTATATGTACAAATCAAAGTCAAAGTTATAAGTTGTTGACCAGTTAAAATCAAGGGCTTATATGTTGGAGTGGAGGGAGTACCATTTTCTTATTATTTTCCCACAGACTTTAACGGAGTTTTAACAACATATCAAATATTGTCCTCCTCAAATTTTCCCATAGTGTTTTTGGGGGTTTATAAACTTCAAATGATCATAGGTCATACTTTCGGTTTTCTGTGGCGCGGTTGTTAAATGAAGCGTGCAAGAGATATTTATTATTCTCTAAACCTGTTGGGAATATGCTCTAGAGGTAATCATGTATGATGTAATTCTCTATGTATTCATAAAGTTATTAAGTCGTCCTTATTTTGAACATCTGATATATGTCATTGAATATGTGATTCGATTGTGGAACTATGTATTCATGTTGTTCATGCTAAATTGTCCTTGGTCATTAAGGTTGTACTGGACACACACCCTAGACTAATGTGAGTGTTGGCTGATGACTAGGTTCCACTTGTCATGGGCATGGTGATGCCATTCCAACGTTCACAGACTTGGCTAAAGAGTTTAGCAAGTCGGACTGACCCATATTGAGATGCAACGAGTAAGTCGTCATTTGCATGTCTCAATCAATGTAATCCTTAGACCTGAGGTTGTCGCACAATCCGAGTTGTGGATCACCGACTTAGGTTCTGTCAAACGCTGTTCTGTGACAAGGCAGTTATAAAGGCAGAGTTCGGATCGAATGAGAAGCAAGCTGCATGATGTGGATAATCAAGATGGGATTTTGCCCCTCCGAATGGAGAGATATTCTCTGGGCCCCCTCTAGTGATATGATTCCAGAAGCATGGCCATGCATGACTCAGTTAAGTGTTAACTGGGTCTATTGACTAAGAGTTAGTCAGATGAATCATATATCACGGACCGAGAAGAGAGTTGAGCTATTAAGGGATGACGATAATTCGCCTATAGTTCGACAAGGTATATCGTGAGGCAAAAGAGACTAAGATGAAAGTCATATTGGAAGGTATGTCGTCATGACTCTATGGCATTTGGGAGTCGGCACGTTCTGCTAGGAGCCGCTACCGATTGATCGATTGAGAGTTGGACTCTAATCGTGTCCAAATCGGCATGAGCCTGCAGGGTCGCACACTTAAGAGCGGGAGCAAGTGTATTGGTCGGGTTGGACCCGAACCGGAATGGACTGAGCTTATGAGTCGGACTCACACAGGGAATGGGCCACAAGCGTTGTGAAGCCCACTACCACTCGCTATATAAAGAGGGGAGCAGGTTGCCCAGCGGGCACGTTACTCCACTCCCATGCGTTGGGAACCCTAGCCCCACTCAGTCCAGCCGTCGCACCGGACCTAGCAGTCCACTCAGTTCAGCACTTCGACGTTCGTGGGATTGGGTCGACTGGATCGGATCGTGGGACTACACTGCATCGACGCGCTGCATCGATAATCCGCATCTGCGCGTCTAGTGGTAATCCTCGTGGCCTTCTATCTCGGCTAGGTCTTGGAAGTACCGCGTAGAAAAGTTTTCGTTTATCTCTACGCGTTCCAACAAAACCCGCTTATGGTTTTTCTTCTATCTAAGATTTTCTCATACGAGTTACCAAATAAACAATAACCATTATATGTTGCATTTTTTCCTTATATTTCCACCGGTTTAAAAGAGTCATAGCAAAATATAAGGCACCCTACTTTCCTAATATGTTCTCCAGAGGGTTTTTTGAAGATTTATCCAAGATAATACACTTGCAAACAAGAAGGTTTCCGAGACCGCTGATATTTTAGAAGAGACATTATTGTATACAGTGTTAGAATTACTTATTCAAGCATCTTACGGTTCATGTGTCCGTACATACGTACGTGTCTATACATGTGCATTCCCCTTATGTCGGTTTCTTAAGAGGAATTTGATCCTATTGTATATATACCAAAAAAATCATCAATATAATTCAAGTAATTCCTTTGCATCTTCTTTTACTCTAACAATAGCACGGCACAATGGTAAAATGGAAAAAAAGGTTCACACACTAGCGATTGTTACAACAAAACAAAAAGATGGTGAATCAAATAGCAAGGCTTGTAGCACAAGGGTTCATGTACATAAGCGAAATATATTCTCGAGACAAAAGTGGAATCACTTTTTGATAATTTTTCTCAATGGTAGTACAAATAATCTATCTATAAAGTTGATAGATGTAGACCATGTATATTAATGTGTCATTCGATTTAGACATATAGCTAGATTCCTCACGGGATTCGATTTCCTATAGTAGTAGGAATAATTTGGTACGACCGACTTAGTGAGGTTCTTATACAAAAGGACCACTCCAAAAAATGATGATTTCTCACACACGTTCATTAGTCATTAGTATAACACATTATATTAGTTCATGTTGTTGATCATTACATCATTGGAACACACTAGATATTCATAAGCATATAACCATCTAAATACAGAATCCGTGATGAAGGATATCAGAAAAAAAATCAATTTGTCTACAACTAGAGCACCTTTATTCGGGGCATAGGGTACACGAGATTACCTATATCCATAAATTAGTAAAGAAATTCGATATGTACAAATCATGTCCATTTAATGATTGTTTGATCTCTAGATGTAGATACATATCCAATCATATCATGGAATTTGGAGAAGATATTTTCGGATCTGATGTTCCATATCTGAGAGCCATTGGGCCTAAACTAGTGGACATGGTAAAGTGTATCTTTTAATATCTCTAAGGCACGAAATATCTTTACCTATTCATTAATTTTGGATAAATTAGAACGTCAATATCGTCGATGCATAGGTATTGGCAACTTATCTGATCCGAATCACAAACAGGTTACATTCACATGTATGGTGGACTTGCGATTTCACAGAGGTCTTTGAAACATATTTTGCTGGCCATATCTACCATTAATTTAGGAATATGAGGCTTCATACTAATATGTACGACCCCACAAAAATATAAACCACACACAATACATCTGATGTTGGTTAATCGAATCACCAACTATTATGTGAGTAGATAATAATGGTTGTGCTCCTAGATGAAACAAATTATATAAAGAGCAATATCATTAACCATATGCCCCTGAATTCCAAGGATACGCGTGAGTCTCGTCGTGAATTATAAACTATTCACACACCTTTTCCATTTATGAGTTTACCGTTAAACTTTTCATCAAGATTTTCAATGAAATCAACATAAGAATAATATATATGCCATGCCTCCAATTTTCCCAAATGGAGTTTTAAATTATTTTTACGATGCACATTAATTATCCTCTAAACTTAGGAGTTAGTTTTATCCTTTCAATATTTTCTCATCTAATTCTTAAAGATACAATTGCCATTATACGTTGTACTCCCTCCATCCCAAAATATAAGCCACACTTTTTTTTGCATGGTCTTTGATGCATGACTTTGAGCACTTATACATAATAAATTATATGGATTGAGAATGTATGATGGTATAATCGCATTTATCTTGCAAAATTCTTTCATTTCATATATCCTTATACAAATTTTGTGCACATACTATATGCACAAATCAAAATCAAAGTTATAAGTTGTTGACCAGTTAAAATCAAGGGCTTATATGTTGGAGTGGAGGGAGTACTATTTTCTTATTATTTTCCCACAACCTTTAACGGAATTTTAACAACATATCAAATATTGTCCTCCTCGAATTTTCCCGTAGTTTTTTGGGGGTTTATCAACTTCAAATGATCATAGGTCATACTTTCAGTTTTCTGTGGCGCGGTTGTTAAATGAAGTGTGCAAGAGATATTTATTATTCTCTAAACCCGCTTATGGTTTTTCTTCTTTCTAAGATTTTCTCATATGAGTTACCAAATAAACAATAATCATTATATGTTGCATTTTTTCCCTTATATTTCCACTGGTTTACAAGAGTCATAGCAAAATATAAGGCACCCTACTTTCCTAATATTTTCTCTAAAGGTTTTTTTGAAGATTTATCCAAGATAATACGCTTGCAAACAAGAAGGTTTCCAAGACCGCTGATATTTTTGAAGAGACATTATTGTATACAATGTTAGAATTACTTATTCAAGCATCTTACGGATACATGTGTCCGTAGATACGCATGTGTTTATACATGTGCATTTCCCTTATGTCGGTTTCTTAAGAGGCATTTGATCCTATTGTATATATACCAAAAAATCATCAATATAATTGAAGTCATTCCTTTGCATCTTCTTTTACTCTAACAATAGCACGACACAATGGTAAAATGAAAAAAAAAGTTCACACACTAGCGATTGTTACAATGGGAATGGTTGGTTAGGATTATTTCTAACTTTTTGGACTTTGGTAAAAAGAAAACCTAAATAGGTGCTTTTGGTTTTGGTTAATTTTGATCCCATAGTGCTGTATGATGGTATAAACCAAAAGTCAAATACAAAATATTTTATTTAGATACCTTTATGACTTATAAGACAAAATCCAAAGACAAAAATGGACATGGTTGCAATGTTTGATTAGACTTATTTCAAACTTTTTGGACTTCGACTTATAAGCCAAAAAAAACCTAAATAGGTGCTTATAGTTTTGCCTTTTGGTTAATTTTGACTGCATAATGTTGCATGATGGAATAAACCAAAATTCAAAACCCAAAAGCCAAAAAATAAGCCTAACCAAACACATACAGAGTATATTAGGGGCTATGCTGCTCAAAACTTGGGCTTTTTTGATTTGTAGGATATGAAAATCAAAGGAATATGAAAAGGAAAGGATGGCAAGTGCAATACTAGCCTTGTTCCTTGTGCGAAGGAACCAAAACATGAAGTCTGACCGGATTCTTTTTCCCTCAAAGTTTTGTACTAAAACCGGTATCTAAAGGAAAAATTCCTATGCTTTTGCTATCCACCATTCCCGTGAATCAAACATGTGAACGGTAGCATTTGTCGAAAATTTTCTAACCCTTTACTTTTCCTTCGTATTTCCACGAAATGAAAGGAGCCCTATGGTCTTGGTTTGGAAACCTTCTTCCATGTTAGGGACAAAGGAATGTTGCTGTACGTGCGGTCGGCTCGTACACGCACGCACGTATTGAATATACTAAAACTGAATTTCGTATGGGGCCCAACTGTAGCACCAGCCCACAAGGCAGTGGGTACTAGCCCGCTTTGAATTCCTAAAGTTTTTGCTGATTTTAGTGCTGATAGAAGTACGGGCGATGTCGGGAATCCGGGGCTGGGGCCTGCGTAAAGGATGCCGCGCGATGTACCTTTGGCGTGCCTCCAGGTTTGTACACTGATGTCTAGGTCCCACTTCTTCTGGTCCAACATGTCATTGAGGCACAGAACAGAGCCCCTCGTACAGGAGTAGGAGGAGTGGTTGCAGCCTGTGGTGAGCGCGCGGATCATCTTTCCCGTATCGGGGAAGCAAGGACGGGCCGGAGCAACAGCTGGGTCGCCCGGCCGGGAAGTGGAGCCCGATTAGAAAGAAACACGAAGAGTGCGTGTGAGCAACCTCGGGTGGATCCGGTTTCTACGTGAGTGGGTGGGTCAGGACGCACGCTCTGTGTTGTTGCAGTACTGTATTTGTATGCTGTAGCTACAAGCGCAGCCTGGCCAGCGTTCTTCATCATGTGCTGGTGGTAGTATAAAATGTGCACCGGTCAGTTAAAAGTGTAGCTCAAGAAAGCGCTCTCCTCATGCTCAGGCCCCATCGCCATCATTCTGCGTTATCATCTCCAAAGACGCGCGGCGCAACACGCCTGACATCCTACGGGACGCCATCATATTAGTACTAGCTAGCTCCGATAATGCGGCACCTAACCTAACGTACGTACGCGAGTGAAGTGCTGCGCAAGCGTTCGCGCGAACGAAACAATGCATGTGGTTGGCAGCTTACCAAGAGCCAGGGTCGATCCTCACATGGGAGTACATGAGTTGGTAAGCTGCCGACTCATGCTTGTTGCGTGCCGCATGTAGGAGTACTACTTTGTGGTGGTCATCAGCTTGATCAGGACGAGTCGATCGGATACCAAGGACGGAAGCGAATAAGCTACAGGTCAGTATCCGGTGGAGTCCGGAGCAGCCATGATGCGGTTGCGGTGCCCATGATTTGGTCCGGAAACGCTGCGAGGTTTTGTCCCCGAACACGACCGCTAATCTGGCTCGGCCGGCGAGGACGGAGAGCTAGGATGATGATGATGCGTTTGTGTTCCAAAAAAAAAAAGGATGGAGCGAGGCACGACGTACAGGAGCCCACCGCCGCCGCATCGGCTCGCACGCGCGCTCAGTTCCCGCATCGGGCCCGAGCCCAATGCCAACGCACGGTCGATTAGTTTATGCGTTGGCCCACTACTAAACAAGTGTGTGGTTTTTCCGTTTCGTTTTGTTTTAGTCCCCCGACACCAAACGTTCCAACGGAGCTCTGTTCGAAGTGGCTTTGGATCCCTGGATGCAAAACGTATCGCAGGGTTATGGACGCTAGCTAGTTAGTTTGATGAGCCGGGTGTTTGAGACGAGCTGTCAGCCTTCGTAAAGCGCAAACTAATGCTCTTGTGCTGCAATCCAGATCTTCGTTGGTCCTAGTAAACTATCTTTTGCTTCCTCATTTTTACGTAGCGCAGGACAGACAAAACTCAACCAGGATTATTATCTAATTAATCCGGAGTAGTATCCTGCTCCCGCGGGGTAGCGAGATCACATGCTGGAATATATGGCCGGTATGAGCGATCCCCGACTAGCTAGCTAGCTAGCTGCACCACTGCCACAACAAGCCCCTTATATCTACTCCTACCTAGTATGTTGATAAGCTAGAGCGCTACTCTATTTACGCTGATAACCTGGAGCTACCTACGAGTGCCCTGCAGGTCGATCGATGATCGATCCACAACGATAGATGGGAGATGCTAATTAATTCATTGTGTCAGCACACAAGAGACTGCCGCCAGCTTCTCCCATGCACCATCTCGAGCGGCTTCCGGGCTTCCGGCCTCCCCTGTCTTCCGCGAGCTTAATTTGGACGCTTCCAGCACGCAGACCCTGCACGAAGCCCTAGCTAGGACCGTAGATCGCTCGGGGATCATCGCCAGATCGGTCAGTAAAATCCGGTTGCTAATCGAGAGAAAAATCGACAACAGGAAGAGAGCTAGTACGTGCACATCGAAGCCACGCCGTGACCGGTCAAACCATCGCACGTACTTTTTTTTTTTGATAAAGGGCTTTATTACTCAAATATCAAGCATTACACCCGGCCTCTGCATCGTAAGATGCACACAGCCGAATTCTAAAACTGAAAAAACAGAGCGACAATACTATAAAACATCTGCTGTAGACTGTCTAAGCTATGGAGCCGCAATCCGTAGATCAAGCGGCCATCCATGTGGGATAAAAATATCCCTCGCCACCTGCTCCAGTCGTGCACAAGCCTCCGTAAAAAGGCCTCGTAACTCCCCTCGCTGTAATGTGGACCACGAACGGAGAATACCTATGCTCCTGAATAGAAACTGTATACGAGAAACGTTTTTATCATTGAAAATCTTGTCATTTCTACATAGCCAGAGCGACCAAATAACGGCAAGCGCTACTACCCTAATAATAGTCTTAAATCGTTTATCCACCCCGTTTAACCAATTGCCGAATATATTCGTAACGAAAGTGGGTGGATATAGATTCGAAGCCATTTGGATAGCGGACCATATAGAACGCGCAAATGTGCAATCAAAGAATAAGTGTTTAATTGTCTCATCATGAGAACAAGAAACACACTTAGAGCTCCCATGCCAATTACGTTTGACAAGATTATCCTTTGTGTGAGTATGACCCCCTTACGAAGATACCATGCGAAGATCTTAATTTTCAACGGTACCTTCATACGCCATACATTTTTGAAGATATCGACTGGCAGATCCAATTGGATCATAGCCCTGTACATGGAATCCACCGAGAACATTCCATTCTTAGTGATCTTCCAACGAAATTCATCAGTGCCTGGTGTAAGAGTAACCGTAGTTAATCTACCAACCAGGTTTTGCCAAGACGCAAGTCGAGGTCCGAGTAAATCTCGCCTGAAGGTAACATTAGGAGGTGATGTTTGCATGACGGTAGCCAGCGTATCATCCTTATGTCGCGCAATCGTGTACAGGGCCGGATACTGTTCTCTGAGTGTGGTATTACCTAGCCACTTGTCTTCTCAGAACCGTATCTGCGACCCATCCTTAATCTTAAATACCTCATAGCAAAAAAAATTATTTTTGTTCGCCATAAGTCCAGCCCAAAAGTGTGAATCACCTGGTTTCCACATAACCTGCGATCCATCGCACGTACCTGTCTTAAACTTGACAGATGCATCGATTTCGAACTTGTCCTCTTGTTTTCTCAAAAAAAAAAAAAACTTGTCCTCTTGTCACTTTCACAATTCGGTCGCCTCGCGTATAGATGTTCTCTTGCATTGATCTGGCCGATCGATCTTGGTTTGAGGCAGGAATTTTATCTCTTAGGGGCGTTGTTTGTGTGCGAAGTTCAGATAATTTGCACGAACGGTCCACTAAGCGAAGCGCTAGCGAAACGTACCAAACGTGGAAACGCAGCGCGATCCGATGAATGGAAGGATGCACCGAATCATCGGATAGATATCCGCCCGAAACGTACCGTTCAAGTCACGAGGAGTGAAGAAGCTGCGTACGTACATTCTGCTAACAGACGTGAGCATGGCACGGGAGGGAGGAACAGAGCGCACGTAGTACTGGTTTCCGCAAGATGGCGCATCGGCACGTACTGTGGGCACGGTACCGCACTGTCGATCGACCAGCGAGCGACGCGAGAAAACCGCTTGTCGAGGAGTGCTGACTGACCGGTGAACTGAGGTTTTTTTCCATAAAAATGGCCCTTTGAACTAATGTTGAATCTGTCCTCATTATGAAACTATTTTTAAATCTGACGCTTAGTTCGGCGCCGACAAGGATGGAGAAGACGTTATGTAGCTCGGCGACCGTCAAAACCACGAAAAATATAGGTCGGTGCCGTTTGCGTTGTAGCCGACATACGTTGATTGATCTAAATGTCAAACGGTGTTAGCGCCAAACTGGACAACGTCGGTTCCATTTGCATTGGTGTCGAACCGAGGGGCCAGATATGAAAATAGTTTCACAAAGATGTCAGATTCAACGTTAGTTTTGTCAAGAGTCATTTTTGACAAAAAAAAATACGGAAATGAGCGTGAACTTGATCTTAAAAAAAGAGATGGTTAAACCTTTTTTTTTCGAATTATGGTTGAACGAACTTGTAGAGCTTGCACGGTGATTACTGATTACCGAAGAACAAGGGCTGTGAGGAGTCGAGACGACCACGACCCAGGCCAGGACTGGGCTCAACCCACGGACCACCGGGCCAGAAGGTACACGGCTGTTTTGCCTTTTGCCCGTTTTTCTTTCTCGTTGAAGATCGTATATGCCGCATACCGCGGCAGCCATGCACCGGCCCAACAGCTTTCTCCATCTAGTTTTCTTTGGGAAGAAACTTCCAGTTGGTTTTCCGGTTTCAACCGTTTTTTTTTTGGTTTTCTGTCTGCGTTTTCTTTTATTTTCTGTTTCTTTTATTTTTTAATATTTAGTTTATATTAACATTAATTTATTTTTATTTTTCGGGTTCTTTTTAATCTGTTCAAATAAGACATATATGAGTATTCCAAAAATTCTTCATATAAAAAAATTCAAATAAAATAAATGTTCTTTTTTTAAAAATCAAATAAAACAAATTTTATTTTTGAATAACATTAAATTTTATATTTGAAAATCGTTCAAATAACATAAATATTCATAGTTAAAAAATCATTGAAATAACATAAATATTCATATTAAAAATTGTTCAAATATATATTTTTACATATATGAATATTTTTTCGATGATTTTTATTTTTTATTTTTCCACATAAGTTAACATTTTTTTTACTATATAGATAGGAAAGAAAAAAAAGAAACAGAAAAAGGGTACTTCGTTATTGGGATGCATCCCATCAAGGATACACTACACGCGGGAGCGAATATCTCCCACATTGGTCATCAAATAGGAGCTTCTGTCCTTTCTTTCGGAACTCTTATCCACTTCACGCGTGGGTTTCGAGCCGACGCTCGCGTCGAAGTGCTCAGTGGGCCGGTCGAGTCTGCGCGCACCGCTCCCTTCCGTCGCTATGATTTTTTTCGTTCTGTTTTTTCTGCTCGTTTAGAGACAGGATGTTTCTATATTTTTCAAAAATAGTCGCAATATAAAAGGTGTTCATGATTTTATTTTATTTATCATAAATATTAAAACATTTCATGAATTCAAAATGTCACAAAATCAAGAAAAACTCATGAATTTGAGTTTATTCATGATTTTGAAAAATATTCATAAATTTAAATAAAATAATAGTCGATTTGAAAAAATGTTCGTGATTTTTGAAAAAATACTCATGAAAATATTCGAGATTTGAAAAAAAAACATAAATCTGATTTTTTTTTAAAAAAACATGAAAATTATTCACGGCGACAAAATATGTTCACTAACCCGATAGAAAAAAATGTCTAGAAAAAAGTAAGCCAGCTCGAAAAAACCAGCAGAAAAACAAGTAAAAAAATTAAAAAAAGAAAAACTAGCCGTAAACTATTAGAAGCTTCCCAAAACCAAAAATACAGAGTCACGTACCTGGGTCCACCCATTTTGTTCCGATATGTCTCTGAAGGGTGCGCGTCGACCCTGTAACGAACACTACGTGCATCAAATAGAATTCGAGCTTTCTTTCGACCATTAAGCAGCGTGCACCCGAGATTAGGCTTCGTTGGAGCTACCATGCTAACAGGACTAGGCTTAGAGCATCTCCACGGGCAAACGCTTCTCACAGGTCCAATGGGTATCCAGAAAAAAAAGTCGCGGCGACACCCATAAAGGTGTCCACACGTCAAATTTATGTTCGGCACCTCCAGCACATCCGTCAAATTTAGGGGCCTACATGGGGCATCGAACATCGGTTAGGAAAGTTGAGGTTCTCGAACCTCGGAGGTTGCTTAACATATACCTCCTATTTTAGTGGACCATTCAAGAAAGCACTTTTAACATCTATTTGTTGCAACTTGAAATTATGCGAAGATGTATATGCAAGAAGGATACGAATGGACTCAAGGCGAGCCACGGGAGCATAGGTCTCATCAAAGTCAATGCCTTCCACTTGAGTGTAGCCTTGAGCCACAATCTTGCCTTGTTCCTTATTACAATGTCATGCTCATCTTGCTTGTTCTTGAATATTCACTTAGTGCCAATAATATTGTGGCAATCTTTGGGTTTCTAAACTAGCTTTCAAAACTTATTGCGCTCAAGTTATTGAGCTCATCATGCATAGCTTCAACCCAATCGGAGTCCTCAAGATCTTCAAACACCTTCTTTGGTTCCACCATGGATATGTGAGCTTGATGCTCAGTAAAGTTTGCCAATTGCCTTCTTGTGGATCTTCTATCTTAAACATCTTACAACACTTTGTTCTAGGATGCATCAATTTGATTCAAAGCTCTTCTTATCCTTCTAGCACGACGGGGTTTGATCTCCTCATTATTGCGAGGAGGAATCACTTGATCATCTTGATCATTTGGGTCCCCGTCTTGACCAACTTGGCCTTGATCATCATCATCATCATCATCAACAACATCTTCAACACTGCTTCAACTTGAGGAGAGGAGGATGAGGAAGGTTGATCTTGGCCTTTACCTTGACTAGCTTGAATAATATGAGTGGTTGCATCTTGCGTAGTAACTTGGTCAATGAGAGGAGGGTCTTCAACATGTTCTTGGTTAGGTGCCTCACTTGGCTCCTTGGCGTGTTCTTCTATTATAGAGGAGGGCTCCACTTGAGTAGAGCATAATCCTTCTCAAGTAGCCATAAGGTGTCCCTCAATGGGGCGGAAAAATCCCACACCCATCCTTCCTATGGCTTCTTGAGGCATTTCAACATCTACATTAGAAACATGAAATTGCGCCACTTGGGAGCCATCATTTTCATCGAAAACCACACTACAAGATTCTATGAAAATCCGTGAGGTTTTGTCAAAGAATCTATAAGTGTGGGATTCGGCACCGTAACCAACAAATATACCCTCAATAGTTTTAGATTCAAATTTAGACAACCGAACACCCTTGATAAAATAGCACTTACAACCGAATACACGGAAGTAGGATACGTTGGGTTTGTTGTCGTTGAGGATCTCATATGGAGTCTTGTCCAAGCCCTTGCGGATGTAGAGGCGATGGGAGGAGTGACATGCGGTGGAAATGGCCTCGGCCCATAGATATTGGGGAGAAGAATACTCCGCCAACATGGTCCTTGCCATATACAATAGAGTTATATTCTTCCGCTCGGCTACACCATTTTGTTGAGGGGTGTAGGTGACGGAATATTGATGACGAATACCCTCATCACTAAGGAATTCATTCAAAGTGTAGTTCTTGAACTCGGAGCCATTGTCACTCCTAATAGCCATGATTTGGACATTATGTTGACGTTACACTTGGTTGGTGAAGTCGATGATAGTTTGTTGGGTCACACTCTTGCAGTTGAAGAAATAAACTCAAGTGTATCTTGAGTAGTCATCGACAATCACCAAGCAATACTTCTTGCCTCCAAGACTTGCCTCGGGCACGGCACCAAAGAGATAAACATGGAGAGCCTCCAAGATCCTCTTTGATGAGATAATAGTCTTGGCCTTGTGTGCGGCATCATGCATCTTTCCTTCAACACACGACCTACAAACGCGATCTTTGGAAAAGGAAATATTTTGTTTTAGTCCGAGGATAAGGCCACCTTTGTGAAGACTTTGCAAAGTTCTTATGTTGACATGGGATAAGCGGCGATGCCACAACCACCTCACGTCCGCCTTTCCGAAAAGACACATTGATTGAGAGTTGGTAGACTTCAAAAAGTACACCACGAACAACTCATTTTCAACATGTCCCACGTATGCGACGTCAAGTGTCTTGCTCCTCAAAAGGACCACAATATGAGGATCAAAGAAGACGGAGAAGCCCATCCTCCCTAAAGGACGAAATAAAAGTAAACTGTAACCAAGGGATTCAACAATCATGACATCCACGATAGTGATATCAGGAGCAGTCACAACCTTGCCAAACCCCGACACCTTAGACTTGGACTTGTCTCTATAGGTGACGGTTGCAACAATATCATTTGGACGCAACTCCGTCACAAGTTCTTTGCTTCCGGTCATATGACTAGTGCATCCACTATCAATTATCCATTTAGACCCACCGGAAGCATAGTCCTGCAAGAGATCATTGACTACAGTTAGGATCCAAGGAGGGTCCCCTCATGTTAGCAACAAGGGTCTTTGGAACCCAAATAGTATAGTCAATGTAAACTTCAATGGGACCAACATATTTAGTTTGCATAACACCATAATAATCAACATATAAGAAATGGTATGGATTGTTAGTTCCCACAGAAATGCTACGAGTAGTGTTGTCCCTCATGACACCACCACTAGGAGCAACATTGTTAGCTTCTGCGGGAATGCTACAAGTAGTGTCGTCCCTAATGACAATACCACCCGAAGCAACATGTTTGGCCTTCTTCTCGTTCTTCTTCTTCTTGTTCTTTTTCTCGGCAACATAGCCAAAACCTTGCTTGCCAACTTGTGGCCTATACTCACTTGTGGTCTGGCAGCAACCACTTGTGGACTTGAGGCCACAACCTTCTCAACTTGAGGGCTCTTGCCCTTGAATCTTGCTAGCTCATCCTTCAACCTAGCATTTTACTCAATAATAATTGCATGATCACAAGAAGAAGTAGAGGTGCTAGGGTTGTTAGATTGATTAAGTTGAGTTTGAAGTTGTTCATGTAACTCTTTGAGGATAGAGTGTTGACTCTCCAAGGCCTTGTGAGCCTTGGTGAGCTTTTCAAACTCCTCGTTTAGTTTCTCATGACCAACCCCAAACTCAAACTTATCCTTTTTAGTCTTTTTATATTTAGCAGTTGCAAGGTCACGTTTTTTAGTAATATTAGAGACACGTTCATTATCTGACTCTTCAATAGAATCAAGTTCCTCTTCAAGAGAAACTCTACCATTATGCTCTTCCTCAAGAGTCATGGAGAGGGATGCTATTTCATTCGCATCCCTCCTTTCAATCTCACCTTTCTTCTCAATAGCTTCATGGGCCTCTCCCAATTGGCTCATGGGTGATCAAAGTACTTCTTGGTTTCACCTTGTATGTTAGACATAAAATGTTCCAAGGAGGCAATTTCATCTTCTACCCTAAGACTAGTATGGTTTACCAATACATTTGAGGTATTAGAGTAGGGAGAAGATGATACCTCCGAGGCCTTAGCCATGAAGCACTTGGCATTGACTTGAGGATGATTCTCATTGGGGGATTCAAAGAGTGATGAAGATGATGGAGTTGTAGCAATAGCAAGAGCGGCCACTTCACTTGTGGTTTCTTCTTCTTCATCACTTCCGGAATCATACTCTTCTTGAGTCACGAGAACAAACTTGGTGGGAGTCTTCTTGTTGAAGGGTTTTCTCTTGAAATGAGGCTTCTTGTATTCAACCTTGGACTTGTCCTTGCGAATGAGCTTGCCACCATGATGTTCTCTATTCTCAAAGGGTCACTCCGCAATGAAATGGTGCTTGTCTTGACAATTGAAGCAAGACATCACCCTTTGAGTCCCTTCATTGCCATTGAGAGACTTGGTCTTCTCCTCAACATATGCCTTGGCCTTGGATGGATTCTTCCAAAACTTTTACACGGTACGGGCAATGACATCTTTGAGCACGGTATAATATTCTTGATCCTTCAATGGAGCCAAGTCCCCATAGCAATCTTCTTCATACTCAACCTCCCTTGACACAACCTTGGCCTTCAAAGCAACCGAGGCCCCTTTGTGCATTCCTGGGGCTCTAGCACGGTTGTCAAGAGCATTTTTGGTTTGCACTTGATAGGAGCACACTTCTTGCATCACTTGGGTTGAGTTCAAGGATGCAAAGTCATGTCTTCCTTGAATGCTCTTCAAGTCCGCGGACTCAAAAGGCATGAGATCAATCATGTACTTCCTTTTGATCCAAGCATCATAAATGTACTTGGCACCAACATTGTTGAATGTGGTGGCAAGAGTCTTGAGCCTTCGGTACATGTCTTCATGGCTTTCACCATCATGCATATAGAATCCTTCGGCCTCATTTCTTAAGGCATCATACCTATTCATTTGCATACTATCATTGCCCACAAACATGACGACAAGAGCATCCCATGTTTCCTTGGCGGTGGGATATTTTTGAAGATGAGGCATGTGGTTAGGACCCACGGTTTGTTGAAGAATAGACAAGACAGTGTTGTTTAGTTGACAATCTACGGCTTCTCTTCTTTTCAAGTTCTTGGGGTCATGTGGCTTGTATCCATCTCGAGTGACCCTCCAAAGTTCTATACAAGAAGAGTTCAAGTGAGTTTCCATATAATATTGCCATTCACCAAAAGAATGTGCATCAATTTTAGGAGGATCTCCTCTAGGAATTATATGGGGATGTGGGACGGGAGGATCGGGAGAATAGCGTCCTTCGACGGCGTGGAATTCTCCTTTACCTTCCGTACCCTTATCGGTGGAGTTCTTAGCAGAAGCATCTTTAAGTGGTTCACCATCTTCCCCAATCTTGGCACCCTCCGGTGGTTCAACCGCACGGGATGTAGTGGATGTTTCCGGTTCCTTGGCTTTCATGAATTGCAACATGAGTGTTCGCAATTCATCGATTTTTCTCTCCATGGATGAGGTCAATGAATTTTTTCAACTCATTGAGATCATCCATCGAGACACTCGCCACGGAACCGACGACATCCGGAACATCGGCCATACTAAACTCTTAGGCGGTTAACCCCGATAAAAGAGCCGAGGCTCTGATACCAATTGAACGGATAGTAAGGGCACCTAGAGGGGGGGATAGGTGCTACATCCAATTTTAATTTTCTACAAGATTAGGCTTGACACAAAGGTAAATTCTCTAGATAATCCAACTACGGTAAATTTACCTATATGACAAGAACAAGCACAAACACAATACAAGCACAAGTAAAGGAGGAAGGGAACGAGGTAACCGATATGAAGAACACAGAGACACTATGTATTCCTGAGTTCCTCCTTGTTACAGGAGTACGTATCGTTGGAGGGGTGTGAGCTCGCCACGAAGGCCTACTCAACGCCACAAAGGTCTCACCCTATTCTCCGATGAACCCGCCACAAAGGCCAAGTCCACCTTCAATTTTGATCCCCTTTGAGGCGGGAATCGAATCCTTTGCAAACTAGCTTGGAGCACACACCCACAACCAAATTGGGGGCTCCCAACAATCACCAACAAGTATAGCAATAGAGTCTAGGTTTTCCACAAGGAAACCCTAGACTAGACCCCTCAAGAGAATGAGGGGGAAATGAAGAACGACTCTGTGAAGATGTACATCGGGGCGTTCTCCTTCAGTCCTCCAACCAACGAGTTTGGTTGGAGGGATTGGGAGAGATCTAGCTTTTGGAGCCTCAATAAATGCTTGACTTCAATGCTGGTTCGAGCTGCCACTTGGAGAAGAAGGGGATGGGGTATTTATAGCCCCCTCCTCATAACTAGCCTTTGACCCTTTTTACGTCTGGCGGTACTACCGTTGGGGTCAGCGGTACTACCGCTCGCTGGCAACCAGAGCGGTACTGAGAGGTCCCACCCAAAGGACGCGGGCGGTACTACCGCGGAAGTACCGCAGTACTTCCAGCGGCGGTACTACCGCTAGGCCCACCGGTACTACCGCTGGCCACGAATTCGAAATAACTCTAAGTGGCTGGCGGTAGTACTAGGGCACTACCGCTCTAGTACCGTAATGGTTACCGTGAGCAAAACTCCCCTGGCGGTACTTTGAACGGTACTGCCAGCGATACTTCTGCTTCCTGGAAGGAGCGGTACTACCGCTGACGGTAGCAGTACTACTGCCATAAAAAGCTTGCTCCAAAATCGACTAAGGCACAGCGGTACTGACCAGTACCGCTGGATGCAGTAGCCATTTTCATTCTGGTGGTACTACCGCTCACCGGAGAGAGCGGTACTACCACTGATGCGTCCGGTACTATCGCTGGACAGAGACAATTTTGGCGGCTTTGTCATTCTGCACTCTTCCTTTTTGCGTCGAAATGATGTTTTCTGAAATAACTTAAACGCAAGGTTAGAAATTTAATGGTGTTGTTATCAACTCCAAAACACATAAGAGATCAAATGCAAAGATGCACTTTCAGATACAGTGTGTATACTTTTCAGGTGCGTCGTAGTCGTCCATCGAAGCGAAATTGAACGTAGCCGCACTACGATCAATGCACGTTTCTACCAATACGACAACGACCTATGTAGGCATTTTAAGATCTTTATAGTTTTTTTTTCAAATCGAAACCGAGGCAAAAAAATATAGCACGACAAAGCCGAGCCGTACATTAAATCCAGACTATCTAAAAATACACCCACTTACATTTTTGTGTTGTGTGCTTCTAAGAAAAAGTGAAAAGGAAAGGCTAACTTCATCGCATTTACCGTTCGCGAATCTACTAGACGTGTGTAGAGACGTGCGTGTACATATGGAAACAACGATATGGCTATGTTCCCGATAGTGTCGTACGAGACTACACCTCCACTGTGCGCGTCGCACGAGCGATCGGACCGACCTTCTGAAAGGCCAGCCTCTCGCTAGTGGCATCCGAGGTGGTATAGATTTAGGAAGAATTGAGACCTTGTTTAGTAGAGTGTAATTTCATTTCGAGCGGATTGAGGATGGAATAACGGGATTTTCTTTCTTTCACCCAGTCCTTTAAATTTCCACAAATATGTTTTCAGATATTTTATTATTATTCCGAGTAAATTCCTGTTTTTACCCCCTTCTTTGACATTTGCGACACCAATTACCCTATTTAACAACTTTTCATCCTAATTACCCCATTTAGTGATATTCTTGCCATCTTTTACCCCATTTTAATATACTGTAAGTGTTTTGCTGGTGTGTCCTGGGCTCGTGGCCATCAGGTCGCTGTGGGTTCACAGGTAGACGGTCTTCCTCATAGCGATTTCTTTGGGTTCAGATCCATTGGTAGACCCGACCAGCCCATGGCTTGCAGCTTATGATTGCTTGTAGGATTAAAGGATAATCAAAATGGAAGATGGCGGCCGTTTCTTTTGGCCGAAGTTTCAAAGCAGCATGTTCATATATGGAGAGGTAGCTGCACTCAACGAGAAGAGAACTTGATTCTCGAACAACATGTTCGCACATGAGTCCCAATAGCAGCCTATACAACTTTAGGTTGCATGTCCGTGCATGATGGTTACAATAGCGCAGGCACGGCTCATCCTAGTCGTCTCGGTGAACCTGTCTTATCTCACGTGGTGCACGTCGTACGCCTACCTTACCGCGGAGCCGTGCCGTGGCCAAGGTAGAACTAGGAACCGGCGGCGGAGGTTGTCGTGGGTGAGTACGGCGCAGTGATCCGGGACATCCATCGGAATAGCTGTGAAATCTTGCAAAGGGTAAAAAATGGGACAACTTTTGCTAAATAGAGTAATTAGGATGAAAATTTGCTAAATGGGGTAATTGGTGTAAAAAACGTCAAACTAGGGGTAAAAATCCGAATACAGTCTATTATTCCATCCAAAATAAGTTTAGCAAACGGAATATCTGATATATTCCGAGGATTAATATGCTTCAAATACATCAGAATTAAACAAGACGTGAATGAAGCCAATATTTCCACAGTAGTTCTAGTTCACATATTGACAAGACGCAAACTTTCAGCGCATTCATCGTATACGGTTCTCCGATGTGGAACATTCTTATAAAAAAAGAAACATCCAACAGGGGGAATGATCCCTCCTTGATTATACGTTGTTAGGTAGATAAAACTCCTGGTTTATTCGAGCGCACACAGCCGAAGCTAGGACTCAAACCCGGACAGCTTGACGCGCACTCGCAACCTCTAACCACTGAATTAGCACTCAGTTCTCATGTGGAACATTCTTATAACGTATAGAGCATGGACATTTAATCTGAGGAGGAAACCTGGTTAGTCACATAAATTGGTGTTACAAACTGCACACAACACTGACTTTTTTTTTTTAGAAATGGGAGCGGATCCCCCTGCCTCTGCATCGCTACGATGCACACGGCATTTGCTACGATGCACACGGCATTTGCACACAGCACTGACAGGAATGAAAATCGGTGTTATAGACTGCACATGGCACTAACATAAATGGATAGACCAAATTCATGGCAGTACAGCTTCCATTCCACTTTCCGTTTGTGCCACTATGAACCGCTTCCATTCTACTTTCGGTTGAAACTTCTGAGAGCCACGGTCAGGTTATTCACGAGCTCAACCGCAGACGAAAAGCCCTCTTCGATCTGCACAAAACTGAAACACGTCAATCTTCTAATAGGCTAATTACCGAGGTTAACCGCAGCTGCAAGTTATAACCACAGTAATTTGCAAATGTATTATGGTGAAGGTAGAGACGCCTTGCCTTTGCCGTGATGGTGATGTTGAGACAGGAGTCGGTGAACGGCACGACGTTGGTGTTTATGATGGAGAGGCCCTGGTTCTCGAGCTCGGAGAGAACCATCACCAGCACCCCTCTCCTCTCCTTGCAGCAGATTTTCAGGAGCGCCGTGTTCCCCCGAATGCTGGCCTCGACGGCCGGGCTCGAGTACTCGCCGGCGCCGTCCCCGGAACCACTCCCGCTGGGGCCTGCCGCGTCGTTTTCGTTGGAGGATATGCGGCACTTGCTCTCAAAGACGGTGGACTCGGACGTCCGCGCCGCGCCCTGCTCCTCCAGGGCCTTCACCTTCTCCTCCAGCTGCTTCACGTAGTCGATGGTGCTCCCGAGCAGAGAGATCTTGTCTGTCTGAAAAGTGAAAAGAAAATGGGAGATGCTTAGTCGTTGGTACTAGCTACTTGGTCCCTGATCACATAAGTGCAGTCATGTTGTCAATGCTGCGCACCTTCTTGAGCCCGGGGACGATGGTGGCCAAGGATACAAACTGCTGCTGCAGCTTCTCCCGCCGCTTGCGCTCGGCGACGACGTGCTCCTGCGCGTTCCCCGGCGCCCTGGCCCGCCTCTCCGGCGCCTGCATATGCATCGCCCCTTCTATTCCGTCCTGCTGCCAGGACCCTCCGGAGAAGTTCAGTGTACTAGCATGGCCCGCGCCGAAGGAGAGGAAGTTCGACGGCGGTGGCGGGGGCGACGGTTGGCCCTGCTCGTTCTTCACTGTCCCCGATCGGAACGGCAGGTTGGGCAATGATGACGAGCCCCCAAAGGTCGGGAAATTGGAGGGGCGTGATGAGTGGAACGACGGGGCTGCCATTGGTGTCGTGTAGTACTGCTCTTGATGGTCCGTGAGCGGCGGCTCTGCGAAGTGCTGTTCCATGCCGGGCGCGTGGCCACCTTCTTGCTGGTACATGTAAGCTAGCTCCTCTTGTTCCTGACATGGCCATTGCAAGAATTATACACTCAGCTCGATCGAAGAATCTAATTAGGCTTTCAGGATTTAGGAGTTAGGACTGAATGTGCTTACCGTCGGCGTGAGCCATGTGTTTGGTTGCTCCATCGATCACTGCACACACAAGAAGATCAAGAGAATGATAAGCACAGGGGAACACCAAGCTAGAGAAGTACTAGAACTTCTGGTGAAGACATACCTGCGCTGAATACCTCTCGGTTGTCTTCTTCTCTGCTCCTCCTTTTCTTGACTTCCTGTCGTCTTTACACACATGTATGTATGTATATATACAGTGGTGTGAACTTCCGGCTGTTGCTGTTCAGAAGAAGGCGTTCACGTGCCCCATGCATCCGCAGATAAGGTCAAGGTACTTGCACGTTTGCCTCCGCACACATATATACCGTACGCGTTTCGTTTCTTTTTTCAACGCCTTTTCCTCCCAGTTCATGGCCTACTTTTGTGTTGACATCACAGCTCCGATCCCTGAAGATCTCCTGCTATCTTTAATCCACTCAAGGGATTTGCGATCTGAAGCTGGTTTTTAAAGAACTCTATCGCGCACCTCAACAAGACCCGTTCGAAGATTCAGTAGGTTCGACGACAGTGACGCTTGGATTTCGATAGAAAGTCTGCATGCATGGTCGCCTGACGAAGTCTGTTTCACTCGAAAGCACGACAGTTTGCAGGTTGGAACTGAGTCAAGCAGTTCTTGTTTTACATGCATGGATCGGTGGTTCTACTGAACCCGCACGTACGTGTGTGCGTTTCTGGAAGGATGTGTTCGTCTGTTGATAGACCTTGTGATGATGTATGTGCAGAGTAGGTTGAAGCGATGGCGACATTTCTGGAAGGATGTGTGTACGTACGTAGTTGTTGAGTTGGAGGTACAATTTATATGAACTGCACTAGTGTACATACCAATATATATCGTATCCTTTTTTTCCAAATTGTTTAGGAGATCCATGCGATATTGCCGCTGTATTTCTTTATACTGAAAATTGCAAGCTTTTAGATTACACAAAGCAAATCCCAAAGAAAGAGGCTTCAAATCAAAGTGCAAGCTTTGCTATCACTGCTAGGCTCTCGCCTTGCTCGGGTGGCTTGCCGTGGTTCATTACAACGGTCTACGGCCCTTCCGATGACGGTCGTAAACCTTTGTTCCTTCAGGAACTCATCGACATCCGCGCTCGCACGCAAGGCCCTTGGCTCGTGTTAGGCGATTTCAACCTCATCTATGAGGCTCGCGACAAAAACAACGGAAACCTTGACCGTAGCATGATGGCCCGTTTCCGTGCTGCTCTCAACTCCAGTCAGCTCAAAGAGATTAAGCTTGCTGGACGGCGTTTCACTTGGTCGAACGAGCAAAGTGTCCCGACTCTTTGTCGGCTTGATCGTGCTTTCTGTGACATCGACTGGGACTGCGCTTTCTCCAACGCCAGACTGCAACCGCATGCATCTGCGATGTCGGACCACTGCCCCATCATCCTCACCTGTGAATCTCCAATCCGGCGGCCTTTCCGCTTCCGTTTTGAGGCTTACTGGGTGCATTTGGATGGGTTTAAGGACGTGGTCTCCCAGGCTTGGTCCGGACCTTGTGTCGCTCTCGACGCCGTTGGTCGCCTCAATGAGAAGCTGTCGCGGACCGCTAAGGCCCTGCGCTTGTGGCACAAAAACTACATTGGTGACACGAAGCTGCAGCTGTTGATGGCCCAAGACACGGTCCTCTTGCTTGATACGGCCCAGGAGTCTCGTCAGCTTACGCCGGATGAGCTTGATCTTCGTCGTGCTCTGAAATCGCGCATCCTAGGCCTCGTTGTGATTGAGCGGATCAGGTTGCGCCAGCGGGCTAGGGTCAACTGGCTTCGGGTTGGGGATGCTAACTCCCGTTTCTTCCACCTCAAGGCCAACGCCCGACGACGCAAGAATTTCATCCCTTCGCTCGTCTCTGATAGCTCCATCGCCACTGAGCATGCTCACAAGGCGGCTCTCATCAAGGAGTCCTTCCATAACCTCCTTGGGACGCCGGCAGCCGCTTCGGAGTCTTTCGTCTGGGATGAGCTTGGTCTACCGGCACTTGATCTCTCTGACCAAGATGGTGCCTTCTCGGCGGAGGAGATCCTTGCGGCTATTGCGGCTCTTCCGGCTGACCGCGCCCCGGGCCCGGACGGCTTCACTGCCGCCTTCTACAAAGCTGCGGGTCCCATCATCATCTCCGACCTGGTGCTCGCCTTCCAACAGCTCTCCCAGATCAACCGTGCAAACCTACATCTGCTCAATGTGGCCCACGTCGTGCTGGTCCCCAAACGGGAAGGGGCGAACTCGGTGGGCGATTTCAGGCCCATCAGCCTGCTGCATAGTTTTGCCAAGCTCTTCACGAAGGTGCTTGCCTCCCGCCTTGCTCGCCGCATTCATGAGCTCGTCTCCCCGGTACAGAGTGCCTTTGTCCGCGGCCGTTCCATCCAGGACAACTTCCTCATGGTTCAGGGTCAGGTGCGACGCCTCCATCGCGCCAAAACCCCCTCGATGTTGGTCAAGCTGGATATTGCTAAGGCGTTTGACAGCGTCTCCTGGCCTTTCCTGTTGACCATGTTGCGAGCTCGCGGTTTTAGTCAGAGATGGTGTGACTGGATTGCCATGCTTCTCTCCTCGGCCTCCTCTCGTGTCATCCTTAACGGGATTGTGGGGGACCGAATACGGCACAGGCGCGGCCTTCGCCAGGGCGACCCTCTGTCGCCGTTCCTTTTTATCTTAGCTATGGAGCCCCTGCATCGGATCATCTCGTTGGCAGTCGAGCATGGCGTCCTTTCCAGGCTGCGGGGCCAAGCTAATGGTGTCCGGACCTCCCTGTATGCGGATGATGCCGTTTTCTTCCTCAACCCTGTCAAGGCTGAATTTGCAGCGGTGCGAGACCTTCTTCACCAGTTCGGCTTGGTTACGGGGTTGCACGTCAACTTCGCCAAATCGGCCGTTATCCCTATTCGTTGCGACGGTCTTGACGTTGCTGACATTGTGTCGCCCCTTGGGGCGCAGGTTGGTTCACTGCCCTGCAAGTTCCTAGGCCTACCACTCAGCCTTCGGAAGTTGCGGAAGGTTGATTTCCAGCCGCTGCTCGACCGCATTGCCAGTCGACTCGCTTGCTGGAAGGCCAAGCTCCTGACTGCGGCCGGACGCCTGGTTCTCCTTAATGCCGTTCTGTCCGCCCTTTCCGTCTACTGGATCTCAGTTCACGCACTCCCTACTTGGGTGCGCAAGGAGATCGACCGTCTACGTCGAGCCTGGCTATGGCGTGGTGAGGATACCTGCCACGGGGGCCACTGTAAAGTGGCTTGGGGACGGATCTGCCGCCCGCGCGACCTTGGCGGGCTTGGCATCGTCGACCTTGACCGTTTCGGCACCGCTCTACGCCTGAAATGGCTCTGGCTTGAGAGGGTCTCCCCTGCTAGGCCCTGGTTCGGTATGCCGGTGCCGTGCTCCTTGGTGGAAAGAAAGCTCTTCGCGGCTGCTTCCACGGTCTCTGTCGGGAACGGCCGTTCGGCGCTTTTCTGGTTTGACAGCTGGCTACCGGGCGGGGCCCCCTTCGTGCTCTTTCCCGCGCTCTTCAAAGCATCACGCCGCAAGCAACGCTCGCTTCGGGACGGTTTACGGGATCAACGCTGGGTTCTTGACCTGCGTGGCCGCGTGTCCACGGACCTTCTGCCTGCCTTCGTTCAGCTTTGGCAGGCTGCTGCGACGGTACAGCTTTCGGAGACTAGCCAGGACACCTTCTCCTGGCGCTGCTCGGCGGACGGCGCCTTCTCGGTTGCCTCGGCCTACAGGCTGCAGTTCTACGGATCCACGGAGTCCCCTTTGGTCGCTCCGATCTGGCAAGCTTGGGCACCGGCGAAGATCAAGCTCCTTACGTGGTTGTTCGTCCAAAACCGGGTTCTTACAGCTGATCGCCTTCTTGCACGAGCTTGGCCCAACAATTATTTCTGCCCGCTTTGCCGCCGTAACTTGGAAACGGCGGCGCACCTACTGGTGGAGTGCCCTTGGTCGCTAGGTCTCTGGCGTTTGGTCGCGGCACGTTTCGAACTGCCGTCTCTTAACCCAGACACCTGGGAGCGTGCTGCGGCGCACTATCTCACAACCTGGCTCCTTGGCTTGTCCTCCCGCGCTGGCGTGCACGGCAAGGCTTGCAAGTCGATGGCCATGCTTGTGATTTGGTCCATCTGGCGTGAGCGGAACGCCCGCATCTTTCGTGAGCAGGCGCGGCCCTCCTCGGTCGTTCTCCTCGAGATCGTTGATGAGCGTGCAACCTGGGCGCTGGCAGGTTGCCGCCATGCACGCGAGTAGTTGTGTGTGTCTCCCTGGCCGCGGCCGGGTCTCTCCTTTTTTCTTTTTAGGTTTTTTCTCTTGTACAGTTTCAGCTCCTTGTAGCTACCCCTTCTATCAATAATATCGCAGCTCTCCTGCGCTTACCTCAAAAAAAATCAAAGTGCAAACTGAAGACAACTGTGCCTGACCAACCGGCTGGAAAGTCCAAGCCTGAGGAGGCCAAAGGAAGAGGACAAACGACCTGTTGCTTTGTCTTAGGCCCCATTAACGAGGTTAAGGCGTTAAGCTACTAGATTACTGTTGCGCAACTTGGAATACAATGTGGTTTCATCCACATGCAGAAGCCAGCAAATCTCATACGGGTGCCACTGTCAGGTGAGGTAACCAAATTGATGTTGGGGAGTCGATACCTAACCTTGTAAGTTGCATCATCTTCATATGCACACCGATCACCATGCTCTTAATTTTTGCTCGCTATTAAGCATAAGGCATACTGGAAGTACAAGCTTTGGTGGCACCTTTCGGCTTGGCTAACATTGCTGCCGGGAGCAACTTGACTGCGTATAAGATTGCGATGCAAATATTTGCCTAGATTTAGTGGCTTCTTGTAATTATATATTGCTTATAAACCAAAACCACATGGCCCAATCACTAATTAGGCATGCAGTTGACCTACATTTATAGACTAACATGGCCAACTTGATCAACAATACAGGCTAAAACCCGGCATCTCTGTAGTACACCAGCGTTTTTCTTGGCCTTTTTAGTACACCACAGGATTGCCAGCATCAACAAATTACTCCACTAGACAACTTGGATCAGTTACCCTAACTACAACACATGCAAATGCCATGATTAAGTGCCTTTTCAACTCAATTAGACTATCAGTTATTAAACATTGAGATGGTGTTTGTTTGAGAAGTCATGCTTGCGTCAACTTGTGCTACTTAACACCTATACGGCCAGACGGACCATCTCGTTGGCACATTGCATTCAGATCTTATCTGAATATTATTTGTAAAAATGTACAACTAAACCAAACGGATCAAATGGAAGTAAACAATCGACAGGACTGATCTTTAAAGTTGTCAGGATATCATAGTTGAGTCTTGGAGGGGATGCTGTAATCACAGAAATATAAAAATAAGACTTGTGGGTTTACTATTATTTTTTACTCGAGCTAGAGAAGTAATCAAACGGCATCCCTTGCTGTTTGTTGAATCATTCAACTTGTTCCACTAGAGCTTTCTCTGTCCATCAACATGGGCCACTTGGCAAAAGGATCCAATAAAGTAAGATGTTGTTTCAACATGAAGTCCTTGTGTCCACCCGTTAAATGTAGCTAGATCAGAAAACATCTTCTTTTTTTTACTAATGTGATTATATACTGTTTGCAATTTACAAGAACCACAAACTAATTATTGAATGTATATTAACTGTCTCAACAGGGGTGCAAGGTCGGCAGATTTCGGCGTCTGTATTGCATGTACATGGCCCCACGCTCCGGTGATTGGCCTCCCCCGCTCGGTGCAGAGATCGGATTTCCCGATATGGTCCATGAAGACGTCTGTAAGGACAGATCTGGCGACTCTACTTCTACTCGATGCATGGGTTCGGGCCTTGTCCGAGGCGCCCCCATGAGTTGTAAGTGGGCAGTCTGGACTATCGGCCTCATCGGATTGGTGTGTCAACAACATGTGTTGTGTATGCATCTCTCTAGTTCCGTGGCTAGGTCCTATGAGGACCGTGCATGTGCATACTTGCGATGATGGATTTGTAGGTGGTGCCAGTCGCTGTTGGTCAACTTTGGTTATTTGGGTCCCGAGTTACATGGGAGAAGCACTAGGTCCGACTTTTATTGTTTGAACCTTGAAATAGCGGTGTCCATGCATGTCATTCCCTCATTGAAGGCATTGCCTAGAGTTTTCTCAGACCTCCGTTCGTGGTAAAAAAAAAAACCCATGATCGGGCCCTCGGTGGTTGAACCTAAAGAAACTGACGTCGTGCGCTATTTCCTTCCGAGAGGCATTGTGTTGGAGCATCTCTATTGTTATCTTCAGATAGTTTTCCATCATTGGTGGTTCATCCTGGATATTTTTTTTGCAGCCGTTTGGTTGACCACTCTTTTATTTTGTAATTGTCGAGGTCATGTGACGAAGACAAGGGAGCGAGGAGGGGGGGGGGGGGGATGGGGGGGGGGGGGGTTGGCCACCCCTATGATTCAGATCTTGTGAACAACACTAACCATTAGAGCTCTTATTTCTTAGTGATTTATTCAAATCTACTCGCCATGAAGTTTGCGACAATAAATCTGATGATAAGTATCAATGTGATTCAAAAGGGTTGTGGCCCAATATTTCATGGCGAACCAGGGAAACAACAATGTTGAATTGATATGATCAATGATGTCTACTACATGCTACTACTCTTGTAGACTATGTTGGGCCTCCAAACGCAGAGGTTTGTAGAACAACAACAAATTTCCCTCAAGTGAGTAACCCAAAGTTTATCGAAATCATGAAGGTATAGGTTGAATGTATCCCTCTCAAGCAACTCTGCAATTAGGATACAAGAAGTCTCGTGTGTCCCTAAGACACACAATACAATTATTAGTTGTATAGGTGCACTAGTTCGGCGAAGAGATAGTGAAATACGGGTGATAATGATGGTAAAGCAAGATATTGTAAATCTTTAATAGAAATGTCCGCAAGAAAACAAGTGGCAAAACTGAAAGTAAACGGTGTTGCAATGGTTGGAAACAAGGCACAGGGATCATACTTTCACTAGTGGCCACTCTCAACAACATTAACATAATTTAACAGATGATATTTCCTCTAACAATATGCAAGATAGATCAAATAGTATGAGAATCGCGTAGGGTTACACAAGCACACCTTAAAGTTCATGTTCCCGTCAATGGACACCCCACTCTGTCACTTTGAGAATCCAAAGATAGTACTAACAAACACCACAATTTATCTCTTGAATTGTCTCTTTCTAATACAAACATAGTACCCACACTGTCACCTTGGCACTACAAAAATTACCGTAACATCCCAGTATTTGGGAGGTTATAAGGATCAAAATATAATATGTGCATTTGCATAGCATGCATCTAAAAACACGGGAAAATTTGGCGCGAAAGTTCAAATGAAGCAAAGTGACCAGTGTTTCCCTTGACATGATGAAATAGGTTTAGATCATCTATTCGAGAGTACATTTGGAGTGATATTTATAACAAGTATCTTACTAATCAAATCATCTGATAAGACAAACCATAATTGGCTATGACCAAACACAAACTCTTAACAACCCTAACCACAAGTCTATAAGTGACTTGGGAGTAATCATCTAGGTATCTAGACCTCAAAGAGGGGTGAGAATTTAAAACCACATCAGTGATGATCATAATTGGTTATGCCATATTCTACGGATGCGAAGGTAAGACCCAAGGATCCGTCTTTTGGGCCCGGAATCGCACTCATGCTTCGTCCTCTGGCAATTTTCCGTGCTAGCGGCATGATGAAAAATCCTGGCGGGCGCGCTAGGTACCATGTTAAAGGTTAAGTTCGACTCGATAAGTCCTTCACGGTCCGAGTCGCAACAATCACCTATCCGTGTTCGAGCCGGTGGACTCGAATCTGCGTAGGCCTGTGTTCGTTTTGCCCAAGTGCAATTCACCAGTGGTAACAGTTTTATAGCAGCAATAGAAATAAAATAACATCAGTAGTAAAATAGTAACAGCAGTAGCAATCACGGAAAACAGCAGGATGGGAAGTACCGTAGGCATAGAGGGAATGGATGGACGGGTGTTGCATGGATAACATAGGTCATGTAATAATCTAACACGGTCATTGCAGATAATAATAATAAAGAATCAAACATTTAGGAAAACCATAGGCATGTGTTCCAATATAGTCATACGTGCTCGCAATGAGAAAGTTGCACAACATCTTTTGTCCTACCAGCCTGTGGCAGCGGGGCCTCTAGGGAAACTAATGGTAACTAAGGTGCTCCTTTTGATAAAGCACCGGAGAAAATCATTACTACTCCGTGAACACACGTGATCCTTACATCACAATCATCCCCTCCGGTTGTCCCAATTTCTGTCACTTTCGGGCCTCGGGTTCCGGCCAATGACATGTGTAAACAACTTGCAGATATGATCAAGAAACACAATTATACTCATGAAACAATAACATGTTCAGATCTGAGATCATGGCACTCGAGCCGTAGTGACAAGCATTAAGCATAACAAGTTGCAACAACGGTAGAAAATAATAACAATGGATATTAGGCACTATGCCCTAACAATCCGGCATTATTACATGATCAATCTCATCCAATTCCTTCCACCCCTCTCATCCTACAGCGGTGTTTACTCACACATGGACGGGGGAATCATGGATGGTTGATGGAGAAGAGGTGGCGGTGTCGATGGCGATGATCTCCTTCGAATCCCCGTCCCGGCAGGGCGCCAGAACAGGAACTTCTGATCCCCAAATCGAGTTTCTAGGTGGCGGCGACGCTCTGTTGCGTTTCTCTGGAATATGACGAACCCGCCTCGGTTTTTAGATTACAGGCCATATGTAGTCGAAAGGGGAGTCCGAGAGGGTGAGGGAGTGGACCACACCACCTGGTGGCGCGGCCAAGGGGGGCGCGCGCCAGGGGGTGGTGTGGCCCCACTCCTGGCCCCCTTCTGGCTCGCAGGGTCTTGTGGTGTTTTAGGACCAATGGGATCTTTTCTGGGCAATTTTCCGAAAGTTGGTTTTTCTGCACAAAAACGAGACAGCAAGGTAATTCTGCTGAAAACAACGTTAGTAGTATCCAAAACTCACAAGTTTAGAAGAAAGCAATAAGAAAAGTGTTCAGAAAAGGAGATACGTTTTGGACGTATCAACTCCCCCCAAGCTTAGGTTATTGGTTGGCCTCAAGCAATTCAGTGACAACTGAGTGCGATAAAAGACTTTTACGAACACATTTGTTTCATATGATGTAAATATACTCACTACATGATCAAGTGCTGAGGCAATTCATAATAAGATGAATGGAAAATAAAAGTCACCTAGCAGTTATGCAAACCAGGAAGAGTAAACAACAAACTAATAATAGACAACATAAAGTATATCAATCTACAGGATTGCAATGCTCATAATAGGGTATGATAAAGTGTACTCGCTTGCCCTTAATAGTGGAGCAAAACATAAATGCCAGGGCACCTCTGAAGTTCAAATGAAGACTAGAAATAAAGATATCAAAGATACAAGCATCAAATTTATACCACAATCAACCGTGTTTTGGGACAAGCACATTACAGTAAGAATAACCGCCATGCTCTCAAAAAGGTGAATAGAGCGAGAAGGTGAAGACTCAACATAAAAATAAAAGAAAGACCCTTCACAAAGGGAATCAGGGATTAACTCATGTGCTAGAGCTTTTTATTTTATTAAATAGAGTTATTGAAAACATTTTTACGAGAGGTGTATGCTTATGTCAACGAATGGTAAACAGACAACACAGTACGTCACAAGCCAAATAGACTCCACAAGAGCGGCTCCCATCGAAGGATGCATCTGGGCATAAGGTCATACCTCTTTCTCTTTTGTTTACACAATTATGCTTTGACTGATAAATCAGGGGCAAAAAGAATGAAGAAAATTTGTTGTATTAATTTGGGGCTAGGCACCCTGTTGCCGGCTCTTCTATCATTGGATAAGAGGATGAAGCCACTAGTCCAGGGTGTGAAATCCAATCAACAAGTGAGATAAAGATTCTTTATTTACGTCCTCATGAGCTAAAACAGGAGCACAAAACAGGAATAATTTTTTGAAGGTTTTAAAGGTAGCACACGAGAAATTTACTTTGGAGTGGCGGTTAAATACCACATATATAGGTAGGTATGGTGGACACATTTGGCAAACTTTGGTTTTGGGGAGTTGGATGCACGAGTAGAGCTCATGCTCAGTACGGTGAAGGCTAGCAATAGACGGGGAGCGACAATCAAGAGAGCAACAACTGTCATAATCATGCTTGCGACAAAACAAAATTAACAGGGGCATAAAAATGATACAAATACTCTGAGGCAAAATAAATCATCGAGTCATAATTGAATTTTTGTTTTCAGTCATAGCATGTGCCAAGTCGATTCAAGCAAAACAATCAGAGGGAGATATCACAATGTCATACCCTTCTATGAATAAAACAATGCAAGGAAACATTCATACGACATGCTATCTTATATTAATAAGTTGGAACTAACACGTGAAAGCACGAACTACTAAGCATCAATTAAATAACATAAAACTTACATGAACGGACTCAGCATGTTCACACTATTAGTATATGTACAAAAATAAAATAAATAGAGTTCATACCAGCCTCTCACCACAACTTGGATTGTCGTAAATCGTCATTACTGCTCTTCATTTGTGGATTGAACAATATAGAATGATAATCAAGATCTAATGGAGACACAGAAGTCCGGTGAACTCTGCAACAAACTTTACAAAACCAAAGAAGAACAAAAAATATTTTTGGGGTTTCGAATTAAAACTAGAACAGAAAGAAGCAAGCAAACAAAGCAAAATATTTTTGAATTTTTGAATATTAAACCGAAACGAGAAGGTAAAGCAAACCAACAAAAAAAACTAAAGAAGCAAACAAAGAGAAACAACAAAAATATTTTTGGTCTTTTTGTGTTTTCGAAAACAAGAACAAAACAAGAAAACAAAAATAAACGAAAGAAGCGAAAGAAAACGAAAACAAACGAAAGAAGCGAAAATATGAATATACAAAGAACCAACCGAACATGACATATAAATGAGTGTGATATCGGTATACCTCCCCCCAAGCTTAGACTATTGTCCTAAGTTTGAGATCAATCACGGCGCGGGAAATATCCCCACTGTGGTGGGTCGTCCCTCGCATGGTCGTATTCGGGTGCACAAGAAGAAGATGAAGCAGCAGGCGCATACTCATAACCGGAGTGCTGGTACGGGATCCCCGTGGTGTCGAAGCGCTGGACGAATTCACTATCGCCCCCCTCTCCAGCATCCTCTCGTTTCTGGGGGTGGTGCTCAATGTATGCGTCCAACTCACTCTCAGAAAGCATCCATCCTTGCATGTCATTAAGATTAAACAAAAGAGGTGCAGGCAAAAGTACTTTCCTAACAGTTTTAGTCACTCTCCACCTGGATTGTTTGGAGAAAGTTATTTCAAAAGATAAATTGTGCAAGTGAGCATGGGTAGAAAGAAACTTATGTTGAACCATGGAAACAAGGTCCAGCCTCTCTAAAGGAAACTGCAGGTCTAGTGGGTGTGGCTCCAAACCATGCAAAGCTAGCAAGCGCGAGGTAATAAGACCTCCACAAATTCCGCCCTTCTCACGGTTAAGCGAGAGACGGTAAGCAATTAAAGCACCAAATTTATAAGACCTATCACGTCTTAAGGCAGCTGAAATAAACGCCAAATCATAAACAGATAGCTTGTTGGCAGTTTTTCTAGCTAACACATATTTAGAAATGTAATAAGCAAAGTATCGAATACTAGGGAGTTGAATTTCTCGTATTTTACCACTTTACCATATGAAGCTTCTGCCTTGGCAAATCTCCTCATATAACTACAACAGTGGTTTAGGCTGCCCTCTTATCTTCCCACAAGAACCCCACTCTGGTACCTTGATAGTTGCACAAAAATCACTAAAAGGCAAGTCTACAACTTTATTATAAATTTTATAGTGGACCATAGGGTTAGTTGAAAACCATATAAAGTGAAAATCCTGCACCATAGACATAGTTAGTTTCACATGTTGGATAGGTTCATCCTCAATGAAACGGTACAAGCTTGCATTATGCACAAGGGTATTGAAGTCCTGCAGAATTCCTGTAATCCGCATGAATTCCTGACATGGATAAATCGACGGAAACACTCTTTCTTCACGGTGCACGAGCATGAACTCATGCAATTCCAACTCATGCTGGTTTAGTTGATGTACATTGTGCTCCATCTCTGAATTTTTTCAACAATCATCACAAAAATTTATTTCAAGCAACTATAAGGTGGAAACTACCATAGGGACTTATATGAGAGCTAAACATGCATCAAAACTACAATATTTCTACTCAAATCAAACATGCAAACTCACATAAGTTGTCACCTACAGTACAAAAATACTCAAGAAATACTCCACTAAACAAAATTCTACTTGGATAATCGGAGGAGTCACATACCGGAGAGCAAATGCACCAAATTTCAGCACAAATGATGGGCTAAGCAAAGAGATCGAAAAATCTCGAGGAAGAACAACAAGAACTCGGGTTCCAGGAAATGTGTTGAGTTTGGGAGGTGAGAGAGGGAACTTTGGAACGGGAGAGAGTTAGTGGGGGGGGCAGGGGCCCCACACCATGTGCTGGCGCCACCAGGGGGTAGGCCACGACACACCATGGTGTGCCTGACTGGTGGGTCCCCTTAGGGCCTCCTAGGTGGCTCTCTGCCTCATTTTTTACGTAAAAATTTATTATAAATTTTCTGGAATTTTTCGAGAAACTTTATTTTTGAGGTATTTCTAGAATTTTAATAATTAATAAAAACCAGAAAAACAAAAGTGAAAAGGTGGAAAACAAAACCAAAACTAGAACTATAGAGGTTCTATGACACTCCAATGGAAAAATATCCTAATAAAACAAAGGTGGAAATGGTGAAAACAAAAGTATGGGTGGTGAAAACATGCATAATCAAAGTAATCAGGGTGAAAACATGATAAAACATGAATATGGATGATGGAAAACATGATTGTACTCAAGTAGCAATGTGATAACAGAAGTAAACATGGTGAAAACATAATGGGAAAGGTGAAAACATAGTGAAAACATTTCCCCCTTCATTAAAAATAATTTTGTTAACACGGGTGATCAAGTCTTGTCACGAGAACAATTTTCATATGAAGAAAAACTTTGCTAATCACTAAATAATCATGTTACCTCAACCTTGATAGACATAGTCCCAATTATAATAATTTCATATTTTTTTGGTTGTACTGGAATGGGACAATAAAATTCTCCAATCTTGATGGTCTCAATATTTTCAATTGAATCATCTTGGGAAAATAAACAGTATGCTCTTTATCATTAACATTAAAAGCTACTTTTCATTGATTGCAATCAATAACAGCCCCTGCATTGTTAAGAAAAGGTCTCCCAAGAATAATAGACATATTATTATCTTCAGGCATTTCCAACACAACAAAGTCAGTTAATATCAAACAATTAGTAGCAACTTGAATAGGAACATTCTCACATATACCAACAGGAATAGCAGTAGACTTATCAGCCATTTGCAAAGATATATCAGTGTGTATCAATTTTTCAAGAGAGAGTCTCTTATAAAGAGAGAAAGGCATAACACTAACTCAAGCTCCCAAGTCACATAAAGCAGTTCTAACATAATTATTTTTAATAGAACAATAGATGGAAGCGAGCCCAGCTCACTTTGTTAGGGAAGTGGATGTACAACCCAACCACCCAGGTTCAAGTCCTCACGGATGCAGACTTGGGTTCCTATTATTTCAAAAATAAAAACCCGCCGTGGGGGCCTCCCCTGCTGCCTTCCTTTAAAAAAAAAATAGAACAATAGATAGTAGGAATACCAGGATCTCCAAGCTTCTTTAGAATCTTGCCATTGAAAGAGTAATTAGCAAGCATAGTGGAAATTTCCTCATTAGGAATCTTCCTTTTGTTAGAGACAATATCTTTCATATATTTAGAATAAGGAGAGGTAGTTTAATAGCATCAGTCAAAGGGATTTGCAAAAACAGAGGTTTCATCCACTCACAAAACTTGTTATAATGTTCTTCTTCCTTTGATTTGTGTTTCTTATTAGGAAAAGGCATTGATTTTTGTACCCAAGGCTCTCTTTCATTACCATGTTTATTAGCAATGAAATCCTCCTTAGTATACTTTGCAGTTTTAGTTTGCTTTTCAGGTTCAGCTATATTTTCTTCTTTATCAGAAGCACCACTTTTATCATTACCACTTTCAGTTTCAGCATCAGAAATAGATATACTATTAGGATCTTTAACAGGTTCAGGAGATTCTACAACATTTTTATGTCTCTTGTTCTTTTTCTTAGAAGGAGAACTATTTTTTCTAGGTTGTTGGGAATCTTGTTCAATTCTTTTAGGATGTCCTTCAGGATACAAGGGGTCCTGGGTAGAAACACCACTTCTAGTAATTATTTCACAAACATGTTTATCTCTAGAAGCATTAGCAAGCATGTCCTTTTGCACTTTAGTAAGTTGATCAATTTGAGTTTAAACCATTTGAAATTGTTTAACAAGCATTTTAACATCATTAGAGGTTCTTTCAATAATACCATGCAAATTATCAATAGCTCTAGAGTTTTCCATAAGGTGATTTTGCACTCTCCTATTAAAGTTGTCTTGCTTAACAGCATAATTATCAAATTCATCTAAGAATTGATCAGGTGGTTTAGAATAAGGAATATCTCTATTATCAAAGTATTGGAGAGGGTGTACCTCAACAATTGATGGATGAGGAATAGGCTTACATAATCCTTCTATATTAGGTAAAATTTTCACATCTTCAGATTTAATACCCCTCTCTTTAAGAGATTTCTTGGCTTCCTTCATCACTTCATCATTTAGTTCAATCATCCCTCTCTTCTTGGGTGTTGGTATTGGTGTTGGCTCTGGTGTAGGTGTAGTCTCAGGTATATTCCAATCATCATTATTTTTTGGCTATTTTAGCCATTAATTCCTCAGCTTTTTCTAGAGTTCTTTTCCTGAAAACACAACATCAGAACTATCTAGGTATGTCCTAGATTCAACAGTTAGTCCATTATAAAATATATCTAGGAGCTCATTTTTAGGTAATGGATATCCAGGGCTAGCTCTTATCAAAGAACAAAACCTTGTCCGAGATTCAGGCAATTTTTCTCCTTCAATTTGCATAAAGTTAAAGATGTCCTACACAACAGCATGTTGGGCACTAGCAGGAAAATATTTTTGAAACAAAGCATTAACCAAATCCATAGGATCAGTAATAGATCCAGGTGAAAGATTGTTAAACCAAATTTTAGCTTAATCTTTCAATGAGAAAGGGAAGATCTTGGTAACAAAATAAGTATGCAGTTTAGTATCATCAGAAAATAAACTACTCAAAGATGAAATCTCATTCATGTGTTCCATAGCACTTTTACTTTCAGTTCCACAAAAAGGTTCCTTCTCAACAATAGATATATAAGATAAATCTAAAGAGAAATCATAATCCTTGTCTATAATGTGTATGGGAGATGTGGCAAACTTAGCATCAAGAGAAGATTTATATTTCACAACATGTCTTGCAAGAAGACTCTTAAGAGCACTTGCACCAGTAGTAGCACGAGCTTCTTCAATAAAATCATCATTAAGTTCAATATAGCTTTCATCAAGATCATCAATAAGCTCAGTTGAATTAACAGGTGTACCAATATTTTCAATAGAAATTTCAGCATTTTTAATTTGTTTGGATTTAGCAATAGTAGCATCTAGGAAAGGACCTAGAGAACCAGTATCATCAAGCACAGTAGCAGTATCATCAAAAGTATCAGAAACATTCTCAGACTCAGCAGAAAGTATGTGTAGCATGTGGAGGAGTAAGAAGCTTACTCATACCAGACGGTGAATCAAGAGCAACAGAGGTGTTCATAGTTGTACCTCTTCTTGTAGTGAATGGTAATATAAGAACTTTTCCATCACGAGTCTTGCCCATGATGAATGTCTTGCAGGAAACAATATCACGATCAAGTGAGCAAATAAATAAAGCTATGCTCCCCGGCAATGGCGCCAGAAAATAGTATTTCCCATGATGACCCACAAGTATAGGGGATCGCAACAGTCTTCGAGGGAAGTAAAACCCAAATTTATTGATTCGACACAAGGGGAGCCAAAGAATATTTATTAGCCTTAACAACTGAGTTGTCAATTCAGCTGCACCTGAAAGTAAACTTGCTCGCAACAATTTATCGGTGGTAACAGTTTTATAGCAGCAGTAGAAATAAAATAACAACAGTAGTAACATAGTAACAACAGTAGCAATCACGGAAAACAGCAGGATGGGAAGTACAGTAGGCATATAGGGAATGGATGGACGGGCGTTGCATGGATAACATAGGTCATGTAATAATCTAACACGAGCATTGCATATAATAGTAATAAAGCATCAAATATTTAGGCAAACCATAGGCATGTGTTCCAATATAGTCATACGTGCTCGCAGTGAGAAAGTTGCACAACATCTTTTGTCCTACCAGCCCGTGGCAGCGGGGCCTATAGGGAAACTACTGGTAATTAAGCTGCTTTTTTTAATAAAGCACCAGAGCAAAGCATTAACACTCCGTGAACACACGTGATCCTCACATCACAACCATCCCCTCCAGTTGTCCCAATTTCTGTCACATTGGGGCCTCGGGTTCCGGACAATGACATGTGTAAACAACTTGCAGATATGATCAAGAAACATAATTATACTCATGAAACAATAACATGTTTAGATCTGAGATCATGGCACTCAGGCCGTAGTGACAAACATTAAGCATAACAAGTTGCAACAACGGCAAAAACACTAACAATGGATACTAGGCACTATGCCCTAACAATCTGGCATTATTACATGATCAGTCTCATCCAATCTCTTCCACCCCTCTCAGCCTACAGCGGTGTTTACTCAAACATGGACGGGGGAATCATGGATGGTTGATGGAGAAGAGGTGGCGGTGTCGATGGCGATGATCTCCTTCGAATCCCCGTCCCGGCAGGGCGCTAGAACATGAACTTCTGATCACCGAATTGAGTTTCGAGGTGGCGGCAGCGCTCTGTTGTGTTTCTGTGGAATATGACAAACCCCCCTCGGTTTTTAGGTTACGGGCCATATGTAGTCGAAAGGGGAGTCTGAGGGGGTGAGGGAGTGTCCCACACCACCTGGCGGCGCGGCCAAGGGGGGCGCTAGGGGGTGGTGTGGCCCCATCCTGGCCCCTCTCCTGGCCCCCTTCTCGCTCCCGGGGTCTTCTGGTGTTTTAGGACCAATGGGATCTTTTTTGGGAAATTTCCCGAAAGTTGATTTTTCTGCACAAAAACGAGACATCAAGGTAATTCTGCTGAAAACAACATTAGTCCATGTTAGTAGTATCCAAAACTCACAAGTTTAGAAGAAAACAATAAGAAAAGTGTTCGAAAAAAGAGATACGTTTTGGACGTATCATACATCAATACGAAAATATTGACAACCTTTCTGCAAAGTTGGGGACAAAGGGAATTTTGTGTTTTGTGTCGTGGATGAGTAAAGACAGATGCCATGGGATGGCTTAAGGTTTGGGGCCGATGGACGCTGTAGGTATTCGGGGAGGGATCGCACGTCAAGTAGACGCGCATGGAAAGCACTGCAGACACTAATAACTACCAGGTTCGGGGCCCTCGTGTGGAGGTAATGCCCTTACTCCTGCCTATCTCTCTGTATATGTGATATCCGAGTAGCCACAGTACAAATCTGGCCTTCAGCCGAGTAGCCACTCTCTGCTCGCTCTACCTCTAGTACTATCTCGTGCAATAAATGCTCTCTCGCGTAACGTCCCCCGCGCAGGAGGGAGCTGGGCACCTTATATACTGGTACCCAGCTGAGTAAACAACGAATAGAAAGTACTTGATTAGACAACGCCATTGTGATAGCAGCAGCACGCTTCCGTGTTCCCGCTGACGCCTGTGCGGGAAGTCGTCACGCCGTCCGACTGACAGGACTTGTCCACCCTGTCAGTCTCACAGAGTAGGCCCCTGACCTATCCTGTCCCCCCTGTCAGTGACAATACAAGACAGGTTCCCACCTTCACTGTACCCACGCCGTAGCGCAGATAATGATGCGTCTTGTAAGTTGAACCGCACGCCTGTACGGCCGCGGGATCCCGTCAAAATGGCTCCATTGACTTTGTGGCCGAGTAGGGTTGATGACCATCTACTCGGACCACTTGATCTCTACTCGGATGATTCTAAACTTTCTCCTTATCTTCTCTTGGCCTTCAATACTTAGCACCGAGTAGCATCTACCGGATAGCAGGTACCCGGGTAGCCGCCTACCCGGTAAACAGTACTCTGATCTCTGTTTTACCGACTGTCTTACCCCTACTCGGGGGTAGCCCCCCCGACATTTTGTGTGTAGTTTCATGCTCGTTAAAGTGCGAGGTTACAAGCACCTCGCCGAATACTTTGAAGTCCTACTCGTTCGATTAAACTTGATTTCATAACCGAGGGAAACTTTCTACTACACTTAGTATCTTTACCAGACTACTTCTCGGAGACTAAACTATTAGAAATATTCCCTAGAGGCAATACCAAAGTGGTAAGGTTCTATTTCCACAATGTTAATGATTAAATTTGTATTCTATGCTTTGAATTTAAATGGTTTATGAATATGAGGTTCAGATAAAAACCTAGTTACATGTTTGGAAAACTAAACACCAAACCAGATCCCTAGCCAGTTCTCTAGACCATCTCATTAATTATTCACGATTCTATTTTCCTGACCATGGACACAAGTAACTGATGGCCGTAAATTGTAGGGGATCGCAATAGCATTTGAGGTAAGTATTGCAACCCAAATTTATCGATTTCAACACAAGTGGAGCCAAGTAATATTTGTAATACTTAGCATTTAAGTTTTCAATTCAACCACTCCTGGATAAATACTTGCTTGAAAGATTTTATTAGTAGCATAGTGATATGATGGCAGTAAAGTAACCAATTGCAGTGAAAGTAATGTAAATGAGAGAAACAATGATGAACGACGTAGACATGGGGGTAGATAATGGAGACATGAATGATATCACATATATAATAGTCATAAAACATTTGAAATGATAATATTGCTCCAATTGACCAGTCATATGTAGGCATGTATTCCATATATAGTTGTAAGTGCTTGCAATAATAACTTGCACACCATTTTTTCCCGTAACCTCCTGTTTTAACGGGGCCAGTTAGGAAACCTAGGATAATCAATACAATCATTTTGCGAAGCATCGGAAAAAAAACTAGATAATGAATACATGTAATCCTCAAATTTTAGTCTTCGTCTTTGATACCCCAATCATGCCACCTTAGGGTTTCTGGTTCCAAACAATAACATGTGCATACAACTTGAGTATGATCTAAAACTCATATATATTCACGAAAACATAAAACGTTCAGATCCGAAATCATGCCACTCGGGCCATAGCGGCAAGCATTACGCATATGAAAGTCACATCAACATCATTCTCAAAACATAATGGATACTAGGCATCAGGACGTAACAAATCCGACATATATTACATAGAAAATTTCATCCAATCCCATCCAACCCATGTGATTATAGCGGGATTACACATGGTTGGGAGAAACATGATGGGTTGATGGAGAAGAGTTGGTGATCACGACAGTGACAATTTTCCCTCTCCGAAGGCCAAGATCATGTCGATTTTTTTCATAACTCAAAAACTATTATGCTTGTACTTGAAAGTACATGTTCTCTACAATTCAAATTACACATAATGCATGATAAGTACATGCGAGTTGCATGCACTTCAAAATACTCGCAATGCACCGGTAAGTACACATGTGATGCACTTGGAAGTACACATAATGCACTTGTGACACTACGCTGGTTGCACTTGAAAGTATATGGGGGTGCACAGGTAAGTACAAGCCCAATGTACTTAGAAGTACACACAATCCACCAGTAAGTAAACACACACAAAACTTGGAAGTACACACAATGCATTGGTAAGTTCGCATACGTGTTTCACTTTAAAATACACACGACACACTAAGTATACGTGCGTTGCATTTGAAAGTATATGTAGTGCATAGATAAGTAGACACATGGGCGGAGCTCCGTTAGGGCCAAAATGGGCCATGGTCCGCCCAGGTTTTTTGCAATATTTTCTTTTACTCATATGCATCTAAGACCTATCATTCGCTCTAATCTTTAGCTCTCTCGGTAGAAGCCATGGGCATGGGGTGTGTGTGTGGGGGGGGGGGGAGGGCTACTATCCTGTTATTACGTCTAGATATTGAGACCAAAATACAAGGAGGAATTAGGGGGATCAGTGGAGTAGAGTAGACATAGGAGGGAGCATCACCCGCCGATGCTTGCAGCTAGGGGATTTCCACAACTATAGGCACTTCCATTTATCAATTACTTTTCTTTCTTTCCCTAATTTTTTTGTTACCAATTTGATAGCATGGAGGTTTAATGATTTGTTTGTAGCAGTACGGCCCGACACAGGCTATACTGTTGCGTGTAGTACTGGCCCCTGGACCGTTCACCAACACACACAACTAGATAGATATCCAAAGAAGCAAATTATCTCATATCTAGCGAATAATCCAGAGTACAAAATTCTTTACAAGTTGCATAGTGGAAGCTAGCACAAAACTTATTCAAGTATAACAAAGTGAATATAAGGGCTCCAGTCTTCAATTTGCACCACAGGCGAACAAACATGTTGAGTGGAGTCACGAGACCTACGTCGATCACTCAATACGAACAACCTGCACGTTGGAATATGCAGCCCCCAAATGGAGGTCAGATCATTCTGAGCAATGGTGGCAAGTGACACTATGGTGGTATATAAATGGCAAATGCTAGTCTACATGCATATTTGACTGGTGGAGTTTATAGGCTATTTTGCATAAATGCATTTGTCCTATCTTTTAATAGAAAATAATTTTGCACCTAATTGGACACTTTGGTTGATAGCAAAGTGTTCCTATATAATTGGACACTTTGGTTGATAGCAAAGTGCTCCCACCCTTTGGATTAGCACGCTGAAACACCATCAGGCACTTCTCCAATAACCCATAGTCAATTTGGTAGAAATCAATAAAACAAGATGAACGAGATATGTCATGTTTCCCATCTAGTTGTTGAATTGTCCCTAACCAACGGAACACGGCTAAGATCTTAGTTTTAACCCTCGCTAGGTTTGTGCCCTTTACCCGTGTTGCCTAATCGACCCCAAACACCATGATTCACCATTAGTACCACGAAAGGAAAGAAGATCAAGCCATAAACTATAAGAAGCAGATCCCCAAACCCTCCACGAGCCGGACCATCCTACAAATAATCTACATCTCTGGACACGTTGGGTTCGAGTCACCACAACCTATAATTTATGTCTATCCCATACTAATATAAAACACGGCTACACACAAGAAACAACTACATACAGAAACTAAACATAATCTCAAGATATTGGGCGACGGTCCCCACCAAAATTTGTACTCTGCTGACATGCTAGCAATCCGCCCAGTGGTTAATTAATTATCATGTTGTTTTGATAAGCAATTAAAATAGCGAGTAATTCTTTAACATGATAATAATCCCAACCACGATATCTAGAGCATGGCTAAGCAATCTACAAGTACGATGTTTGCCTGACATAAGGATTGCTACAATCTAGGGGTAACATATGATCGCTCCACTTGGGTGTTAGTGAAGCAATCTAGCATAGCGATAACACACAACTCGTACTAATGCATAGCTACAATAAAACTCTAATGCATATAATAAAATAGTAGGTTCATGTGTGTCACTTGCCTTGACAGAAATTGGAGTCGTTCACGTACTCGATTCAGTCGCAACCGTAACAACCACGATCCTCACACGAACAGCAACCGCAACTCTCGCAATCTACACGTTGCAAGCATACCACAGTAAATAACCAAACCAGAAAAAACAACAATGCAACATATGGATGCATGATAATTTAATAATGTAAGACAACTTATTTACTAGTACTCTGGTTGCCTAAACAATATATGATGCATGGAAAAGTTTGTAATGCAACAAGACACAAAAAACAGCTTAACCAAATTAAACCGGGTTAATTAACAATCTACAAGATCTTATCGAAATAAAGTTTATAAAAAGGTGATCTAAACCTAACATACTAATAAGATCCTAAAAAGCAAATAAAACACTCAACGGCAACTTTTTGGATGAACAAGAACGAAGTATAGATTTGAAATTTCGAGTTACTCCGATGGGTAAAATTAGATCGGAATTATATAAAAAGATATGTAGCTCAAATCGAAAAACTCAAAGAATGAAAGTTGTAGATAATGATGAGATGCAAATACAGTAGAAATTTGAGCAAAAACGGACAAACGGTTGAAGAGTAATTGAACATTTGCCGCTTCAGATCTGAGAGATTAGACCGCGAAATTCTCCAGCTGTGGTGGATGAAAAGATGTGAGGTTTATTGGGATGGATCGGTATCGACGATCTCTAAAACTCAAGTGAAGACTTGAACGTCAACCGAGGAACTCACGGATTGTGGCGAGCAAAATACCACGAAATAGATCTGAAATCAAAGTTTCAACTTTGGGACGACCTCACGGCCGGGGCTGCGGTATTTATAGATGGGTAGGTCGGTGGAAAGTTGCTCCTTGGAGTAGGGAACAAGTAGAAAGAAGCGGATTCGAATTTGGACTCTCCAACGAAGAGATATTCGAGTTTGAACGGAGGTTGGTTGAAGAAAAACGGGATTTGTACCCTGACCGGATCGCGAGCGTGCGTGTATACCTGGTGGAGTCGCTGGGCCGGCCCATGCGATACGGTTTTTTTCTTTCTATCTTTATCTTAAAACTTTCATAACTTTTGAAATATAACTCGGAATCGAGTGAAACAAATTTCTAAAATTTTGAAATTTGAAAATCTATCATATTATACTATTAGGGAGTGATTTTTGAAAAATTAAAATATTCAAATATCGTTCGGCTTATAAACGTCTTATAGGAGGATTTTGGCCCTTTTAAAACATGATTTTGTTTGGGGTTTAAAATGCAACACTCAAATGCAAGTTTTTTAAAACATGCCATGATATGCATATGTTCTAAATGCAAAACATTTCAAATGTAAAATTTGGGATGTGACAAACTAACCCCCTTAAGATGAATCTCGTCCCGAGATTCGGAATGGCTAGCAAATAGGTGTGGATGGTTTTCCCACGGTCAATATCTAGGCTACCCCCCTTAAGAGAAATCTACTTGGTATCATCAACAATATGTGTGGAGTAGCTTGGTAACTCTTATCCGTGGAAGCAATTGATATGAATGACTGTGATGCACCAGTATTGATAAGTACTATTGTGGGCTATGATCTCACGAAGAACATACCAGCCATAGAGTCTGCTGCATCATATACTTCCTCCACGTTTGTATGGTTCACAGTTGCCTTCCGGAACGGGTTTGGTTTGGATCCTCTATCAGTTATCTTTGTTAGAGAGTATTCTACCCTATACGGTATGGTGTAGTACACCAACCGTATAGGGGTCTCATGTACGCCTTCGGGGGCTATCCCGCTTCTATAGAAACACGGAACCCGAGCCTCAACAGGTCATCGGTTTAGGTCTTCCGATATGGTATCAGAGCTCTACCCTTCCCTGACCTAGCCTCCACAGCCCCGAAAAACCTAAAACCCGAGTTCATCTCGATCTACAAACCAAAACCGAGCCAAGATTGATCGATCTCAGCCTCCACAACCAAAAAACCCAAAACCAAATCCCAAAACCAAAAGCTTCTGATCGTTTCCACGATCTCCAAAAACCAAAAACCACAAAACAAAACCAAAACCTACGCCGTCGAAGCTCTCTGCAATGGCGTCGTCCTCATCCTTCACGACGTCTGAACTTGGAACTCCGCCGTCCCAGAAACTCACCAGGTCGAACTTCCTCTTTTGGAAGACATTGGTGTTCCCTGCCCTCCGCGGTGCTCAGGTCATGGATCTGCTCGATCCATCCACCCCGGTGCCGGCCAAAACCCTGGAGATTGAAGTTGCTGAGAAGAAATCCGTCATCCCAAATCCCGAGTACACTGCCTGGCTCAAACGCGACCAACTGGTTGTGTCTTACCTGCTCAACTCCCTCTCGCCCGAGGTTCTCGCCCATGTCGTTGGGCTCGAGACCATGACATCGATCTGGGGGGTCATCACCGGCATGTTTTCCTCCCAGTCCCGAGCAAAAATCAACCAGTTACGTGGTGCTCTCAATGGCACTAAGAAGCAAGACATGACGGCGGCTCAATACTTCGCGAAGATGCGCGGGTTCTGCTCCGAGCTCGCCGCCGCCGGCAAAACCGTTGATGATGATGAGCTGGTCGGGTATATCCTGAATGGCCTTGACGCGTCGTACAACTCCGTCGTCGCCTCCGTCAATGGCAACCCAGGGACGTCCCTCGATGACCTTTTCGCGCAGATTTGCGCGCATGACATGCGCCAGCAGATGCTCGAAGACGCTGGCCAGGGCGCCGGATCGTTCTCCTCTTCGGCCAATGTGGCCCGGCGCGATGGGCGCTACTCCTCTCGCGGTGGTGACCGCGGACGCCCTGACCCTCGCGCCGATCGTGGCGATCCTCGCTCTGGAGACCGTGGTGATCACCGCTCTGGTGACCGCGGTGATCGCGCCCCAGACCGTGGTGACCGCGCCCCGTACCGCGGTGAGCGCGGCGATGATCGAGACGGTGGCAGCTATCGCCGCCGCGATGATGATGCCTACACCCGCCGTCGTGATGATGGTGGCAGACGTGATGGTCCACGTGATGGACCTCGACGTGATGATGGTGGTCGGCGGGACTCCTCTCGCCGCAATGATGATGGAAGGCGTCGTGAATTTCGTCGCCGTGAACCCACTCCTTATGTTGAGATCACGTGTCAAATATGTAAGATCCACGGTCACCCTGCCGGAGACTGTTGGTCGCGCTACCGTGGCAACAATGATTCTGACAGTGAAGAAGAGCAAGAGGAGAAGAAAGCAAACATCGCCTCATACGGTGTGGATACAAACTTGTACTCAGATACAGGAGCCACTGATCATATCACCGGGGAGCTGAGCAAGCTCTCTACACATGAGAGGTACAATGGACGTGAGCGCGTTCATACGGAAAATGGAAACGGTATGCCTATAAGCCATATTGGTTCTTCAACTTTGCATACCCCACACACATCTTTACATCTCAATAATGTTCTTCACGTTCCTAGTGCCTCAAAGAATCTCTTGTCTATCCATAAACTCACACTTGATAATGATGTATTTCTTGAATTTCACCCATTTTTCTTTTTGATCAAGGATCATGCCACAAGAAGAATTATGTTTAAGGGTCCCTGCCATGGTGGTCTCTACCCTCTAGTGCCTATCTCTTCAGGGTCCAAGCATGCTTTCATTACAATAAAGCCATCATCATCCACATGGCATCGTCGTCTAGGTCATCCTTCATCTTTTGTGGTTCAACAAGTTCTTAGAAAGAATTCTTTAGCTTATTCTCCAGAAATAAACCCATATGTTTGTGATTCTTGCCAATTAGCCAAAAGTCATCAATTACCATATCCTGTATCCACTAGTGTTTCCACTGTTCCCTTGGAACAAGTGTTTTCTGATGTTTGGGGTCCTGCTCCTATGTCTGTTGGCAAGCACACTTATTATGTAAGCTTTATTGATGATTTTAGCAAATTTACATGGATCTATTTGCTTAAGAAAAAATCTGATGTGTATCAAGTCTTCCTAAATTTTCAGCACCTAGTTGAGAGAAAATTTGATAGGAAGATCATTACTATGCAAACTGATTGGGGTGGTGAGTATGAAAAATTAAACTCCTTCTTTCAACAAGTTGGTATTACTCACCATGTTTCTTGCCCACATGCACATCAGCAAAATGGCTCAGTTGAACGTAAGCATCGTCATATTGTTGAAGTTGGCCTTGCCTTACTTGCTAATGCCTCCATGCCTCTAAAATTTTGGGATGAAGCATTCCTCACTGCCACATTCCTCATTAATTTACTTCCTAGCAAAGTAATTAATTTTGAGTCTCCTGTAGAACGACTTCTTCAAATCAAACCAAATTATGACTCCCTTCGTGTTTTTGGGTGTGCTTGTTGGCCCAATTTACGTCCATATAATACACGCAAACTAGCTTTCCGTTCCACTCGTTGCGTGTTCCTAGGATATAGTCCTAGACATAAAGGGGTAAAATGTTTGGATACATCTACGGGTCGCATTTATATTTCTCGAGATGTCGTGTTCGATGAGAATGTCTTCCCATTCGCATCCCTTCATCCCAATGCGGGCAAATTACTTCGCAATGAAATATTGCTTCTTCCAAAAGATTCCACACGTGGGGATGCACATGTTGTTGACCATATGCCTTTACCGTATATTCCTGTTACTAACATTGGCCAGGATGTTGTGCTGAATCCTGCTGAAAATTCTGCTCAAACTGATGAAGATTTGGGTGCAAATAGCTCACAAAATGATGCTGCAACAAATTCCCTACAAGAAGACGAAGGCACGGACTCAGGAGCTGATTCTGGCAGCGATCCCGAGGGAGATCCGCCTGTCCGCCCCAGGCGCACTGCCCCGCCATCTTTCTCTGTCTCCGTGCAGGTGGGCGGGAGCAACGCGCACTCGTCCGGCGCTTTCCCCGAGCGCAATGATGGGCCAGCTGGTGGGTCCCTGTGCATGCACATGGCGCCAGCAACGACAACCCCAGCGCGCATGCAGATAGCGACGACCCCAGCGCCCACGCGTCGTCGCCTCGTTCGCCGGTCTCCCGCGAAGCCGACAGCACCCCCGACTCCAGCACCCACGCGTCTTCTCCTCATTCGCCGGTCTCCAGCGCGTCCGACAACCGAGGCCACGTGTCGCCTCCTGGTTCGCCTCGCGCGGAACCCGCCTCTGGACGCGCTTCTGCTGGCTCTGGGGCAGATTCCCCTGCGCATACTGCCAGCACGGATTCCGTGGCTGGATCTTCTGCAGCAACCACGCCTCCAGCCTCTCCTGTGCCTGGTCCGTGTACCCGGCTAAAACAAGGTATTCGCAAACCACGTACATATACAGATGGTACAATTAAATATGGTCGTCAACCAAAAATCTATGAGGCTGGTATGGTTCGTTGTGGTTTGCTAACATCTACAGGAGAACCAGCGTCGGTCACTGATGCTCTAAATATTCCTGAGTGGCACAAGGCAATGCAGGAGGAATATACTGCACTTATGGACAACAAGACGTGGCATCTTGTTCCATCAAGCAAAACAAATAATGTGATTGATTGCAAATGGGTGTATCGCATCAAAAGAAAAGCAGATGGCACTATTGACAGGTATAAAGCTCGTTTGGTTGCAAAAGGTTTTAAGCAACGCTATGGCATAGATTATGAGGATACTTTCAGTCCTGTTGTTAAAGCTGCAACCATTCGTATTGTTATGTCTATCTCTGTTTCTCGGGGTTGGAACTTACGGCAGCTAGATGTCAAGAACGCGTTCTTGCATGGTGTTCTGGAAGAGGAAGTTTATATGAAACAACCCCCAGGTTTTGAAAATTCCGCTGCGCCTGGTTATGTCTGCAAACTTGACAAAGCATTATATGGACTGAAACAAGCACCTAGGGCTTGGTATTCTAGACTCAGCTCTAAACTTTATGACCTCGGTTTTTCGTCCTCCAAGGCTGATACCTCTTTATTCATTTATCAGAGATCAGGTGTTACTACCTTTGTTTTGATATATGTTGATGACATCATTGTGACTAGCTCTTCAGATAATGCTATATCAGTTTTACTTCAAGATCTCAATAAGTGCTTTGCTATCAAGGATCTTGGTGAGCTCCACTTCTTCTTAGGTCTTGAAGTTCAGAAAACAGAAAATGGTATTCTCATGACACAAACAAAATATGCCACTGATTTGCTGCATCGGGTTGGTATGTATCATTGCAAGCCTGCACCTACTCCATTGTCTCCCTCGGAAAAACTCTCTCTTCATGAATGTACACTCCTAGGGCCTGATGACAGTACTCAATACCGCAGTATAGTTGGTGCTCTTCAGTATTTGACTCTCACACGTCCTGATCTGGCATTCTCAGTTAATAAAGTATGTCAGTATTTACATGCACCAACTACACTCCATTGGACAGCAGCAAAACGAATCCTTCGTTATGTCAAACACACTCTTCAGCTTGGGCTTACTTTCTCTAAGTCCTCTCATATGCTTTTGAGTGCCTTTTCAGATGCAGATTGGGCAGGATGCCTTGATGATCGTCGGTCCACGGGGGGGTTTGCTGTCTTTCTTGGACCAAACCTAGTATCTTGGAGTGCTCGAAAACAAGCTACTGTTTCTCGTTCTAGCACTGAAGCAGAATATAAAAGTCTTGCAAATGCCACAGCTGAGTTGATATGGGTTGAAGCCTTGCTTGGAGAACTTGGTGTTAAATTGAAGTACAAGCCAGTTCTTTGGTGTGACAATTTAGGTGCTACCTATTTGTCTGCAAATCCCATCTTTCATGCTCGTACAAAACATATAGAAATTGATTATCATTTTGTTAGAGAGCGTGTAGCAAATAAAGATTTAGAAATCAAATTTGTTTCTAGTAAGGACCAAGTTGCTGATGGCTTTACTAAAGCTCTCCCTAGTAGAGAGTTAGATTATTTTAAGCGTAATCTAAACCTGTCTGTAGGTTTAGATTAAGGGAGGTTGTTAGAGAGTATTCTACCCTATACGGTATGGTGTAGTATACCAACCGTATAGGGGTCTCATGTACGCCTTCGGGGACTATCCCGCTTCTATATAAACACGGAACCCGAGCCTCAACAGGTCATCGGTTTAGGTCTTCCGATAATCTTCTCCGAACAATCGTTTGCATAGTGCCCCATCTTCTTGCACTTGAAGCATTCCACTTGAGTGAGATCCTTCCTTCTTGCATGGTTGTTGTTGCGGTTATGGCCATTGCCTCCATTACGATGGTCTTGGTTTCCATCCTGATTGTTGCCTTTGTAGTCGCTATGGTTGTGGTTGTTCCCTCCATCATGCTTATGTTTGTTTTCTTCACTTTGATTATGCCCATTACCTTCTTGCATATGGGATCCAGAACTTCCAATACTATCATGGTGAGTATGGACCCTCTGATGTGATCCAGATATGTGGTTGCCACCATTGTGCTTCCTCTTGCGTTTCTCCGCTTGTTGGTACTTTCCCTCCAGAATGACAGCCTTGTCAATGAGTTCTTGGAAATTGGTAATGTGAACTACTGAGAGTTGAATAGCCAGATCATCATTGAGTCCATCCAGAAACTTCTCGCGCCTCTTGGCATCTGTGTCCACATCTTCCGAAGCATAGCGAGCTAGGTTGCTGAATTCATCAATGTACTCAGTGACAAAGCGCTGGTACTGACGCAAGTTACGGAACTCCCTCCGCTTCAGACTCATCACTCCAGTTGAGACATGTACATTCTTAAATCCTTCCTCGAACATCTCCCAGGTAACATCAGCAATAGGATGGGTTATCTGGTAGTTGTCCCACCAAGAAGCAGTTTGTCCTTCTAGCAAGTGGGCAGCAAACCTCACTTTCTCTTCATCGTTGCATCCAACAGTCACTAGGTCTTTGTTCACTGATCGCAACCAGTCAAGGGCTATCATGGGTTCAGAAGCACTTGAGAACCTTGCTGGCCTCAACCTCAGAAAGCGAGTGAGCATATCCACCTGTGGTGGTGGCGGTGGTGGGTTGTTGTTGTTGTTGTGAGTGATGTATTGTGCCATCAGTTGTGTAAGTTGGGTCACTGCGTTCTCCATGTTGTTGTTGTTGTTCTCTCCCTCCTCGTTGTTGCGGTTGGGATCGCGATGGGTAGGCATCTATGGGTTAGCATAGATAAGTTTAGACGGATAGGACTAAAGAAAATAGCTACCCATACTATATATGAACAAAGCAACACTTAACAATCAATGTATAAGCAATCAAAATACTTTAAAATAGTTTTCAAAAATAGGATATAGATTCCTGCGAAAATATCCATAAAGTTTTGAAAACAAAACGGTTGAAAATACACGGACTATCATTGCCATATCATCTAATTAGGATATGGTCAACACCTAACACGATCTCGATAACTAGGAACCTACATGGTGGGCAACCTAGTGTCTTCACATAGCTCCAATAGCTGCATCGTGTTTTCTTCTTGTAGTAAGTCTTTTTCCCTATCTTGAAGTTAATCTCTTTTATATTGAATTGAATCTTCTTCTCTATGGGAATTTCCACTATGATTTGAAAAAGAAGAGATGAAACTAAGAGATAAAGATGAGAAGATTACGAGAATTGAGTCAAAGGAAGAATGTATAAAGGATTTGGAATATAGGTTTTCATCATATGGCTTTTTCTAATCCATTTTCTAAGGTCTCGTTCCTACAGTCAACACATTGCTCTGATACCATCTGTAGTAGTACGGCCCGACACAGGCTATACTGTTGCGTGTAGTACTGGCCCCTGGACCGTTCACCAGCACACACAACTAGATAGATATTCAAAGAAGCAAATGTATCTCATATCTAGCGAATAATCCAGAGTACAAAATTTTTACAAGTTGCATAGCGGAAGCTCGCACAAAACTTATTCAAGTATAACAAAGCGAATATAAGGGCTCCAGTTTTCAATTTGCGCCACAGGCGAACAAACATGTTGAGTGGAGTCACGAGACCTACGTCGATCACTCCGGATACGAACAACCTGCACGTTGGATTATGCAGCCCCCAAATGGAGGTCAGATCATTCTGAGCAATGGTGACAAGTGACACTATGGTGGTATATAAATGGCAAGTGCTAGTCTACATGCATATTTGGCTGGTGGAGTTTGTAGGCTATTTTGCATAAATGTATTTGTCCTATCTTTTAATAAAAAATAATTTTGCACCTAATTGGACACTTTGGTTGATAGCAAAGTGCTCCTATATAATTGGACACTTTGGTTGATAGCAAAGTGCTCCTACCCTTTGGATTAGCACGCTGAAACACCATCAGACACTTCTCCAATAACCCATAGTCAATTTGGTAGAAATCAATAAAACAAGATGAACGAGATATGTCATGTTTTCCATCTAGTTGTTGAATTGTCCCTAACCAATGGAACACGGCTAAGATCTTAGTTTTAACCCTCGCGAGGTTTGTGCCCTTTACCCGTGTTGCCTAATCGACCCTAAACACCACGATTCACCATTAGTACCACGGAAGGAAAGAAGATTAAGCCATAAACTATAAGAAGTAGATCCCCAAACCCTCCACGAGCCGGACCATCCTACAACTAATCTACATATCTGGACACGTTGGGTTCGAGTCACCACAACCTATAATTTATGTCTAGCCCATACTAATATGAAACACGGCTGCACACAAGAAACAACTACATACAGAAACTAAACATAATCTCAAAATACTGGGCGGCGGTCCCCAGCAAAATTTGTACTCTGCTCACATGCTAGCAATCCGCCCAGTGGTTAATTAATTATCATGTTGTTTTGATAAGCAATTAAAATAGCGAGTAATTCTTTAACATGATAATAATCCCAACCACGATATCTAGAGCATGGCTAAGAAATCTACAAGTACGATGTTTGCCTGGCATAAGGATTGCTACAATCTAGGTGTAACATATGATCGCTCCACTTGGGTGTTAGTGAAGCAATCTAGCATAGCGATAACACACAACTTCTACTAATGCATAACTACAATAAAACTCTAATGCATATAATAAAATAGTAGGTTCATGTGTGTCACTTGCCTTGACAGAAATTGGAGTCGTTCACGCACTCGACTCAGTCGCAACCGTAAAAACCACGGTCCTCACACGAACAACAAACACAACTCTCGCAATCTACATGTTGCAAGCATATCACAATAAATAACCAAACCAGACAAAACAACAATGCAACATATGGATGCATGATGATTTAATAGTGCAAGACAACTAATTTACTAGTTCTCTGGTTGCCTAAACAATATATGATGCATGGAAAAGTTTGTAATGCAACAAGACACAAAAAAAACAGGTTAACCAAATTAAACCGGGTTAATTAACAATCTACAAGATCTTATCAAAAAAAAGTTTATAAAAATGTGATCTAAACCTAACATACTAATAAGATCCTAAAAAGCAAATAAAACACTTAACGACAACTTTTTGGATGAACAAGAACGAAGTATAGATTTGAAATTTCGAGTTACTCCGGTGGGCAAAAGTAGATCGGAATTATATAAAAAAATCTGTAGCTTAAATCTAAAAACTCAAAGAATGAAAGTTGTAGATAATGATGAGATGCAACTACAGTAGAAAATTGAGCAAAAACGGACAAACGGTTAAAGAGTAATTGAACTTTTGCCGCTTCAGATCTAAGAGAGTAGATCGCAAAATTCTCCGGCTGTGGTGGATGAAAAGAGGTGAGGTTTCTTGGATTGGATCGGTATCGACGATCTCTAAAACTCTCGTGAAGACTTGAACGTCAACCGAGGAATTCATGGATCGTGGCGAGCAAAATACCACGAAATAGATCTGAAATCAAAGTTTCGACTTTGGGACAACCTCACGGCGGGGGCTGCGGTATTTATAGATGGGTAGATCGGTGGAAAGTTGCTCCTTGGAGTAGGGAACAAGTAGAAAGAAGCGGATTCGAATTTGGACTCTTCAACGAAGAGATATTCGAGTTTGAACGGAGGTTGGTTGAAGAAAAACGGGATTTTTATCCTGACCGGATCGCGAGCGTGCGTGTATACCTGGTGCACTCGCTGGACTCGCTGGGCCGGCCCACGCGATACGGTTTTTTTTTTATCTTTATCTTAAAACTTTCATAACTTTTGAAATATAACTCGGAATCGAGTCAAACAAATTTCTAAAATTTTGAAATTTGAAAATCTATCATATTATACTATTAGGGAGTGATTTTTGAAAAATTAAAATATTCAAATATTCTTCGGCTTATAAACGCCTTATAGGAGAATTTTGGCTATTTTAAAACATGATTTTATTTTGGGGTTTAAAATGCAACACTTAAATGCAAGTTTTTTAAAACATGTCATGCTATGCATATGCTCTAAATGCAAAACATTCCAAATGTAAAATTTGGGATGTGACATTGTTCTTCAGCTTTGCAATTTGCAATAACCATGGAAAAGACCGCACTCAGAGAAAAAGTGATTTTGTCTAGTGCAGTGGCATGGTTTAGAGCATTTTTTTTGTGTGTCTTCTCATAGTTTGACCCACACATGATCTTTTTCAAGCTCCACCACTGAGTAGATACACAATACATTTGGAATTGTAGAATACGCATAGAAAGTACATAGTACACATGTAAACAAAAAGACTGAAGAACCAATAAAAACTTAAAAAAAAACTCCCACGCGGAGCACTCCACAAGTAGCGCAGGAGTGTTCTAGAGCTGCACCAGTTGGCCTTCCAAAAAATCTGGCCGTTTACTTTTTTTTTTTTTTTTGAGGATTAGCTGGCCGTTTACTGGAGGTAGAGTAATCTGAAAATAGGAATATCAGATTATGCAGATGCTAATGGGCCCAAAGACCCAATATGTTTCGTCAGATAGACACGTTTGCTCCGTTAAGCATTTCAGTAATGGGCCAATGAACGAAAGCGTCTTTACGGGCCCGATTGCGCTCTGCATCCTAGTCGTGCCATGCAACCAGTGCAGCGATCATCGTACCGTCCCCGCCTGCTTGCCTAACTTTCGGTAAAAAATGTCCCTAAAAACATCGTTAAAAAGATGTCTAAACCGAGCTACACGTGGTAGATATACACCGCCGTCATCACCGCTGACGCACAGAAGATGTGTAACGCAGTGGGTTGAGCTGCTGCAAAGGATGACCCGGCCACGTTGGTCGGAAGATCGACCAGACCAGCGCACAACAAGACGTTCACACTGACACTGAAGTCGTAACTCCGAAGAGTTCAACCACTCGAACTGCCAGTGGGTTAGTACGTGCACCGGAGGTGCGGGCGTCAGCGAGTGTGTATGCAGAAACCGAAACGGCCGGAAGCGCAGAACGCATCGCGAGGTGGAGAGTGGAAGCCATAGTAGTGGAGAGTGAGACCTGGCCCGTCCCGGGACGGGAGTGCGCGCAGCCGCGCACCGTACGCAAACGCAACGACGGGCGGCGCCGCCCGGCGACCGGGCCCTTGGCTGGCCAATCGCGGCGTGTTTCGGCGTCCCGGGACGGGAGGGAGTCTGAGCAGACCGGGGCTCTTCCGGTCGCACACCTCCGCGCACGACGACAGCATTATTGGGCCGGCACGTGACGCCGCGCGGGCCATGCGTCGGTCTCAGGACGATACCGTAGCGAGTCGGACGACGATACGATTGGGCCGTGCGGCGCGTGCAGTGGGCTGTCGCGCTCCGCCTCCTTCGTCACGGGGCGTCCGAGTCGGTGGATCGGTCAACATGCTGGGTTTGCGTCTGCGCGCCGTGCTGTGTCCGCACGGTTCTGCTCGCCTCGGCCGCGCCAGACGTTACGTACGCCCCCCGCACGCACGCGCACACGTTCCGTACGTTTCGCGCCTGTGACCGGTCAAATACTCGCACAGCCGCACGAGCAGCATACGTGTCAGTGTCGCACAAGCGATATATAACGATCGATCGCTCTCTTTTCCATGATCTCTGCTGAAATCTAGATAGGTTCTTTCCAGGACAACAGTCGTCGTACTTACAGCAAGCAAACACATGTGTCTCCTCCCATTTGGCACCACGTTCGTACCGCAGATCCGACCTCGAAGCAACGTACGATCGATGCTACTACATGCATGCGTATACCCGAGATCGATCGATCGGGTCACGTACATCACGATGGCGACGACTATACACATGCGCACCTCCGTTGCTTTCGGGGCGTGTCTCCTCGGACTCGGACGCATCATCCGCGCGCTCATACTGGCCTTGACCACGAGCCATGCACCGTCGCAACCGCTGTCGGCCGGCTCGCACACTCACTGACGCCGACTCGCGCCCACCCAAACCATGGTGGCCGCCCGGTCAGCAGCGACGTGGTTGGCCCATCCACACCTCAACGGAGACCTAGCTACTGCAGCTGGCGTCGATCTCTACATCGCCTTTTGCCTACTCCGTGCCTCTTCTCACTCGTTCCGCCATTGGCCAGTGCATTGCCATCTTGATCTCTCTCTCTTAGTCTTTCTCTCTGCCGGCCGCCGGTGAGTGGGCTGGTCCAAGGACTAGTTTGAAATGCCTACTATTGCTTGCTCCATCCGTCTCGTCGGCTGCATGCAACTACCACTACCACAAGGAGATGCATGAGATTCTTTCGCCCATTGGAGGTGCATGCATGGTCTAGCTTGTCGGACTCGGTCACCTAGCTATGCCATCACTAGTGCAGAACAGGCATTAGCCCAGGTTGAGAAGGGCCTTATGCCCCGGCTTTCCAACCAGGTTTGCCAAATCCGGGTTAAAGGTCTCCCTTATGTCTCGGTGGGCTTACCAACCGGGGTAAAAAACGTGCACACGTGGGTTCTGTTCAGCAAACAGGCCGGCGCACTTTTACCCCGGTTGGTAAGACAAAAGGTTCTCTGTTTTTTAGCTGTTTTCCGGTTCTCTGCAGTAGATTAGAAATTCTATTTTCTTTTCTGTTTTCCTGTTCTCTGCACTAAACATTTATAGTAATAGACATGAAAAATTACCGAACAAAAACACAGATGAAAACGAACAATAACATAAACATATAGTCTTCCACGAATACAAATATTGTTCGACACAAACATAATACGACATATAAATAGAGCGACATAAGCATAGAGCGACACAAACATACTACGCCTGGCAGCAAGGGGGCAGACTAAGGTGTCGTCGAAGATCTTCACCTCCAGCACGTTGTCCTCCGTGTCGTTGTTGATGTACCTGAATGTGAGCATGTTGCCCGCATCCAGGTTGTCTGCGGCAGATGAAGCCTGTTCCGCAGTGGGTGGAACAGGTGGACGTAGAACTCTGGTAGTCGGAGACCGTCATCCTCCTCCTCCTCCTCCTCCCCCTCCTCCGTCGTCGCAGCCTCCTCCGCTGCAGAAACAGCGCCGCACCGTTCACCGCGTGATGCCCCCCGTGCTGCCCCTCGTGCTCCGCGTCCACGTCCATGAGCTGGAGGCGCCCCTTCCTCCTCCTTGATGGCTAAGATGCCACCACGTCCACACGCTGTACGCGATCCACGTGGACGTCCATGTCGACGTCCACCACGTGGTACGACTATGTTTTCTTCGACGCGGACGGCGCCGCGCCAACCGGCAACACGCGCACTGCGTCGTGGAGCTCTCGCCATGGCTACAAAAATGTATAACATCATAAGTAATTGTCATAGTCGCACTAACTAATAGCATCCATTTCATCAGTTTGCAACAATTGCTTATAATCTAATAAAAAATATAGCTAATAGCATTCATTTCATCAAAATTGCTGCAAATTTCATCAATTTCCTCCAAACCTGTAACTATTTTTTGTGAAGTTGGACCTTCACATTTTGTGCTTGTTCCGAGGTAGTACACGTGATGGCGATGCGGTGGAAGGAAGGGTTTCTGGATATATTTAAAACTAAACAAAATCATATATGTAATATAGTGAGATCCGAAAAAAATTGGACCCTTTTATGCATATCCATAACGGCGACATTCTTAATAACACCGGATGAGATTTCTGAGAAATATCACCATTACGAATGTGCACCAAAGGGTTCAACTTCGTTCGGATCTCACCAACTATATAATATTACATATGTGACGTTATTTAGTTTCAAAAAAGTCCACAAACCCTCGCATTCCTTTCCCTGGATCACCACCGTCTGTAGTACCTCCTCTTAACAGGAACAAAATGGTCATCGGTCTATGTGCCTCATACTTAAATAGATAATGTATTAAAATAGCTAATGTACTAATAAAATAGCTGATGGTACTAAAATATGCCTCTAGCTAATACATCACGATCGAATAATATCACTTATACACAGATCGGGCTCATTTTATTTAACCCTAATAGACCACGATCGAATAATATCACTTATACATATTCATGAAACATCTCTCAAACTAATTAACTCCGACCGGGTCCTAAGCCGCGGGGTGTTGAGTCGCGGGTGCTACGCATCCATAGGTAAGGAAACCTCACAGGGTCGTAGCTCACGTGGTAAGGAACCATCCGAATAATCGACCAACCGCTGCTATACTCCCTATAGAGCAAGTACATGTAGGGACGGACGTGCTCGTCTTCCTCCCTGATACGCTGATGTACCACCTCCTCAGGGACCAGCTCTCTCCGCACTGACCGTGGCCCACGCGATCGCCATCAAAGAATATCCGGGTCGACCACGTCACCCGGATTTCTCACCAAGCCGTGTGTCCCGGTAGTAAGGACCTCCCAGTGCCTGCCCGGCGGAGCCCAGTCCCGGACATCGCCCGTCAGGTCCAACAGAGACATCGTCGCCAAGAAAAATAACTAAAAACAAATGGTTGATATATGGACTAAGTAAATATTCCTAAATAAGTAAAAATTCACTAAGTAAAAATTCTACTAATTATAAATATTTACTAAGTAAATTTCTAAACTAAAATTCCTATATTACAAAATTCATCTAATGGTACTAAGAAAAAATAGCTAATAGCTATAATTGTACTAAGAAAAAGAAAAAAATGGTACAAAAAAATAGCTAAGTCCAAAACCTAAAAAAATTTCTAAGTCCAAGACCTAAAAAATTTCTAAGTCCAAGACCTAATTTTTTTTTCTAAACCTCTAACTATTTTTTTTTCACTCTAAGTGATCTAATACCTAAACTATTTTTTTTCTCTCTAAGTGAGCTAATGGTACTAACAGTACCTAATACTAACATCACCACATATTACTAACAGTGCTAATATTAATCTAACACTAATACTAACAATATAATTAAATTAATTAACTAAAAAAATTACAATTGTGGAGGATGAGGGCACGGCGGCGAGGAGGCGATCTCACCTCGAGGAGGAGGGCACGGCGGCGAGGAGGAGGGCTTGGGCGCGGGAGGAGGCGAGGAGGGCCGGCAGCGATCTCGGGCGGCGCGGAGGAGAGGACGGGCGGCGCGGGAGGAGGCCGGCGGCGGAGGACGGGCGGCGCAGGCGCGGAGGAGCACGGGCGCGGGCGTAGAGAAGCGGCGGCGAGGATCCCCAACAGCGAAAATCGGGCAGCCTAACGGCGTCGTTCTCGTTCTCGTCGTCGGGGACTTAGGAATTCTGCGCCTTCGCCCCGGGCGGTTGCTCTGCCCGGGGTTATATAGGCGGGGGTCTTTTGCCCCGGTTGGTAACACGAACCGGGGCAAAAGGCCCAAATTTTCGTTTTTTCTGCCCTGCCGCCATTTTTTTCCCTGCCTCGTTTCAAATACTTTTTCAAATATTTTTTAAATACATTACAAATGATTTTGAATTAGGAGAAATTTTCAATATGAAATGTGTTTAAAATTACATAAACATTTCGATTACAATTTCTGTTTTATAAAATAATTATTCTAACTATTTAAACTAGTAACAATTTTTGAATTTTCAAACATTTTAAAAAACCTAGTTTATGAATGGTTTTGAATTTGGAGAAACTTTCAGTATGAAAAGTGTTAAAAATTGCATAAACATTTCAAATACATTTTCTGTTTAAAATAATAATTATTCTAACTATTTAAACTAGTAACAATTTTGGAATTTTCAAACATTTTAAAAACCTAGTTTATGAATGGTTTTGAATTTGGAGAAACTTTCAATATGAAAAGTGTTTAAAATTGCATAAACATTTGAAATACATTTTATGTTTTAAAAATAATTATTCTAACTATTTAAACAAGTAACAATTTTTAAAACGCCATCCAGAGCAGGAAGAAGAAGAGGAAGAGACCTGTAATGTTTTCGCACATGATATGGATAATCTGTAATGTTGTATACATTATTACAAAATAGTCTAGAAATATTACATGAACCATGAAGGTTTAATACGTTATCACCCACTAGTGCCGCCATTGTTTACTTTTCTGTCGTAGCCATGGAGCATATTCATTATTTAACGCAATGCTTGGGTCAGTTTTCACTCTGAAGGTCGGAATTTCTTCAAAATTATTATAATATTCTGACATGTCTGTCCTGTCCTCCACTCCCACAATGTTTCTTTTCCCTAAAAGAACTAAGTGCCGCTTCGGCTCACCGCATGATGTACTAGAATTCTTTTTTTTTCTTTTCCTCGGTTGGGTAGACATGTCCTTCACATAGAAAACTTGAGCCACATCTTTGGCTAGGACGAATGGTTCGTTTCTATACCCAAGATTGTTGAGATCCACTGTTGTCATTCCGTACTGCTGGTCTACCTTTACTCCTGTCATCTTGACCCATTTGCACCGAAACAGAGGACCTTAAAATTAGGTCCATAGTCAAGTTCTCATATCTACTCTATGTAACCATAATATGTGTCCTTTTTCCCATTGTATCCGGTTGCATCGAAAAGGACACCACTATTCTGGTTGGTGCTCTTTTTATCTTGTGCAATCGTGTAAAATGTATTCCCATTTATCTCGTACCCTTGGAAAGTCAGTACAGTCGAAGATGGTGACCTGACCAACAAGTAGAGCTGATCTCCAACTATGTTGTTATTCATGAGTTTTGTCTGCAACCAGGCGATGAAACTATCCATGTGTTCATAATTAATCAAGGATTCAGACAGCCCCGGGTTTTTGGACCTTATAATATTCTTGTGTTACTCGATATAAGGAGCCACCAAGGTGGACATTTGTAGAACTGTGTAGTGTGCTTTAGTGAAAAAATGTTCGTCCATAAATATCTTTGCTTTCCTTCCTAGCGTGCCTTTTCCACTCATTCTTCCCTCATGTCGTAATTTGGAAACACCAATCGACGGTCTGGAAGAAAGTCAACACAAAACTCAAGTACCTCCTCTGTTCCATAACCCTTGGAGATGCTTCCTTCTGGCCTAGCATGGTTGTGAATATATTTCTTTAAGACTCCCATGAACCTCTCAAAAGTGAACATATTGTGTAGAAACACAGGACCGAGAATGGTAATCTCTTTGACTAGGTGAACTAGGAGTTGTGTCATAATATTGAAGAAGGATGGTGGGTACACCAACATGAAGCTGACAAGATATTGGACCACATTTGTCTGTAACATTGATAGACTTTCTGGATTGATTACCTTCTGAGAAATTGCATTGAGGAATGTGTATAACTTCACAATGGCTAGTCGAACATTTTCTGGTAGAATCCCCCTCAACGCAATCGGAAGCAATTGTGTCATCAGCACGTGGCAGTCATGAGACTTCAGGTTTTGGATTTTTTTTCTCCGCCACATTTATTATTTCCTTTATATTCGACGAAAAGCCAGACGGGACCTTTATACTATTTAGTGCTTCAAAAAAGATTTCCTTCTCTTCCTTCGTAAGAGCGTAGCTGGCAGGACCACCTTGAAACCGCTCAGGATTCTTGCCGTCTCGTCCTTTCGTGTGTTGCTGGTCCTGCCGTGCTTCAGATGCATCTTTTGACTTCCCATACAAGCCAAAGAAGCCTAGCAGATTCACGCAGAGATTCTTCGTCAGGTGCATCACGTCGATCGCAGAGCTGACATCTAGGATTTTCCAATAGGGTAGATCCAAAAATATAGATTTCTTCTTCCACATGGGTGTGTGTCCATCAGCGTCATTCGGAACAGCTTGTCTGCCCGGACCCTTTCCAAAGATTACTTTCAAATCCTTCACCATATCAAATACATCATCACCAGGACGGAGGATAGGCGTCTCCCGGGTATCTGCCTCACCATTGAAATACTTGCCAGCTTTTCTTAAGGGGTGCTTGCACGGAAGAAAACGACGATACCCGAGGTACACAACCTTCTTACATTTATCCAGATATACACTTTCGGTGTCATCTAAACAGTGTGTGCATGCATTGTATCCCTTATTTGTATGTCTATAAATGTTACTAAGAGCAGGCCAATTGTTGATGGTTACAAACAACAACAACAACAACAACGCTCGTAGGTTAAATTCTTTTTGTTCATGCTCGTCCCACACAGGTACACCTTCTTCACGCCACAACTGTAAAAGTTCATCGACTAATGGCCTTAGGTACACATCAATGTCGTTGCCCGGTTGTCTCAGGCCTTGGATCAGCACTGGCATCATAATGAACTTCCTCTTCATGCACAACCAAGGAGGAAGGTTATAGATACATAGAGTTACATGCCAGGTGCTATGGTTGCAACTCTGATCACTAAATGGATTCATGCCATCTTTACTTAGACCAAACCATAAGTTCCTTGCGTCACCTGCAAAGCGCGGGAACTTTCTCTCGATTTTTCTCCACTGCGACCCATCAACTGGGTCTCAACATCTCGTCTTTCTTACGATCTTCCATGTGCCATCACAAAAGTTTGGCATGCTCTTTGTTTCTGAACAAACGTTTCAACCGTGGTATTATAAGAGCATACGACATCACCTTTGCAGGAACCCTCTTCCTGGGGCGCTCACCCTCAACATCGCTAGGGTCGTTTGGTCTGATCTTATACCGCAATGCAGTGCATACCGGACATTGTTCCAAATTCTCGTACTTCTCACCGCGGTAGAGGATGCAGTCATTAATGCAGGCATGTATCTTCTCCACGTCTAATCCTAGGGGGCATACAAGCTTCTTTGCTTGGTATGTACTGTCGGTCAATTCATTGTTTCTAGGAAGCTGCTTCTTCATTATTTGCAGCAACTTTGTAAACCCGCTGTCACTCACACCGTTCTCGGCCTTCCATTGGAGCAATTCCAGTGTGCTGCCCAGCTTTTTCTGCCCATCTTCGCAAGATGGATACAACAATGTTTTGTGATCCTTTAACATCTGGTCGAACTTCACCCTCACCTTTTCAATATCGCTTTCTGTCTTTGCATCCGTAATAGCCTGGTCAAGATCATCGATGGGCTCATCTGGTGCCCGGACTTATGCTTCCACTTAATTGTTATCTTCCATTCCAGTACTAGCATCGTATTCAGGGAACATGTCATGATAGTTGTCATCATTCTCTTCTTCTTTGTTGTCTTCCATCATAACCCCTCTTTCTCCGTTCTTGGTCCAACAGTTATAGTCGGGCATGAAACCGGATTGAAACAGGTGGAAGTGGATGACTCTGTGAGAAGAGTGTTCCTTCTCATTCTGACATACAACACATAAATTTTTTCCGCTTGTTTTCCTGGGCCACCTCGAGAAAATAACCCACGCCTTTCATGAACACGGCAGAGCGTCGGTCAGCTTACATCCATTGCCGGTTCATCTTCATTATATGATTATTAATTAACAACTTCTACAGAACACCGTTAATAGAGAAATGACCAATGTTACATCGACAGATGAAAGGTTAAAGTTGGTACCTCGACCGAGGAGGAAAGAAGGACGAGAAAGCTTATTTAATTAAGTGTAGCTCAGACAAATTAAACCTTGTTTGTTTTCTGCGAGCTGAGGTGGCGTTATTCTCCCGGGCATTTCATCGAACACCTCTTGTGCATAGGAGGGAAAAACAAGTGAGCACACACCACACAACTAGAATATGTCCTCCAAAGTAAGTGGCATGAGGAGAGGAGAGGTCTGGCAGGGTTTATATAGTGGGGGGTCATTTGCTCCGGTTGGTGGCTCCAACCGGGGCAAAAGACCCCCACCCCCCACCACGCGCCTGCACGGGCCCTGCTCGTGTAGGTCCTTTAGCCCCGGTTGGAGCCACCAACCGGGGCAAATGACCCCACATCACGCGCCCTGCTAGCCCCGGCCCCCACCTCTGCAGTCTTTTGCACCGGGTGGTGGCCGAGCCGGGGCGAAAGGGGTGCTCTCAAGTGAGCAAAAGCCCCGTTCTCCACTAGTGGATATATATCTCTTATTCCTATTCTTACCTTTATGTATTTGATTTTGACCAACCTCTTACCATAAAAGAACATGTCACTAGTAGAACCCCCCTCATTGTGCCCCAAAAACGGCATTGGTCCCGGTTGTGCATTGGTCCCGGTTTTTTAGGGGCATTCGTCCCGGTATCTGGCAAGAACCGGGACTAATGCCTCGTCACATGCCACGTGGCACGCGCAAGGGCATTGGTCCCGGTTCTTGCCAAGAACCGGGACGAATGCCCCCCTTGCCTACATATACTGCCTTCCAGCCCCCTCTTCCCTATGTTTTTCTTTTTTTGCTTGGAGGAGTGAGAGAGGTGGGTACTAGTGTGTTCTTTTACTATGCACTCGAGGTGTTCGACGAAATACCCGAGCCACACTTAAGTTCACAGATAATGGTATCTTCGACCGAGGTTAGCAAACTTGTCCTTTTCATTTTTAAGTGATACAAAAAAGTTATATTTGTCGATGTACTGTGGTCATTTCGCTATTGAAGATGTTATTGTAATGTTTTTTTGATAAACTTAATTGTACGATGCAGATGGATGCGCGGCAGCGATGGATGTACGGTGACCGGCGCACTTCCGAGTATAGGGCAGGCCTGGATGAATTTATCGGTATAACTCAGTCTCACAAAGAGAATGGCTTTTTGTGTTGGCCATGTGTTGACTGTCGGAACGTCAGGGAGCACTCTTCCTTTAGAGTCCTTCACGGCCACCTGCTTCGGAGAGGTTTTATGCCCAGCTATAATTGTTGGGCCAAGCATAGAGAAAGAGGGGCTGTGATGGAAGACAATAAAGAAGAATAAAAGGATCCTATGTTCCCTGAATACGATGATACTGCAGTGGAAGACAATACAGACGAAGGAGGTGATAAAGAACGGGCATCAGATGAGCCCGTGGATGATCCTGGTCGAGTTATTGTTGATGCAAGGGAAGACTGCGAAAGTGAATTGGAGAGGTTGAAGTTGGACGGCATGTTACAGGATCACAAAAAGTTGTTGTACCCAAATTGCAAAGATGGCAGTGCAAAGCTCGGTACCACACTGAAGTTGCTGAAATGGAAGACACAGAACGGTGTGACTGACAAGGCATTTGAGAGTTTATTTCAAATAATGAAGCTGAAGCTTCCAAAGGATAACGAATTGCCTCACATTACATACGAGGCAAAGAAGGCTCTCTCCCCTCTAGGATTAGATGTGCAGAAGATACATGCATGCATTAATGATTGCATCCTCTACCGCGGTTACGAGAATTTGGATAAATATCCGGTATGCACTGCACTGCGGTATAAGATCATACCAGATGACCCTGGCGATGTTGACGGCGAGCCACCCCGGAAGAGGGTTCCTGCAAAGGTGATGTGGTATGCTCCTATAATACCACAGTTGAAACGACTATTTAGAAACAAAGAGCATGCCAGGTTGTTGCGATGGCACAAACAAGACCGTAAGAAAGACAAAAAGTTGAGACACCCCGCTGATGGGTCGCAGTGGAGAAAAATCGAGAGAGACTTCCCGGACTTTACAAGAGAGGCAAGAAACTTATGGTTTGGTCTAAGTACAGATGGCTTTAATCCTTTCGGGGAGCAGAGCTCCAGTCATAGCACCTAGCCCGAGACTCTATGTATCTACAACCTTCCTCCTTGGTTGTGCATGAAGCGCAAGTTCATTATGATGCCAGTGCTCATCCAGGGTCCGAGGCAACCCGACAACGACATTGATGTGTACCTAAAGCCATTAGTGGAAGAACTCTTACAGTTGTGGGGCAAACCAGGTGTACGTGTGTGGGATGAGAACGAACAAAAGCCATTTGACTTACGCGCGTTGCTTTTCATAACCATCAATGATTGTCCTGCTCTTAGTAACATTTCCGGACATACAAACAAGGGATACAATGCATGCACACACTGTTTAGATAAGACCGACAATATATATTTGGATAAATGTAATAAGGTTGTATACCTGGGGCATCGTAGATTTCTTTCGATCAAGCATCCCGTAAGAAAGAAAGGAGGCAAGTACCCGGAAGAAGTCTGACCTCCGTAGTGGTAATGATGTATTCGATATGGTCAAGGACCTAAAAGTAGAAGGGTGATGGCAGCCAACCTGTTCCGAACGGCTCTGATGAGCGCGCACCCATGTGGAAGAAGAAATCTATATTTTGGGAGCTACCCTATTGGAAAGTCCTAGAGGTCCGCTCTTCAATCGACGTGATGCACGTGAAGAAGAATCTCTGCTTCAACCTGCTATGCTTCCTAGGCATGTATGGGAAGTCAAAAGATACGTCGGTAGCACGGGAGGACCAGCAACGTACGAAAGACCCAAGAAACAAGCACAAGGATACATGACGCCATTACTTAAGCAGCTACACTCTTACCAAAGCAGAGAAGGAAATATTTTTTGAAGTCCTTTACAGTATCAAGGTGCCGTCTGGCTTCTCATCGAATATAAAGGGGATAATAAATATGGCAGAGAAAAATTTCCAAAACCCGGAGTCTCATGAATGCCACGTGATTATGACGCAGTTGCTTCCGATTACGTTGAAGGGGCTTCTACCGAAAAATGTTCGAGTACCCATTGTGAAGCTATGTGCATTCCTCAATGCAATATCTTAGAAGGTAATCAATCCAGAAAGTCTGGCAAGATTACAGAGGGATGTGGTCCAGTGTCTTGTTAGTTTTGAGTTGGTGTTCCCACCATCCTTCTTCAACATTATGACACATCTCCTGGTTCACCTATGTGAAGAGATTCATATTCCCAGTCCGGTATTTCTACACAATATGTTCCCCTTTGAGAGGTTCATGGGAGTCTTGAAGAAATATGTTCATAACCGTGCTAGGCCAGAAGGAAGCATCTCGAAGGGCTATGGAACAGAGGAGGTGTGTTGTGTGTTGACTTTATTCCTGACCTTAAGACGATTGGTATTCCTGAATCGCGGCATGAGGGGAGACCGAGGGGAAAAGGAACGCTGTGAAAGAAAACAATGATACCCAGGGACGAGCATTCTTTCACTAAAGCACACTACACAGTTCTACAAAATTCCACCTTCGTGGCTCCGTATCTCGAGGAATACAAGAATATTGTACGCTCCACAAACCCAGGAAGGATGACTCATGGATTAAACGCAAACACATGGAGACTTTCGTAAGTTGGTTGCAAACACATCTTATAAATGACACCACTGTTGAAGATCAGTTGTACATGTTGGCCGAGGGTCACCATCTTTGACTATTGGGAGTTTTCAAGGGTACGAGATAAACGAGAATACATTTTACACGATCGCCCAAGATAAGAAGAGCACCAACCAAAACAGTGGTATCCGCTTTGATACAACAAACGACAATGGGAAAAAGGACACATACTATGGTTACATAGAGGAGATATGGGAAATTGATTATGGACCTTCTTTTAAGGTCCCTTTGTTTAAGTACAAATGGGTCAACCTGAATGTAGAAGGGGTAAAGGTAGACCCGCTGTACGGAATGACAACATTGGATCTCAACAATATTGGTTACAATGATGAACCATTCGTCCTAGCCAATGATGTGGCTCAGATCTTCTATGTGAAGGACATGTCCTCCAGACTGAAAAAAGAAAAAATAAGCAAACAAATACATCATACAATAAGCCAAAGCGTCACATAGTACTTGCACTGAAAAGAAACATCGTGGGAGTCGAGGACAAGACATACATGTCAGAAGATTATAATAAGTTTGATGAAATTCCACCCTTCACAGTGAAAGCTGACCCAACCATCCCGTTAAATAATGAAGATGCTCCATGTTTACGGTCGAAGCGATCATAAGCAAGGGACATTGGGTTCAAGGACCATCTCTACACGACGAAAATTCAGAAGACTAGATAGGGATGTTGTCGGTGATGTGTAATAATAAACTTGGAATACGACAGTTGTGTTGAAAACATGTTCACAAAAAAGAAGTTGTATCGTATGAATTCAGACGCGCTAAAGTTAGAAATTAGGGCGCTAGATATATTTGATTTAACAAACGCGCTATAACTAACGCGCCGCAGTTCGCCGGATACAGAAATCAACGGAGATTTAAAAAACAGAAATTAAAAACAGACACGCACACGAACACAAGCCGGAGGAGCAGCACGCCGTAGTTCGCCGGAATATATATTCTTTTATTAAAAACAGCAAACAGACGAACACTACTCCTCGTCGTCGTCGTCGGGGAACTCGTCAGTGAACTCCTCCTGATCGTCGTCGGCGGCGAACTCGTCGGTGACCTCCTCGTCGTCGTCGGAGGTGCACGATATCGTGTCCGAGATAGCCTCCCACCTCGGATCGTCGTAGGCCTAGACTTCGTCGGCGTGGTCAGCCCGGTGGATCTCTTGCAGCGCCTTCGTCCTTGCCTCCCGGGCGGCCTCTAACGCAAGGTGTTGTTTGAGGCGGCACTCCGCCCGCTCAGCCGCGCAAGTCTGCCAGAGCTCCTCGTCGGCGCACTGCTGCTCCAGATTGTTCCGATAATACTCGCGGACGGCGTGCTCGTCCGTGGCGTCGACAAGGCCCTGAAACGCGCGGTGGCGGAGGTGGCGGTGGTCGGCGGCGGTGACGATCTGCAGCGTCGGTGCCCTGGCCTCCGCTTCCCAGAGGGTGTGGCAACCGTTGAAATTCATCAGCGACCGCGGGCGGTTGAGGCGCCAGGCCACCGCGTCCGAGGCGCGGGCGGCCTCCGCCGCCGTCGCAAAGGAGCCGAGGGGGGTGCGGTCGTCCCCGTAGCGGATCTCCACGGTGAACATTCCGTTTGGCCACGCTCGGACTCCACGGAAGCCGGTGGTGCTGTTCCTCCTCGGAGGCATGGCGGCGGAGCCGCGGTGCGTGGAGAGGAGAGAGGGAGAGGAGTGGACGCATGGAGAGGAGAAGACGCTCGAGGCGCGGCATTTTATACCGCGCGCTCGTGACCACGTGGCACAACTCCCGCGCCACGCGACCGTGCTTTCAACAACTCTTTGCCAACACTGTCCGTGCTTTCAGGATGCATGTTTGTGTGCAATATGGGCTCATTAAAACAAGGCAGGACATAGCTATTTTTTGTGAACACTTTTTAATGCCGGTACATCTAGATAGATAAACAAGGCAGTACATAATGGCAAGAGGGGATCTAAACCTAAACGGAGAGCATAGATCTAGATAAACAAGACATTACATAATGGCGAGAGTGGCTCTAAACCTAAACGGAGAGCATAGATCTAGTCATACTCCTGCCTAGGCCTATAGTACTCCGACTCGTAGTCGTCGTAGCCGCCGACGTCGTCGTCACTATCGTCGGACGGTGCTCGAGGAGCGACCCTCGGAGGATCAGGACGCCTGTACTGGGCGTGAGGGTAGCGCAGGCGGGGGTTATCGCCGGTCCTGTTGTAGTTCATGACTCTGAAGAGTCCGTCCTCCGCCCCACCACAGCTGACGACCGACCTTGTTGAAGTTCGAAGGAGGTGGGACGTTCTCCTCTTACCTGGCAAGCGTCCTCTCACGCCAATTAATGAAGAAGGAATCCCAAGTACGACGGTAATCAAGATTCCAACGGGGATCCCTCCGCTGCTCCGGCGTGAGCTCGTGGTAGTAGTGGTTCGTGATGGCCACCCGACGCGCCACACCTTGAGGAACAAGAGGGACCGACACTCCTCCGGCGCTCAACATCCAACCGGCGGGGACACTATAGCCGGGAAGGCATGGGTAGTTCGAGGCGAAAAGCGCCTCCGCCTGCGGGTAGATTTTAGTGGGTACGGTAGAAGCCATGAGAGAGATATAACTTTAGATGTGTTATTCCAATGGTGGCGATGCATACATATATATAGCAAGAACAAACAAACCCTTTAGTCCCGGCCTGTTTTACCAACCGGGACTAAATGTTTAGGGTTTCGTCTAGACCAATCAAAAAGAATCACATGAATCTTCCCTTTAGTCCTAGCCTGTTTTACCAACCGGGACTAAAGGGTTAGGGTTTCTTTGGGACCAATCAGAAAGAATCACACAGATCGTGTTTTTCTTTCAAGCACTTGTGAGTCGTTGGATCAGGGGTGTGTTTCTTTCAAGCTCTTGTGAGCCGTTCGATCAGGGGTACGGTGTGATTCTCTCGAGCGCTTTTGAGCCATTGGATCAGGGGTGTTTCTTTTGAGCGCTTCTTAACCATTGGATCGAAACCGTAGCACAAAACTTTGTGAGCCAGAGGACCCTATATATAGCCCACCTCTCGGATTCCCTTCATACATCATTCAGTTCAACGACCGATTACAAATCATCCAGATTCGCCAGCATACGTCCTACCGTGCATTTGATATGCATATATGCACTCAAGAGCCACGGTGGGGCTGTATGCTGGCGATACCGATTGTTTTGTTCTACATCCCCCATTAAAGGTTTGAGAAAAGGTTTGATACATCATTCAGTTCATTGACCGAATACAAATCATCCGGATTCGCCAGCATACGTCCGACCGTGCATTTGATATGCATATATGCACTCATGATCCACGGTCGGGCTGTATGCTGGCGATACCGATTGTTTTGTTCTACCACAGATTGTATGACTCGGAGAGAGGAATCGATGCCGGTGAAGACCCAACACAAAGAGTGAGTGAATATTTTTCATGTACATCCCTGAGAACACATGTAAACACTTGGTATGCCAACTCCTAGATTTTGGTGCCATCCGGACGCTCCGGAGCCCCTTTGCGGCGAAACCCTAGCCCCGCTCGAGAAAAGTCCACCTTATCGGTCTACAACTTTGATCAGAGCCCGGAGTGGGTACCATTGTGCAACTATTTTCTTGGTTGTATTAGGGTGGACCCTAGGAAGTCCCAAAACAATGCCATGAACCACCTCTACACATGATTCCCTCCCGTCCGTCGGTTCCGGGATTTTTAGCCTATAAGTACTTAGCCTCGGAGAGAGGAATCGATGCCGGTGAAGACCCAACACAAAGAGTGAGTGAATATTTGTCATGTACAACCATGAGAACACATGTAAACACTTGGTATGCCAAATCCTAGCTTTTGGTGCCATCCCGACGCTCCGGAGCCCCTCTGCGGCGAAACCCTAGCCCCGCTGGAGAAAAGTTCACCTTATCGGTCTACAGCTTTGACTGGAGCCCAAAGTGGGTACCATTGTGCAACTTTTTTGCTTGGTTGTTTTAGGGTGGACCCTAGGAAGTCCCAAAACAATGGCATGAACCACCTCTACACAGGATTCCCTCCCATTCGTCGGTTCCGGGACTTTCAGCCTATAAGTACTTAGACTCGGAGAGAGAGGAATCGATGCCGGTGAAGACCCAACACAAAGACTGAGTGAATATTTGGCATGTACAACCTTGAGATCACATGTAAACACTTGGTATGCAAACTTCTAGCTTTTGGTGCCTGATGCCTGCGCTGGTGTGTTGGAAACCCCAAGAGGAAGGTGTGATGAGCAAGTGGCAAGAATTTCCCTCAGTTAAGAACAAAGGTTATCAATCCAGTAGGAGGAAGAGGATCTCAGGAAGGTTGATGCCACAGAAGGTGGTGCTCGCGCTTCACCGGTGTCAGCAACAACGTGGAACCTGCACACAACACAACCAAAATACTTTGTCCGAACAGTACAGTGAGGTTGTCAATCTCACCGGTCTTGCTAAAAACAAAGATTAGACGTATAGTGTGGAAAATTATGTATGCTTGCAGTAAGTAAAGAAAGCAGGAAATAGTTGTGGTTTGTTTAACAGTGTGGAAAATAGACCGGGGTTCATAGGTTCACTAGTGGTGTCTCTCCATAAAAGACAACATGATGGGCGAACAAATTACAGCTGGGCAATTGACAAATAGAGGTTGCACCGTAGTGCACAATATGACATGAAGATTACTATGATATTTAGTGTCGGCATTACAACAAGATACATAGACCGACATCCATCTACATCTATGACTAATAATCCACCCTCAGGTTATCATCTGAACCCCCTTAGGTATTAAGTTGCAAGCAACAGATAACTGCATTAAACAAAGTGTGTAATGTAAGCAATGATTATGCACGCGGGCACTCTCATCCCTAATGGCAACATCAAATCCCCCCTTCACGTTTCCGTCACTCGAGCAAGGAGGTGAGGAGGCATGAACCCACTATCGAGCATAAATACTCCCTCTTGGAGTCACTAGCAATTACTTGGCTAGAGAAACCACTAGCAATAGAAATCATGCAAGATCACAAATAGCATATGCAAATAAAGACTATAATCAACTTGGCATAAGTTCAATATTCATCGGATCCCATCGAACACAACATATAGAATTACATAAGATCAATCTCGATCATGATAGGTAGCTCACAAGATCTAAACATGAAGGCGTATGAGGAGAAGACAACCATCTAGCTACAGCTACGAACCCGTAGTCCAAGGATGAACTACTCACGCATCACTCCGGAGGCAGGCATGGTGATGTAGAATCCTCCGGTGATGATCTCCTATCCTGTAGGGTGCCGGAAATAGCTTCAAAACCCCCCTGATCTAGGGTTGACGGTGACGGCGGCTACGGAACTTTTCGGGGATTTTTTATAAGGTGTTTAGGGTTTTCCATCCGGAGGGCTTAAATAGGCGAAAGGGCAAAGGCGGTGGAGCTCTAGGGGCCCGACACCTATAGGTGGCGTGTCCAGGGGGACCCGCGCCACCCTATGGTGTGGCCCCCCTGTTTCCCGTCTTCGACTCCTCTTCGGTGTTCTGGATGCTTCCGGGGAAAATAGGAACTTCAGGTTTTGTGCGGTCCAATTCCGAGAATGTTTGCAGAACAACTTTTCTGAAACCAAAAACAGCAGAAAATAGGGAAATGGCACTTGGCATCTTGTTAATAGGTTATTCCCGGAAAACGTATAAAAATGCTATAAATAAGGGAGAAAACAAGTAGCAATTGGCAAAATATGATCATGGAGCATCAGAAATTATAGATACGTTGGAGACGTATCAAGCACCCCCAAGCTTAGTTCCTACTCGTCCTCGAGTAGGTAAACGATAAAACAATAATTTCTGAGGTGACATGCTACTAACATAAACTTGATCAATCTAATGTAAAATCATATGCACGCTGAGATCATAGAACTTTAAACACGAACATGATAAATAAAACTTTAATAATAAAGCATAGAAATTACTTTGAATCACGAAGAGTAACTTAAATAAAGGATCATGAATAATAATGCAAAGAAAGTTAAACGTTTGTTTCAGGTATAGAGAAAGCATGGCAAAGTGATATTTTGATAGTCTTTAAGAGTGGGGCAAAACATAAATGCCAGGACACTTTCAAATTTCATGAGGAAGACTAGACCATATAATTTAAGAACAAATAATATCACACCATGAAGCAATTATTGATGCTTATGGGACAAATGTACATAGGACTCAGAATGGCAAAAATGCTCTCCCAACTGTGCATAAAGTTAGAAGATGGAGACTCAACATGAAAGTAAAAGAAAGGCCCTTCACGGAGGGAAGCATGGATCACTCATGTGCTAGAGATTTTATTTTATTAGACAGAGGTATTAAAAGTTTGACTCTCCTCCCATCCATCTTTCACAAACCATGGCTAACCGAATCCTCGGGTGCCTGCCAACAATCACATACTGTGGAGGAGTGTTGTAACATCCCAAGTATGAAAACAATCCCAAATTGTTTGCTTCTTGCTAAATTTTGTTCTGCATCATGCATCATAAACACTTTGCATTTGTCTTATGTTGTTTTCAAATGCAATTCAAATTCAAATGAATTTCATTCATACTTGGCATGTTCCAATTGTGAATCACAATTAAAATTTTGCAAACAAATCAATTCAAAAAGCAATCCATTAATTGGTTGGAATTATTCAATATTATTTGTTATTTCAAAAATTCATTCTTTTGAAACCATATTTAAAAATTCAAATGATAAATTCAAAATAATTTTGCAATTTGAAATTTCGAAACAAAGTGTAGCACCCTTTGGGCTTGCTGTTTTGTAATCCAACAAAAATATTTCAGAAAGAAAAAAAAACCAAACAATTCTTATTCTTTTTCCCTCTTTCATCTTCTACAAAAAAAAGAGAATAAAAGAAAAAGAAAAGTGCTGGGGGAGGCAGGCCTCTCGGCCCACCTACCACCGCAGTGGAGGTCCAGCCCGCATCCCACCATCTCCTTCTCCTCCATCCGTACAGACACGAGGAGGACGTGATCCTCCTCCTATCGCTGTCCACCATGAACCCCCCCTCTCCACCTGCTCCCTTGGCCCTCTACAAGATGCCCCAAGGCCACCCAGAAACCCTAGGCCCTCTCTTCCCTCTCCGTCGCCACCTTCCCTTCTTCTTCTGATCTCCCTTGTTTTTCTCTGCTTTTTTTTCTGAACCACCGAGGGAGCTTCCATGGCCAGAATTGGAGCTCCATGAACTGTGGCGGTGTTCAACGAGAAGGGCGTATGAGGCCCGGAATCGCACCGTGGGAGTCATCTTCTTCGTCTACAAGGAAGAACAGGCGCTGGAGCGGCTTGGAACGACGACCCCGTCGAGCTCCATCGGCTACGTCCATGGCTGCATCCCCTTCCTCGACAATGTCCTTCTTCCCCGAGCAATTCGCCTCTTCTCCGAATTCCCCAAGGTGAGCCTCCGCCTCTAGGACCTCTCCCTACCCCTCCTCGTGCTCTGGGAGCTGCACCCTCGAGCGCCGCCCGCTTCATGTCGCCGTCGTCCACGATGTCCGTCCCCATCGTATGCAGGAACACCGGTAGTTGTTCAGTTTCGTCAGAACAACCCCGCAGATACAATTCTTTTGGAGTCAGATCCGGATCTGTACACAAACACGCACATGGCCTAGTGGTTATAACGCTCAGCTCCGCACCCTGGGATCCCAGGTTCGAACCCTGTGCGAGGCAAAAGCCTCCCTTTTTTTGTGAAATACCGCACGGGGCCGGGCCCGCCTGTCACAGACTCCCGAGGCCACCTCAGCCTCCACCCGCGCCAGTCAGCGCCTCCGTGGCCCTGGGCCTACATGTCAGTGGTACCAGTTAGGCCCACGTCCCGGTACAAAAAGCAGTTCGGACGTTTTTCTGAAATTTTGTTCTGGAAAACAGAATTGCAGTTTCAAACCATTACTTGTAAAATCAATAACTAATTGAAAAATGCTCCAATTGGAATGATTCAAATTTCTGTAGATTCATAACTGTGAGCACTTTCGAAATATGTAAAAATGTCAACATGTTTCTGTAATAATTTGTGCACTAAATATTTAAATACAGAAAATAGAATAAAAACTGAAATCTTGCAAAATTCATAACTTGAGTTCTATTTTATTTGGGCACAGGTGGATAAAAGTGGACCACGAAAACAACCATTTTATGTTCTGGCCAGAAAAGAAAAGAGAAAAGAAAATGACATAACTAAATTCAATAATGATCCAAAAATTATGTTCAATATCTCAAAATGTTCAGTGAAGCATTGTCCACATGTTTTCAAGTATTTCCCATGCTTTTGTAACTGAAAGTAGCTATTTTTAAATTGTTTACCAAAAATGGCAGAAGTGAAAACAATAAGAATTAATTCTTATTTATTATTTTCTTCACCCAAAAATTATGGAAACTATACCAAAATGGAAAGAACTTCAATGAATAACAGAAAAGCATCATTTCATGCATGTGGGAATACTATTGATGTATTGGTCTTATTAAAATTAATAATAGGCCACTAAGATAAATATGAGAGGTTTCCAAATAATGCAAACTTATTTGGGACACTCATTTAACTTGATGATCATGTCCATGATCTCTTACTTGCATTAAAATGTCATGCATCATCCCATGTTTGTGCATTATGCCATGTTATTGATTGTCCGTCTCTCTTCGTTGTTTGTTTGCTTCTTCTCGAATAGACGACAACGTTGAGACATACGAGGTTTACGATACCACTTCAGAGGAGTTAGCCCAGTACCAGGCTACTAGGTTTGCAGGCAAGTATTCACTCACATGAACCATTGTGTCCGTTCCACACTTGATACCGATACTTTCCGTTGTCTAATCTGCTAGCCTTATGATTCATTGCTTGTGTTCCGATCCTATCACATGTCATCCTGCAGCCATGAATATAGCCTCACCCCCACACCTACAACCTTGTTGTTTGTTAGCCTGTGTCGTAGTATCATGCTTAGGTTTGTTTGTGCTCGAGTCTTGTTGTCATTTACCTTATCACCTGTTTAGTTTGATAGATGGGCTTGTTATAATCAATATCATGTTAATGTTTGGGGTAATAATAATTTGATGATAAGGCACCGGCAGGAGGCCCGGGTTAGGGTTTTGAAGCCTGTTAGTGTCGACCCTAATTAGGAAAAGGGTCTTGTCCTCTGATCCATGATGAGCGTGCTCACCGCATCCGGGTGGTCGTATGGAACCCCCCTCGACTTTGACCTGATCCGCAGTTTGTCCGAAGAGCCACACTTAGTTCGGGTGTTTCATTTGGCTCATACGCATGAATGGGTCGCTCCCATGGTTGATACTGATGATGTTGATGCGCACACATATAGGGCGAGGCCTGTATTGCCGGGGTGTTGCGTCCCGCGGGAGTTTTTCACACTTGCGCTGAGTATTCGGCTGCGTGGCTGGGACCTTATAGCTCCGTGGCTCCTAGGACAGGCTGTAGAGATGGTTCGGGTCGTGTCGAGTCCACCTGAGTTTTAGTTGGTGGCTCGAGTGTGTACGGGTACTGGAGCACACCCTGCAGGGATGAATCTTCTCGAGAAGCCGTGTTGTCCGCGGTTATGTGACGACTTGGTGAAAGTGCTGGCTAACAAGTACTCCGACAACTTACACCTAATTAATAATAATTTGACTAGTAATAGACATATTGTCACAATAACCTGAACCTTCATTAATCCAACTGTGTGGGTTATCCTCGGATTGCTTCTTTGGATAAGGGGCGAGATCCAGGATGGGTTTGTTTGAGGTTAGTGGTAGTTGGCTCCGATGCGCTATCTTATCCCTTTCTTTTAGCCGGATGTTGTAGCATGTCTCTGTAGTTGGTTAGTGCAGCCCGCTGCCGCACCTTTGTATCACCTATCTTCCGTTGAACCCAAAGCATCTGTACTTGGTGTTGTCGGGTACACTTTGGTATCTTGTGCGTCTTGCTTGCCAGTACTCGTCCGTACTGACCCCTTTGGGGCTGCTGGTTCTGTAGACTACGTTTCCGAGGATCCCCATGGTGGCTACTACGTGGAGTATGCCGAGGCCGCTGACGAGTAGATAGTGGACCCGGGCAGGATCCGAGACTTCGTGGATGGACTCCGTTCTTTTCGTTTCCGGCCTCTTAGGCCTATTTGGATCTTGTCTGTACTCAGACACTTTGTTGCTTCCGCTGTGATGTAATGATGACTTGTTGGGACATGTGTCCTCTGTATGACTGTATTTGCTATCTTTGCTCTAGTGAGAGCTTTTGCCACTTATTTCTATTTCTTTGTGTCTTAGAGATTTGTTGTGATATCACTTGTTCAAATGCCGTTGACGTACCATGTGTGTATGTTATGAAGTACGTCAATGGAAGTATTCGGATTCCTATTGGATGGTTTCACAGACGATGAATAGTAGAGAATGGTTGTCACACGTTTACGTGTCGGCCTACTCATATTGAGATGCGGGTGCAGGTAGGCCCCGTAAGCCAATTATCTACTATTTAGCGGGCTGTGTGTATCCTCTAGAAGTCCGGGTGCGACAAGTGTCTATATTTTGGGAGATTTATGCTAATGTCAATGAATGGTACACAGAAAATATAGTACATCACAAGCCAACTGGATTCACAAGAGCGGCTCCCATGGTGAAGGACGCAACTGGTGTAGAAGGTCATCCCTCTTTTTCTTTTGTTTACACAATTATATTTTGACTGATAAATCAGGGCAAAAATAGTGAAGAGAATTTGTTTGCATTAATTTGGGGCTGGGCACCCCGCTGCTAGCTCTTCTATCATTTGGATAAGCGGATGAAGCCACTAGTCCATGGTGTGAAATCCAATCAACAAGTGAGATAAAGATTCTCTATTTACGTTCTCATGAGAAAAAACAGGAACATAAAGCATGAGTAATTTTGAAGGTTTTAAAGGTAACACATGAGCAATTTACTTGGAATGGCAGTTAAATACCACATGTAGGTAGGTATGGTGGACACAATGGGAAAAAATTGGTTTAAGGGAGTTTGGATGCACGAGTAGAGATCATACTCAGTATAGGTGGAGGCTAGCAAAAGACTGGGAGCGACAAATCAAGAGAGCATAAGAGCCATAATCATGCATAGCGACATAAGCATCATTAATTGAAACATAAGCAATATCACAAGTTCAAAAACTAAGTGGTCATGGAGGCTATTCGTGACTGGTTTTTAGTCATAAACATGGTGTGAGCATGCGCTAAGTCAACCAAATAAAACATTCGAAAGAGAATACCATATATTGATGCTTTACTATGACAAGAACAACTCACGAATCTTTCAATACATATTAAAAACTCTCAGCTATTTGAGGCTAATCATGCTACTTAACAACCACAGATTTAAAACTAAAATAACATTTAGCATGGCATGAAAAAGTCCTAGCCACAGTCTATACAAGCTTCTACTAGTACTGTTATAAATTCTCCTTCAAGCAGCAGTTTTCATTCTCCCAACAAGCACCATACAAAACATGCTTTAACAAAATACTCTTTATGATACAGAAAGAAAACATGAGAGTACTCACATAACACTACTAAAACCAACAACTCTAATAAGAGATGCATGCAAAACAAGAGCTAAATAAAGGCAGCAGCTAGACAGAGATTAAGAATACAACGTATTCTCATGAAAAAGCGGAGCGTGTCACTCTCCAATAAAACAATGCTGGGGTCCAACCAAGCATATTGAAAAAGTAAAAACAAACTGAAAGCAAAAGCAAAAACAAACTGAAAACAAAAATAAAATACGCTCCAAGTAAAGCACATGAGATGCGACCGAATAAAAATATAGTTTCACTAGAAGTGACTTGATAATTTGTTGATGAAGAAGGGGATGCCTTGGGTATCCCCAAGCTTAGACGCTTGAGTCTTCTTGGAATTTGCTTGGATGTACCACCAGGGCATCCCCAAGATTAGAATTTTCAATCTTCTTGATCACATCATATATCCTCTTCTCTTGACCCTTGAAAACTTCCTTCACACCAAAATTCTCACAATCTTCATTAGCAATGTTAGTGCAATTGAAATAATAAATTCACATTGTTCTGTTTCAACATAAGTCTAACACTCAAAAACACATTATATACTGTCACAACTTCTTTTAAAACTCTTTTTCTCAAAATAACACCAAAAGAAAGAGATTAAGATGCAAATGCGATAAATGGCAGAAATCTGTCAAAACAGAACAACAGGTAAAGATCGATTTTTTCAAAAATATTCTGTTGCTCAAATAAAAAAGTGGTCTTCTAAGAAAATTTGCGTATATAGCTCAGAATTAAGCACAAAAAAACTCAGGTCATTTTGAGTTTTCTGTGATTTTTAACAGAATTAACAGTTGACAGCAGAAATCTGTTTCCTGCGCAGAAATCCAAAATATAGGCTCAACTTTCCACTAGAGCCTTTACTTGGCTCAACAAAAACTCAAAAGAAAAGATACAGAGGGGTTTCTAAGGAAATATAAAAAACCAAGGTGCAAATCACACAAAAGAAAACGAAAGAAAACAGGTTGAAAACAGCGAAATAAAACGGGTTGTCTCCCGGTAGCGCTTTTCTTTGACGCCTTTCAGCTAGGCATAAAAAGGAAATATGCTCACATAAGAAATATGAATCAAGAAAAAGAGATAATCAAGAAGCAAGTATAAAACAAATTTAAGTCTAACCCACTTCCTATGCATAGGAATCTTGTAAATAAACAAATTAAAGAAGCTTAAACTAGAAATCATGGGAAGGTAGAACAAGAGCAACTTCGAAACTTTCAACAAAAAGAGAGGTATTTTAGTAACATGAAAATTCCTACAACCATATTTTCCTATCTCATAATAATTTTCAGTAGCATCATGAACAAACTCAACAACATAATTATCACATAAGCATGTTTGTCATGGTCTAAAAGCACAGAATTCATATCAAGCTCAAAAACAGTGGGGTCAAAATTAAAAGTAAAGACCTCTTCTTTCCCACTTTTAGCAATTGAAAAACAAGATAATTGATCACTCATAAAAGTTATAGGACACATTATAGAAATCCAATTTTCAGTAGCTTTATAATTTATAACATCAAGTAACATAGGACCATCATCAAGAGCATTATCATAAGATTTATCCAAGTAGCATGGATTATCATAAATAACAGCAACAATATCATTCTCACAAGTTTCATTCGTAGTAGTAACAAGGTCACAAGTATAGAAAGTATCAATTTTATCAAGTAATGTATGATTTAAAGAGTTACTATCATTGGTAGGTAGACATGGGTAGCTCCATTCTTCCTCCTCTTGATCATCACTCTCCTCCTCTTTTTCATCCAATGAGCTTCCAGATTCAACAGTTCCTTCTTCCATAGGTTCTTGCAAGGCATTAATCTCTGAGAGCATTTATTAAGATATTCCATTATGTAGTAATTATAATCCTTGTAATTATCAAAGCAATATTCAAGTATAACATAAATCTATTTATAAGGTGCATCATCAATACTTTCAAGCAAATAGGCAATTTCGAATGCACCCGTCCAAGCAATAAATTCTTCAATTTGTTCCACATCATATAATTCATATTTTCCCTTAACATAAGAAGATATGGTAACATTATCATTATACTCACATTTAAAAGGGAGATGTTTATACCTCCTACAGCAACAAGATTTATCAAAGCAATAAGTAACATTATAGGTGGAGCACAAGTTTTTAGCATAGTCATGCAATTTATTAATTTTCTCCCATAAGTGTATCTCTTTTTGTGACAAGCGGTGTTCCTTATAATGTTTTTGTTGTTCATCCGTGAACCCACCTTGCCTAAAAGATCTAGTTTCAAAGATACCAAACATTGATAGCAAGCATGATAAAGCAAAAATAGCAAGTGAATGCTTCACTTGAAAACACTTGAGTTGCTTTCTATGCTATAAAGTAAGCTAATATTTGTTTTTTTGTTTTTGATAAAGAGAAGAAAAACAAGACAAAAATAAAAACAAGACAATAAACAAAATAAAGAGGTTGAGAGTGAGAGACTCCCCTTGCCAGCAGACTTCTTCCTCCCCGGCAACGGTGCCAGAAATTCCTTGATGCATGCGCTGGTGTGTTGGAAAGCCCAAGAGGAAGGTGTGATGAGCAAGTGGCAATAATTTCCTTCAGTTAAGAACCAAGGTTATCAATCCAGTATGAGGAATAGGATCTCAGGAAGGTTGATGCCACTAACGGTGGTGCTGGCGCTTCACCGGTGTCAGCAACAACGTGGAACCTGCACACAACACAACCAAAATACTTTGTCCCAACAGTACAGTGAGGTTGTCAATCTCACCGGTCTTGCTAAAAACAGAGATTAGACGTATAGTGTGGAAAATGATGTATGCTGCTTGTAGTAAGTAAAGAAAGCAGGAAATAGTTGTGGTTTGTTTAACAGTGTGGAAAATGGACCGGGGTTCATAGGTTCACTAGTGGTGTCTCTCCATAAAAGATAGCATGCTGGGTGAACAAATTACAACTGGGAAATTGACAAATAGAGGTTGCACCGTAGTGCACAATATGACATGAAGATTACTATGATATTTAGTGCGGGCATTACAACTAGATACATAAACCGACATCCATCTGCATCTATGACTAATAATCCACCCTCAGGTTATCATCCAACAAGATAACTGCATTAAACAAAGTGTTTAATGTAAGCAATGATTATGCACGCGGGAACTCTCACCGCTGTTTTCTTCCTAATGGCAACATCACATCCCCCCTTCACGTTTCTGTCACTCGAGCAAGGCGGTGAGGAGGCATGAACCCACTATTGAGCATAAATACTCCCTCTTGGAGTCACTAGCAACTACTTGGCCAGAGCAACCACTAGCAACGGAAAGCATGCAAGATCACAAATAGCATATGCAAATAAAGACTATACTCAACTTGGCATAAGTTCAATATTCATCGGATCCCAGCAAACACAACATATAGAATTACATAAGATCAGTCTCGATCATGATAGGCAGCTCACGAGATCTAAACATGGAGGCATATGAGGAGAAGACAACCATCTAGCTACAGCTACAAACCCGTAGTCCAAAGATGAACTACTCAAGCATCACTCCGGAGGCAGGCATGGTGATGTAGAAGCCTCCGGTGATGATATCCTCTCTGGCTGGGTGCCGGAAACAGCTTCAGAACCCCCCGATCTAGGGTTGACGGTGACGGCGGCTGCGGAACTTTTCAGGGATTTTTGCTCAGGTGTTTAGGGTTTTCCATCCGGGGGGCTTAAATAGGCGAAAGTCCAAAGGCGGTGGAGCTCGAGGGGCCCCACACCTATAGGTGGCGTGGCCAGGGGGACCCGCGCCACCCTATGGTGTGGCCCCCCTGTTGCCCGTCTTCGACTGCTCTTCGGTGTTTTGGATGCTTCCGGGGAAAATAGGAACTTCGGGCTTTGTGGGGTCCAATTCCGAGAAAGTTTGCAAGAAAACTTTTCTGAAACAAAAAACAACAGAAAACAGGGAACTGGCACTTGGCATGTTGTTAATAGGTTAGTCCCGGAAAACGTATAAAAATGCTATAAATAAGGAAGAAAACAAGTAGCAATTGGCAAAATATGATCATGGAGCATCAGAAATTATAGATACGTTGGAGACATATCAGTGCCATCCTGACGCTCTGGAGCCCCTCCGCGTCGAAACCCTAGCCCCGCTGGAGAAAAGTCCACCTTATCGGTCAACAACTTTGACCGGAGCCCGGAGTGGGTACCATTGTGCAACTCTTTGCTTGGTTGTGTTATGGTGGACCCTAGGAAGTCCCAAAACAATGGCATGAACCACCTCTACACAGGATTCCCTCCCGTCCGTCGGTTCCAGGACTTTCAGCCTATAAGTACTTAGACTCGGAGAGAGGAATCGATGCCGGTGAAGACCCAACACAAAGAGTGAGTGAATATTTGGCATGTACAACCCTGAGAACACATGTAAACATTGGTATACCAAATCCTAGGTTTTGGTGCCATCCCGACGCTCCGGAGCCCCTCCATAGCGAAACCCTAGCCCCGCTGGAGAAAAGTCCACCTTATCGGTCTACAACTTTGACCGGAGCCCGGAGTGGGTACCATTGTGCAACTCTTTGCTTGGTTGTGTTCGGGTGGACCCTAGGATGCCCCAAAACAATAGCATGAACCTCCTCTACACATGATTCTCTCCCGTCTGTTGGTTCCGGGACTTTCAGCCTATAAGTACTTAGACTCGAAGAGAGGAATAGATGCCGGCGAAGACCAAACACAAAGAGTGAGTGAATATTTGTCATGTACAACCCTGAGAACACATGTAAACACTTGGTATGCCAACTCCTAGATTTTGGTTCCATTCTGACGCTTCGGAGCCCCTCCGCGGCGAAACCCTAGCCCCGCTGGAGAAAAGTCCACCTTATCGGCCTACAGCTTTGACCGGAGCCCAGAGTGGGTACCATTGTGCAAATCTTTGCTTGGTTGTGTTAGGTTGTACCCTAGTAAGTCCCAAAACAATGGCATGAACCACCTCTACACAGGATTCCCTCCTGTCCGTCGGTTCCAGGACTTTCAACCTATAAGTACTTAGACAAGGAGAGAGGAATCGATGCCGGTGAAGACCCAACACAAACAGTGAGTGAATATTTGGCATGTACAACCCTGAGAACATATGTAAACACTTGGTATGCCAACTCCTAGCTTTTGGTGCCATCCCGACGCTCCGGAGCCCCTCCGCGGCGAAACCCTAGCCCCGTTGGAGAAAAGTCTACCTTATCGGTCGCCCAAATGAGTTTTAAAACATCATAAAGTGAGTTTCATTTATCTTTCTGATCATTTTGATATATAACTTGCAATTTTCAGAATTTATTGAATTATTTGATATTTTCTCCATTTCTTAAATGAATTAATTCAAAATTTTAAACTTCACAAATATGTTTGAAAGTAATATATTCAGTTAGTTTATAATTTTATAAATGTTTTGGTATCTTCTTCATATTTTTCTGATTATGAAACTAGCAGATATACAAATTCAAAATTAAAATAGGGCGGGAAAGTTTGCAAATATGAAAAAAATGAAAAACATGGCATTCATCCCGGTTATTGCTAATAACCGAGACGAATGCCCCTCTTCGCGCCGTTCCAGCGTCCAGAGCATTCGTCCCGGTTATTAGCAGTTACCGGGATAAATGGGTGGGGCATTCATCCCGGTTATTTCTAACAACCGGGACGAATGGTTCATTCATCCGGGTTGTTAGCAATGACTGGGATGAATGCCCCCCACTTAGCAGTTTCGCCTACTCCGTGTGCCCGGGACATAGCCATTTCGCCAACTCGCGCAGAGGAGGAACAAAACGACGCCGCCCGGCTGCCCCGTGCCACCGTCGTCGCCCGGCCGCCGTCCGCCCCCTGCTCGCCCTCGTCGTCACCCCGCACGCCACCCCGGCCGCCGTGCACGCGCGCAGAGGTACGTCCTCGCGTCTTCGCCCTCTCCCCTCTCTCTCTCGCGGCCGCAAGGCCGTTTCCTCGTCGGAGGAGGCTCTCCGGCGAGGTATTCCTGTGTGTGGCTGCGCCCTCTCCCCTCTCTCTCCCGCGAGCACGAGGAGCGACCCGGCCGCGCACCACCGCGACCACAGCCACGCACCACCGCGAGCACGAGGGATCGATCGCCGCCAGCCATTGCTGCCGTTATGGTGACGTCAGCAGGGCGCTGGCGTGGCACCCGCGTGGCTACCACCGTGGACGCTGCCCCATGCGTCAGTGGGCAGTTACGCGCGGGTATGACCCTCGCTCGGTGAGAAAACTTTTCGGGGTGGTTTTCTGTAAAATAAAAAAAAATGATATTTTTAAAAACATATTATAACCTTTACATGTAAATTGAATATAAATTCGAAAAATGCTCCAATTGAGTCCATTCAAATTTCTATGAACTCATATTGGAAATATCTATCTAATGGAATTATGATTACACAAAATTGAACAATTAAGTTTGCACTTATTAATTAATTATAGAAATGACTATTAAGAAGTTAAAGTTTGGAAATTCATAGCTTCTATTCTGTTAATCGAAATTGAGAAAACTTGGTCTCTAACTTTTTTCCTTAACAAACTCTACACATCCATATTTTATTTGGACATGTTTGAAATAATTTTATTCTCTGTTCTATTAAAATCCTAAATGGGCAGAATTAAAACCAATTTTGAATAATTCATATTTCCAAAAATAATTATCCAAAAATTATGTGTCATGTATCAAAATGTTCAGCAAGTTATAATATTTCTTTTTATATCATTTTCCAAGCATGACTAAATAAAATTTAGTACTGGTTATAAATAATTACAGAAAATAAATAAATATTAGAAAATGAAAACTTTAATTCTGTTTATCAGAAAAATGTGAAACAAATATAGAAATGTTCAGAAAAATAAACTGTACATGTTTATGTAATTATATGTATTATTCTATGTTGTAGAGTTTGTTCACTTTTAAATATGCTTGTTTGATGAAATTTGACATAATTCAAATTCTGTAAATCCAATTTAAGCAAACCAAATTTCTTTGGGTTCCTTAGAATGTGTACTAACGGTACCCACTGCCCAAAATCGTATTTTAGTTATTTTGAAGTGTTTTAGATTTTAGATGGCCATTTGGGTACTTAGACATAATTTAAATTCTATAAACAATTAGAAAATGTTTTATTAAGCATAGTTGCTCCATTTGCTAACCTTATACTATAGAGACTAGTACCCCAACCACTTGACCATACTAGAACAATTTACATGAAGACTTGGCCAAATTTTCACACATATGTTACCCTTAGTTTCGAAAATATTTTGCATATATGCATGGTTTCATGTTATGTGGCTATTTTGGACCAAGGCTTAGTCCTTAGTGAGGTTCAAACACTAGTACCATTGTTTTCCATCTACTTATCCACTCCCCTATTAGAAAACATGTGTTATTCTATGTGTTATTACATGTGTTATTCTATGTGTTTATGTAATTTTATGTGTTATTCTGTGAGTTATTTATATGTGTTATTACATGGGTTATTTTATGTCTTTTGTTGTTTATTAGAATGGATGACGATGAAACTATTTTTCTGTTTTTCTAAAAAACTGCTAAGTCATTTTACCATTTTTAATATTTTGAAACAAATGGTTTAGGCATTGAAAACATGGTTATTAGAATGGATGATGAAACTGTTTTGTTGTTTTTCTAAAAAACCGCTAAGTCATTTTTCTCCTAAAACCAGTGAAACGTAGGGGCTGCAAATAAATAGCAAATCAATTCCAAACAGTTTTTCTATTTTTTTAAACTGCTAAGTCATTTTACTTACTTGCAATTTTTAATCTGCAGAAAGTATGGACCCAAACATCAGAGACGAAGTCACGAAAGACATACTCAGAAATTTTATCCGCAGGGGCGGGAAAGACCCCGATGCCGCCCAATGGATGAATAACTCCGGTGAGGGAGATCCGAACCTCGCCCGAACAGACGGCTCTTGTGAGGTAGATCCGGAGCTCGCCCGAACAGACGGCTTCGTTGAGGGATTAGCTTACAACATCGTCGATGGAGACGATGATGGAGAAGCTGACGACTCCCATGAGAGAGAAGCCGACGGCTCCGGTCCAACCTTAGAAATTACACACTCTAGCGAGGTGCATATATATATATATATGTTAATTAAATGAAGCATCTGTTTTCTTTATATATGTATTAACACACTTTCTTATTTTAGCCATCCGGATCTAGTATCGAAAAGATCGCTGCAGACGGCGCACCAGAGCTTCCCAAAGAAGTTGCGCAAAAATATGTGAAGCAATACGGAGTGCTTGTTAGGGACCACATCCCGATCACCGTTCGGGAGTGGAATATGTCACGTGAGGCCGCCGAAATTTCATATGTCGGCGACACAGCCAAAGAAGCTCTTTTCAAAAATATGATGGCTAATTTCACCCTACCGACGGCGGAGGTGTGTCAGGATGAGGTGGATGAGAATGAGGAGGATCCTGAAGTGATCTTATAGCGGAAGGAAGCAGCCTTAGTGGAACTTGTCAAGGTGTTCACTTTAAGGAACATGGCCCAGCAATTCAGCAACTAGAAGAAAAAATTGCACCTTAACTTTATCAAGAAAGACAAGAATCCAGATTTCAATGGGACGTATGATAAGATAAAACCTTTCTAGGCAGAATTTGTTGCGTACAAGAAGTCGAAGAAGCTCTGACAAGGTCTAAAAGAAATGCGGCAAACGCCGCTAAAAATATCTATCACCATACTATGGGGCAAGATGGCTACAGGGGTAGCATGCCTAAGTGGGATAAACCTGAGGACGACCTGCTTGCTCAGGAGATCGTTCCAGAGACATTTTTTTGGGACGGGCGTACAAGGTCTTGGTTTTTCGCGCATGGGGGCACGTTGGACTTAGAAGGAAAGTGCATCTATAATATAAGACATGTAGGAAATCCTCTACCCATCGAAAGACTTAGAGAAGCAATACAGGTTGTTAAAGAGGGGAAGGTCCAGCCGGATAGGGAGAACAACGAGTCACACGTGCCCTTGGGAACCCGGAACACTATGGACGGACACGAACCACAGTAGGCTCTGTTCCTTGGAAACTCGGGTTTTCCGATGAGAAGAAGAATTATCCGGATAGAATCCATCAGAGGAGATGCTGGAAGCTAAAGCACAGAGTCAGGTAGACCGGTGGCAGAAAATTGACGAAGAATTAAAGAGGCAGCGGGAACTCGGAGAGGGGCAGCAGAAACAAATTGACAAACTGACCCAGCAGCAAAGTACTGCCCCACATATGGTAGACGGTGCATTCGATAGTACCCGCACCGCACCATCAAATCAGAAAAGTAGCATTGCTTTCACGCAGATCTAGGGTGATGACGATGATGCACCGCCGATGATGCACCCGGTGGATCATATAACGGAGATGACATCTTGTGAGCTGCATGTGAAAGTCGTCAACATAACCATTAAGGCAGCGGCCGGCTTTGTGATACCAATGCACCCTGAACCTACTCACCATGGTCGGCCCGTTCCAGGGGCTACGCTGTTGTCGGGGTGGATGAGGTTATGAACCAATTCGAGCCGGTGAAGCTTGACTATCCTGAAGGTGAAGACAGGAAGGTGAATGAACTTGGAGACACCAAGAACTTGGCCATTGTATGGCCAAAGGAACACATCGTGTTTCCAAATTGGAAGCCAAAGCATCCTTCTCCGCCGCCTCAAGACCAGTCTCCGTCGTCTTTGTACTCTCCGCCTCGCGCGCTGTCTCCACCGCGTGCGTCTACGCCGCCGCGTTAGCCGTCTCCACCCACAACCTCTCAGGGCAGCCATAAGCGGAGGAGAACCACCGCATCACCGAAGAGTCGACTGTCGCCTCTACCAAAAGTACCTCATCAGAATCTACCCAAGTTACCTTACCACTATACTGATGAGCAAATCAAGGAGATCACACATTCTGAATACGAGGCGTGGAAATCAAAGGAGAAGGCGCCGAAAGAGCCAGATTTTTCCCACACCAAAGAAGACAAAGCCTGAGCGTTGAAAATGGTGAAGACCCTTTATCAACCCGAGCCGAGGCTGTCATTGGACTATAAACGCTCTATTCAGAAGTCACACAACAAAGCGGTGCGGTCGAAGAAGAGCAGTAGCTCAAGCGGGAAGTGCGGGAAATCAGTTGATCAGATCGGACAACAGAAGAATCAGTCCACCACCCCGCTCATAGTGCATTCAAATACCGAGGTAGGGCCGAGCCCAGGTGCGGGCAAGCAAATTGATCCGGAGTTTATTGCACTATACAGACAAGCGGCCGCTGCTGCGGGTCTGTCCATTCAGGAGTATATCATGACCTTATCAACCTTCTCCGATTCCGAATTAGCCTACCAATACCGGCACGGGCATCCTCTAGTCAGACCTGGGGAGGAAAATGATCTACCAACAAAAATGCGTAGAGTGCATAATTGGTACATGGAAGCCTCGAAGTAATCAGATGACTGGCTACCAATGGGAGTTAGAAACGAGCATCACGGGTACGGAGAGAGGATGATACTTATTCAATTTGTAGAATTATTTCAGCTATTCCAGCAGCAGGCCCTCGACAAATCTATCGTCAGTGCCTATTGTCTGTAAGTATTTATTTTTGTACTTAATTAAGTCTCTAGCTAGCTCACCTTGTTCATTGCATTTATAATAGAACTCTCTATATGATAATTGCAGAGTGAAGATTCTCGAATGCAAAAGAGGACAAATATATGACATTGGGTTCATTGACCCATATTGGGTTAATGAAAAAACTCTGCAGACAAAACCCAAGGAGACAGAAGATAGTATTCTGATGGTGTTTAGGTTTCACGCTCACAAGAGGGAAATACTTTTTCCTTACAACTTTGGGTGAGTGTTACTGTCTTGTAAACATTCTGTTTTCCTTAGTCAATGATAAGTGTATAACTGATGAGTTATGTTTGCGCAGCTTCCACTATATTCTGCTCATATTTGAAACTGACGAAGGAAAAGTATCGATAATGGACTCGAAATATAAACACCTTGAGCTGTGGGCCGACATGAAGCAAGTGATCCAGCGGTAATTTCAATCTTTATGACACTATATCGACAACTTTCGTTCATTTTCTGATAACTCCATTTGTTCATTTTCTTTGCCGGGCAGCGCTTGAAAACGGTTCACAAGAAAGGCTCTTGGACCATGGAAACAGGAGTTTACATTTCAACATATTCCAGTAAGTACTACTAGCTAGATCCGCGCATCTACTTGATTCTAGTTTTGATACCATTATAATGCTTGATTATTATTTTTATTGAAACCATGTTCTTGTAAAGTGCTTGGACCAGGGAGACGGGAACCACTTATGTGGATACTATGTCTGCGAGTTCATTCACCAGACGACCTGCGACAAGGGCAGAGATTTTGAAAAACTTCATGTACGTCAACAATCAATTTTATCTTATTAATTACCATCTATTGACAGTTCCTTTTATATATATATATATATATATATATATATATATATATATATATATATATTGACCACTCTTCTTTATATTAGATCGAAAGGATGCGGGACGGTCTTCTCCCAAGGGATCGCATACGAGAAATTCAAGAGGAAATTTGCGGATTCTTGGATGCAGAGGTCCTAAACCCAGAAGGAGAATACTATAGCCCTTTTACCAATTGATGAACTTGAGACTCGAATTCTTAGATGCATAGTACTTACCTGTATATTCGAGTCATGGTGCATGTGGTGGTGTATTCGAGTACTTATGGGAAAGAGTACCTACTTGTATATTCTTCACTCCTTACTTGTATATTCGAGTCCTGTTGCGTACTTACTTGTATATTTTCAAGTATATTCTAATGCGATCACCATATGTACTTGTATATTCTACTAAAATGGAATACAATAAAAAATCATGGTGGCTCAGGACCCCCCGCGCCAGTGAGAAAAAGAGCGTCGCACCCGCTTCCCAATCGGTGGGGGCAGCCTCTTCTCCCCCGGTGCCCACTACGACGGACGTTTCCCCGACCGCATCGCTGGGGGGCCCTCGTACATATTACTGATCTGGGATAGCAACGACAGGGGGGAAAAGAGTACTTTCTTCTCCCCTGGTGCCCACTAATAAAATGGAATTATACAGACCAAACCCTAAAAGAAAAACAAGAAATAGAAAAAAAAATCTGCCGCGGCAGACAAACGGCCAAAATGCTGTCGTGGCAGCGGGGGTATTCATCCCGGTTCCTGTTAAGAACCGGGACGAACGGTCCTGGCCAGGGGCCATCCCTCAGTGTCCACGTGGACGACCCATTCATCTTGGTTCTTAACACAACCGGGACGAATGGGGGGGGGGGGGGCATTTGTCCCGGCTGCCCCATCCCGGTTGTGCAGCCGGGACAAAAGGCCCTAAAAAACCGGGATAAAAGGGGGGGGGGGTTCTACCAGTGTGTAGTAGCGCAGGTGCATTCCTTTGCTCTACCGTTTTGTGATGCCAGGCTCTAGAACTGCCGGCTGTTTGATAGCACTTGTGTCAACGACCCACCAGGCCCTGCACCTGAAGCCAGGCCCAAGAGGACTAGACAGGCCCCTGCTTGGCTACGAGAGGAGGACTGGGTCACCTAGGCTGTGACGCGTTGTCGAGGGATATTTGTGTGAGGATGGTAGCGACACCCAGCGTCCGCCTGATGCCAGCACTGCCTTGCGCTCCTCAAGCCAAGCATCCACGTCAGTTGCTGCTATGCTATCGGATGTTGTAATCCCAAAGTATCGTGGCTGACGGCCATACAACAGTTTAAAGGGAGTTTTTCCTGTCGATGAATGCCAGTTTGTATTATACTAGAACTTTTAAAGAGATATCCATCTGGCCCATTGATGAGGGTGTGCACTAATGAAGCAGCGAAGATAGCATTCTATAGATTGATAAACACGCTCTGTTTGCCCATCCGTCTCTGGGTGGTTTGCTGTACTTAGCTTCAACTGTGTTCCAGTCGAACGAAACACACACTGCTAAAATTTACTAGTGAAAACTAGGTCGCGATCTGAAACCAAGGCGTGAGGCATACCATGGAGACTATAGATGTTGTCAACAAACAGATCAACCACTTTGCTCGTTGTATAAGGGTGTCGCAAGGGAATGAAGTGAGCTTATTTCGTCAGCTTTTCGACGACAAACAATAGACAGGTATACTGCTTGGATGGAGGCAATCCGTCGATGAAGTCCATAGTGGCAACTTCCCAGGGGTCAGATGGAATTGGAAGTGGTTGGAGCAACCCTGCTGGCAGCAACCTCTCTGGTTTAGCCTGCTGACAAATGTGGCAGCAACGAACGTATTCACGCACCATTTACTTCATGTGCGGCCAACAGAATAATGCCACAAGCCTTCAATAAGTAACCGGGAATCCTGAATGTACTCCCTGTGGGCTGTCATGGAACGCAGAGATTACTTGTGTGCGAAGATCCTCGTCATCTCCAACCCAGATGCGCCCTTTTTGTCGTAAGATCCCCTGGTTCAGACTGAAAGTGCTGTCAGATTGCGGGTCCAAGGCTAATTGCTGGAGCAGTTTCTGTGCTTTGTCATCAGCGACATAACTTTGGGTTAGTGTCGACAACCAAGCAGGTTGCACTACCGTGGCAGTAAAGACTTGGGAGCTGTCAGCTGGTTTGCGTGAGAGAGCATGAGCTGCACAATTGTTAATTCCTTTTTTTGTAGTGAATTGTATACTGGAGACCCATCATTTTGGTCAGTGCTTTTCGTTGCCATTCTGTATGAAGACGCTGATCACTCAAATGTGTCATACTCTTGTGATCAGTATGAATTATGAATTCTCCCAGTTGTAAATACGACCTCCATTGCTGAATCGCGAGAAGAATTGCAAGGTATTCTTTCTCGTAGACTGATAGCGTTTGGTTGCGTGGACCCAATGCACGACTGACAAACGCAATGGGATGCCCTTTCTGTGATAGTACTGCACCAATACCACTATCACACGCATCTGGATCCACTGTGAATTGCTGAGAAAAATCCGGCGGAGCTAACACTGGTGCTGAAATTAATGCCTCCTTCAGTACTTGGAATGCAGTTTCTGTGTCAACTGTCCAAAGAAAATGGACCCCTTTCTTGAGCAATGCTGTCAGTAGCTGGCTCAGAATTGCATAATTCTTAATGAATTTTCGATAATAACCCGTGAGCCCAAGGAATCCACGAAGTTCCTTTTGATTACTGGGAGAAGGCCATTCTTTGATGGTTTGAATTTTGGATTCATCAGTAGGTACTCCTGCAGCAGAGATTACATGTCCCAAGTAGGCAATTCTTTGTTGAGCAAATTCACATTTAGAGAGTTTCACCTGCCACTGATCTTTTTGCAAAATTTCCAGGATCTGAGCTAGGTGAAGTAGGTGATCACTGTAAGACTTGCTGTAGATGAGTATGTCATCAAAAAATACCAGAGCAAACTTCCTAAGTACAGGTGCTAGAGATGCATTCATGGCAAATTGAAATGTAGCTGGGGCACCTGTAAGACCAAACGCCATTACTTTGAACTCATAATGTCCATTGTGAGTCTGGAATGCAGTCTTGTGCTCTTCTCCAGGAGCCAACCGAATCTGATGGTACCCAGCTTTCAGATCAAGCTTGGAAAACCAGCAAGCGCCTGCCAGTTCATCCAGTAACTCATCGATAATTGGCAGTGGGTATTTACCTTTCACTGTTAAGGCATTAAGGCCACGAAAATCAATCACTGGTCTCCATGTGTGATCCTTTTTTCTGACCATCAATACTGGTGCACTAAGGGCACTGTTACTGTGAGAGATTACACCTTGAGCTAACATTTCAGCCACTTGTTTTTCAAGTTCATTCTTGAGTTCAGGCGCCACACGGTAGGGTCTCAATGATACATGTCTTTCTCCTGGGATTAATGGAATGTGGTGATCATATTGGCGTCTTGGTGGCAGTCCTGTTGGGGCAGTGAATACTCCTGAGTATTTGTCGAGGATAGCTTGTATTTCAACATGCACTACATCTTGTTCTGCATATGGATGGCACCCGTCCCCATTGGGTGTGGGTACAACCTAACCAAACCCGCACCCGCGTGTCTCGTATCACACCCGCACCCACACCCGCACCCACACATGGGTACAAATTTTCTACCATACCCGCACCCGACAGGGTATTAAAAACCCGCGTGTAAACCCACCAGAAAACACAACGGACCAATATAACAACACAACATAAGTAAATAAATGATGTTTATGATCTCCTTTCACTGATTCGGAAAAACCTTTCTCATAAAATGAAAAGAAACAACACAATGCATACGCTAATGAACAACAAAAGAACACAAGGTATATACAAAAATGCAAGCATAATATACTATATATATGAAAATACCAGCACGGTCTATATAAAAAATAAGAGCATTACAGCCGATGTCCATAGCGACAGGAGCGGCAATCGCCAAGTGCCCAAGCCTGCTACTCGCTGAGGACGGCGGAGGCCGAATGTCGGAGTCTCGGGGAAGGGCGGCGGTGGGAGTGTGGTGTGCTGCAAGGGGGAGGGAGATCAAATAGAGGATTTGAGGGAATTGCTGCCTCGGGCCTTGGGTTATCTGAGGAGATGAAGAGGCAAGAGTCAATCACGTACGCAAATTATGTTGCTAGTAAAGGCAATCAATCACGGTGGAGAGGGAAAGAAATAAAAAATAAATAGGGGCAATAAAATGGAAACTATATTTTGTTTTTTTTCATCTTAGAAGAAGGACCCACATGTCATATACTAGAAAAGCCGGGTAAGTGGGTATGCGGGTATGGGTTCTATGTTACCATGCCCGCACCCGCGATACCCATTGGGTACACATATCTAACCATTTATTTACCCATGGGTAAAAGTTTTTTACCATACCCTCACCCTAATGGGTAAATACCCGGTGGGTAAGCGGGTAATGGGTACCCATTGCCATCCGTAGTTCTGCAACAGATTTGTGCAACAGCTACGACTCCACTAGGGCGTGAGTGCAATACGCTTCTCCTTCAGCATGTAACACAACCTGGTCACCATTATTTTTGAAGGCTATCCATCCTTGCTCCCAATGTGTAACCATGGGGCTGTGTTTGTCCAGCCATTCCAGCCCAATGATGCCATCATAACTTGCCAGCCGTAGAATTCTGAAATTGTCAGTAAAACTAGCTCCATCAGCCGACCATAACAAATTTGGCATGTACTCAGTACACTGTAACATGGCCCCCAGCTACTTTGACAGAAACTGCTTTTGGTAATGGTTGGCCCCCTTGTAGCTGTGATGCCTTTTGCTGATCAATAAAACAAGGAGTGCTGCCTGAGTCTATCAGGAATAGAAAAGAATGTCCCTGAATTTGCACTCGCAGTTGTATCAGTGGAGAGCGCTGCAGTTGACAAAGAATATGCATGCTGTTGTTGTTGAGTGGTAGTCACACTTGGTTGTTTAGCTGTGGGGCCTTCACTGTCGTCTTCTTCAGACAACTGCAGGCAAGCGATCATCTCCTGTACCACACTCAATGGTATTGATGTTTTACATTGGTGATCTCGACTATATTTCTCACCACAAACAAAACAGAGCCCCTTTGCTCTGCGATAGGCCTTCATACTTGTCCACTTCTCATCTGATGTTGTACGAGCCTGCTCAGCTGAGCGATTCTCCTCAACTGTCTTTGATACCCATTTTGCAGGCGGTGGTGGTGGTAGTGGAGGCGGTGCCTGCACTCGCCTACTGAATGTCACCAAATTGCTGGAATTACTGTACTGAGTAGTGTCATCTCCCAATTCTTCGTACAGTAGAGCAAGAGTGTAAGCTGCATCTAAACTTCTCGGTTGCTGAATCGCAACTAGGACACGCACAGCAGGCTGCAAGCCATCTAGGAATCGAGTAGTGTAGTGAAAACTTCTCGGTTGCTGAATCGCAACTAGGACACGCACAACAGGCTGCAATCCATCTAGGAATCGAGTAGTGTAGTGAATAGGATCTGGTTTGGACTCATACGCTGAAATTTGGTCGACCAATTCAGAAAATCTCTGCACATAATCCTCCACAGTGGTTATCTGATGGATGTTGAACAGGCGACGTACCAGTACTTGGTGCTGATTTCTGCCAAACCGTTCCATGACTGCAGCTGTGAAATTGGACCAAGTCGGGGACTGTGTCTGCTCCAAGTATGCCTCTAACCAAGTGGCCGCAGCTCCGGTGAACAACGAAGATGCATACGAGACTTGTGACTGCAACGGTGTTTGCCATCTCTGATAATATTTCTGACAGCGGTGCTGCCACAGCTTCAGATTTGACCCATCAAATTGAGGCAGTTCGACGCGCGGGCCGTGAGAGATATGGTCAGAATTCGTCGAATAGTGGTGAAAATGTTAACCTGATGTGAAGGGTTGGCGTTCGAACTCGGTACCTTTATCCGGGAACGACATGGTGGTCGTGCCCCGGTGTTCGTGTGCCGCGTCATGCCCTTGATGGCCAGAGCCGCCGAATTCCAGCTCCTTGTGATAAGAGGCGGACTGATTGCCCATCGTCGCGCCCGGATCTGGTCGGGGTATGTTTGCCAGAGTCACCGCGAGTGACGAGATCTCTGAGCTGAGCGAGTCCTTGATGGCGGTGAGGTCGCTCCCGATGGATGCCTTGATGGCCGCCAAGTCGGTGTTCACCGCGGAGCTAACTGTCGCGATCTGCTTGTTGGTGTCGGCTACGAACTTGCGGATTACAACATCTGATAGCGTAGCAGCAACTAACGTGGATGCTTGGCTTGAGGAGCGCAAGGCAGTGCTGGCATCAGCTCAACAACATGTCTTGCGAATGCAGCAACGTATGAAGTGGCAGGCTGATAAACATAGGGTGGAAAGAAATTTTGAGGTTGGAGACAAGGTGATCCTTCGCCTCCAACCATACATTCAGAACTCACTGGTTAGGAGGCTCAATCTCAAGCTGGCTTTCAAGTTCTTCGGGCCATATACTGTGCTCGAACGTGTGGGACAAGTGGCATATAAGCTAGAACTTCCTGGTGCTAGCAGAGTACACCCAGTATTCCATGTCTCTCAACTGAAGAAATGCGTCGGCGAAACCACACCTAGGTATCTACATTACCACCTTCTGATGATCTGTTTCAGGTGCCAGAGAAGATTCTGCAACAACGCATCAAGAATAGAGGCCATCGGTCCATTGCTCAGGTCCTGGTGCGTTGGAGTGCTGGAACGGAAGAACAAGAAACTTGGGAAGACCTGGAGCTCCTTCGACAACACTTCCCCTGTGCGCCTGCTTGGGGTCAAGCAACGTTTCAAGAGGAGGGGATTGTCAACGACCCACTAGGCCCTGCACCCGAAGCTAGGCCCAAGAGGACTAGACGGGCCCCTGCTTGGCTACGAGAGGAGGACTGGGTCACCTAGGCCGTGACGCGTTGTCGAGGGCTATTTGTGTGAGAACTGTAGCGACACCGAGACTTGGCTAGGAAGAAAGAACCAGAATGGTTGTGCCGTGTGTAAGACATTGCTCGGGGGTGGAGGGGAGGAACGAGCAATAAACCACAAAATTCCTGCGATTCGATCGATTACCTCTCCTGTTCTCACTGAATTCAGTCGGGTAGCTTACAACTTGTTCGACTCCTTTATAAACATTTATCCCATACAGTACATGGGTGCAAAAATTGACCATGCATAGAGGCCACTACGTTTGTTAGTTTTATAGCACACTCATATATATAGCAAATCTAATCGTGCTGTAAGATATTTTCTTTTTTCACGCATGCGTGCTAGGCTGCTAGCCAATCCTTTCTGTTGCTGATGAATTCTTTCTGAAAACCAGATATATATAGAACACTAAACTAGTAGCTAGGTCCCAAACCAAATTCTTTATAGACCTAAGGTACACACAGGGGTATCGACTGGTTACGTGGATCTGACTCAGATTCAACTCTCATCCATCTAGGAACTTGAACGACCATATGTTAAACAATAATGCTACGTATTACGGGCTTAATAATTTATGATGAGGTGTCGAAAAAGATTGCTTTTTTACACCCAACTTAAAGCCTATTAAAAAAATCAAAGTAGTTTGGTTAATAACATGCATATCAAGTGTTACAAGCTGGTAATTACACTTTAGCAAGCTCATAATTAAATTGATCTTATATCTTTTTGCGGTAGTTTGTGAACTTGAACCGAACTTATTTTGGTGCATCCATGAATCCTATCATGACCCTCCTCATCTTTCCCTTTCTCCCACACCACAAGATATCATATTAATATATAGACCTACACTGCACGACCTTTAATTAAGTTGTACTTTTTCGTGAAGTTTTTTTTTTAAACGGGACCAACGGCCAAGCCTCTGCATCAGAACGATGCACACGGTCTTGTTTTTATTGCAAATGTACAACAACAAAATATCATTCATACAACTCTTGATCGCCAAAGTGGCTACATGAACCAACCAACGGAAAACATAGAAACCATAGCGCCTAGACATGATAAATTTTCTTAGCATGCAACCAGCCATTCTGGCTTAAAATATCCCGTACGATCACCATCAACCAATTCCAGCCAAAATCCATAAGAGCTCGTTGGTTGGGCGGAAGGAGAAAAGACCTCATGTGGATCCAGTATATAGAAAAATGTGAACAACCTGCAAAAAATGATCTGCTCCAATCTTTTTAAAAACAACATCATTTCTATAATTCTAAATTACCCACACAAAAGCCTGTAGATGATGAACGCGAAAATCGTAAACCAAGGTCTTATATAGTATGCCAGTAATACTCCCCAGTTCTCACAAACTGAATTGCATGAAACCAATTAGTTATAATACCATATTAAATTGCATGCACCAACTAGTTCACCAAAATCTCGGCAATGATGGAGAAGTGCGGAAAAAATATTTCAATATTTTCTGTGTCACACTTATTCGTAAACAAAAACGTCAATTTAAAATCTTGTATCCCTGTTCCTCCGTACTTTTGTGCCTTTTCTGCTTTTGAGTTAGGGACAAGTGTTGGCCTGCTAGCTGTTGTACTGGACGTCAACGTGTGTCGTCAACATATATTTATTTTTCATTAGAAAAAAAAAAGCCAACACAAGATTGTTCGAACCTGATCTACTTAACCAACCACCAAACCCTCCACGTACGTCGATAACAATATATAACAAAAAATGCAATGCTATCTCAGTGCCGTTACTGACCTTCCGTTCTTTTCCCGTGATCCGGTCATCTCCCTGCCCTCCGTTGTATTTGGAGCACGACGGTTTCCATTTACGACAAAGCAACCGAAAGCAATGCCGATGCACACATGTTAAACAAAGCATGGACAGCCCATGGAAAGGCCTCATCTCCTAGCTAAGCTAGCGCTCACCACCTAAACCCGTTGCCAAAAACGGCAAAAGCGTCCGGCGCATCGATGCCCTACACGACCAGCTCGAGCTTTAGCTTAGCTTATCCCAATCACGGCACTGTTGGTCGGTCTGCTAGAAACCGGTCATCTTTTAAGCCTCAGCTGCGCGCTGGCACGACTCGATCGCAAACTCCAAAGCGATCGAAAGGTTAAAGGTAAGTAAAGCGCCAGCTTAGAAAACATTACATGAAACGTTCCACGCATGCACCGTCCTTTCTATCTTTGCTGTACCAAGCAACGGATATGTTTTCTTCTCCACCGTTTTTCGGTGCCGCCGCACGGACGAATAATGATCGAGTTGGTCAATGCATGGGTCCCCTTTGTTGAAACGCTGCGTGTCGCGACATTTGTTGGATGCTGAAGTGGGTTGTTGAGCACGTATGTAGATCCTTTTGTCCATATTGGTTGCAACAATGAGTTGGTAGTAGCTAGGAAATAGTGTGAATAATATGACTTTGCGTGATGTATCTGATGAACACATACACAATCGGGAGAACCTCTTACGGAGAGGAAGCCAGACATGGAACAATCAAAAGACCATGTGTTGGAAAATTAGGACGCAAGAATATCCGTAAGTAATTTCTTCAGAATTTTGCATAAATGCCAAGAATACATGCATGAAGACAACGGTGTGCTGGGTGAGCAGATAGCCAAATGGAGCCCACTGGCAGGCCTCCAAAATTTACATAATTGGTTTGGTCGGGCGCATATACATGGACGTGCAAAGTTTGTCACTTGCCAGCTCTAGCTTCCTAGCCTCTGGGAGAAAAAGGCGGGTTATATGTCTTTATGATTGAGCACTACTCAAGTGCGAAGAACAGTTGTGAAGGCCGCCTTCACGTTACTGTGAGCCTGTCGCTAAACTCATGAACACATGTACGTAGCGCAATGAGGCTGATCAAAGCCTTAAACTAAGCCCCTGCATGCATGCCAACACACTACCCCTTCTCAGTGGCAGCAAACAAAAATTCCTTTCAATCTCTAGCTCATGTGGCATTTTTTTAAGATGAAAAGCTCATGGGACATTGACCATCTTTTTTATAGATTACATATAAGATGCAATCAGTAGCCTATACCTAGAGCTCCATGATATGACATTTGCTAGACAAGCAAGATTGGTCAAGTGTCGTGTACATGCATGAGCTACTAGCAAGTGGCAGCGCTCTTACTAGCAGCTAGGCACAATATAAATGGATGCACTAACGGACCAACACTGGCCACGCCTATTTCGGCTCTGCTACCTTTGATCATCACCGCTACTTATTTGTCGAGCATTGTATTTTGAAGTTTCTTTCCATCCTCCCTTTGCCCGACAAAGCACTGCTATGCCACCCTTCCACCAATGGTTGTCCATGGTTTCATCTGAAACGAGTATTTTATCTGTCCCCTAAAAGTCATGGAATACTTTTATTCACGTACTCATAATGCAAGGTTGGTGCAGTAACACAGTGGCGTTACCATAGTCGTCCATGGTACTGAAATATCTTCTAATTATGTTATGGCTGTCATAGTAAAAGTTCACGCTTAGAGAAATAAGTATCGTACGTGTTAGTTTCGTGCATGACCCATGCCCCCCATGCTATGAGCCTACGATGATGATCATGATACTTTCTGCCACTTCGTCTTTCGGTTAGTCTGCTCATCTTTCTAGCGACATGCTTGTCAAATGCTTGCACTAATTAGTTTTCAAGCTATATGTAAGTGATATTGAAAACTATTCTAGTAGTGACTCATAAACCTGTGGTACCAAATAACTCACTAATTCATGATGAGACCGAAAGTGTCCTCCATGATTAATAGCTAACTGTCACTCAATGCTGTGGTCCTAATGCATGGCACCACGCCCATGTTTATGAGGTGGAAAGGTAACTTTGCATTAGCATCTCATATTTTGTTTACTTTGTATTGGGTTAAAATAGTACATATTGTACTGATAACCTTAATATGCTTACAAATAAAAAACTCAATATGCTTACCTAGTGCCATCATGTAAATATTCCTCCCTGAAAAGTTACATATATATGTGATTTCTTGTTATATACTCCCCCTTTCCTATGTGTATTTATTTTATAGCGGGTGGATCACTAGGTGTATTCCCATTTTCCTCCCTCATTTTCTGGTCTATTCCTGTCTAGTTATCCACCGGTGGTAATTACAACTTTGTTCCAAGCAATGCTTTTAGAGGGCAATTACATATGAAATCACCTTCTGAACCTCTCATTGGTATTTGGAAGAAAAACCACACTAACAAGAGAATAATTTTTTCTATACTTTAGTTGTTCCCATATTTAGTTGTGTTTGACCTGGAGAGGTCATGCTTCGGAAAACTTAGCAAATTTGAAATGGTAGAATTCTAAAAAAAAATCGTACATTAGCACCCCCAGCCTGAAAATGTTCCTCACGGTCAATTCTCATAAATTTGTATTAACTTAATTTTTTTGTACATTATCATCCCTTAGAAACGTGTGAAGGGATAGGAACAGGGCTGTTGTCACACACAAACGTCTCACTGTTGAATGTATGCACGAGAGATAAAAAAATATATCAGTTTCATGATCAATATATTGTGTTTTTATGCTATAACTGCTATGGACACTGAATGTGAGATTCAGAGGAAAACTCATATGCACGTGTAGAAACATAAACACGCCATTGTACCATATATCGATAATAATATGACATGGCGATTAAAGAGTTTAATCATGGTCATGTCATTCATCTCACCTCGAGTTATTGATTAGTATCGTGAAGTAATGAGAACATATTTGATAATCAACATGTTCAACAGAGTTAGGAGTCAAAGGATTTTCCAGATCATGTTTAATGTTATCGAACTTGTAGGGATCACACACTTAAGGCGTCAAAGTTAGTTGTTCACATTGAATGGTATAGAGAAGAGAGCGGGTATCTCCCGGATAGTTCCGGAGTATAGAATTATATTCAGGGAGATTTGATGAGTGGACATGAGATATCCCGAGATGTTAGAAAGTGTTTCTGACATCAGTGGATAGAGTCGATGATTTTATCCAAAGCGTATATAAGGTTCTCGAAGTGTTTCGGAGAAAACCTGAGAAGGGGGGGTGCCAGAGGGGACAGAAATGCCCCAGGACCGCCCTCCAATTTGGGGGGAGCGGGGAGGGGGGAGGGAGACTGCATGTGGACCCAAGAGTCACACACACAAGGCGCATCACCTCCCTTCAGAAACTTTCCTATTTGTATTTTGGAAATAAAATGATTTTCCAAAATAGATATAAAGGGAAAATGGAATTTTTTGTGGATAGAGGGGGTTGGTGCAGCCAGTCGGGCTTAAAAACCGACCTACCTCCTAAGGAAGGTGCCCCTGCCTCCCCACTATATATACTCACCCCCTCCCTCAAAGGAAGGCACATAATTGAGAAACAAATCTCTCTACGCGGTTTTGAGGTATCCTCTCCCTGTAGATTAGATCCAATCTCTAAATCTCTCTCTATCCCCCATGTGTTGAGATCTCTCCACCTCAATATGCACATGTGTTTCCTACTTCTGGACAGCGAAGCGCTGCAGGAATTTGCGGACGTATGTGTGCAAGCTCTAAGAGGGGTAATATATGAGACCTTCACTCTGTTGGATCCAAAAGGCTAGATATGGGGAGAAGGCAATAGCAACACCGCTAGGATTAGCCATTAGACTCTTCATGAGGCATCACCGACATCGTCATCAACACACGTTCTGCATCTCCGTGTTGGTAACGGTCAGATCTATATTCGCTCATACCTTCATAGTAGATCATGTGTTGCGTAAGACGTAAATTTTTAAATTCGTGCATGTGAGCCAATAGTGGTATAAGAGCGGTCTATGCGTAGGCACAGATACGATCTAGAGCACCGGTGGGTCCGTGTATTGCATAAGTGTGTGCAAGTATATTAGAAACCTCTCTAATATTCAGAATGTTTTTTATTGCTTCCCAATAAGTTATGTCGATTTGCTTTCAACGGTATAGTGATATTTTCTACAAACTTTTGTCAATCTTAGAATGTTCGAGTTTCCCTTGGCATATCTCGTCTTGTCCAAAGAAATGGTTCATTAGCATTGGGTCTTTCTATAGTTGGGCTCGTTAAGGGTATAAGGGACGGGTCATGTGGATTGTCCCCACATGGGGGAAGGGGGGGTCATGTTTATGAATAACTTTAGATTGAGCCTCTAGACGTTTTTGTAATATCTGTATTTCAGTCATCCCGTAAAGTCAATCTAGTGACATGAACAATCATGCCTGATTTTTTTGTAGGTAGTGACGGTTTACTCCGTAGAGGATACAACCATGTAAAAAAAATTAAACTCAAACGTTAGATCCGTCTAACTTTTTTTTGCAGAGCACGTGATGTGATATGGTATAGACCATTCTCATTCAAGTGTTATATGAATTATGAAATGGTATCCACTGTATTTATTTTGACATGCGAGTCATTATAAAGCATGATGGTTGGAAACCATGTGATTGTTATCTTTGGCCTGTATGTCCCATGTTTTCATTAAGTGTCTTAGAGATAGGAGAAGGACATGGAGATGGTGCTCAGATGTCGTAGACCTCTACGACGATCAATGGAGCAAAGAAAGTGTTCTTAGCCACGAAGACGAAGAGGACTATACTACATCACTATTTGTCTGTGATGGTTAATACTTTTTATGCATTCTTTTTGTTGCGCGGTAGTCGTAATTTGTCGCACCCGGACTTCTAGGGGATACTCATAGTCCGCTAAACAGTAGAGAAATGGCTTACGGGGCATACCGGCACCCGCATCTCAATATGAGTAGGCCAACACGTAAACGTGTGACAACCATTCTCTTGCTATTCATCGTCTGCGCAAACCATCCCGTAGAAATCCAGATACTTCCGTTGACGTACTTCAAAACATACACGCATGGTACGTCAACGATATTTGAACAAGTGATATCACAACAGATCTCTACGACACAAAAGATTGAAATAAGTTGCAAATAGCTCTCACTAGAGCAGAGATAGCAAATACAATCATCCAGAGGACACATGTCCCAACATAACATCATTACATCACAGCGGAAGCATTCAAAGTGTCTGAGTACAGTCAAGATCCAAATAGGCCTAAGAGGCCGGGAACGAAAAGACGGAGCCCATCCACGAAGTCTCGGATCCTGCCCGGGTCCGCTATCTACTCGTCAGCAGCCTCGTCATACTCCACGTAGTAGCCACCATGGGGATCCTCGGAAACGTAGTCTGCGGAAACCACAGCCCCAAAGGGGTCAGTACATAAACGTACTGGCAAGCAAGACTCACAGTTCACCAAAGTGTAACCCGTCAACACCAAGCACAGATGCGTTGGATTCAACGGAAGAAAGGGGTGATACAAAAGATGCGGCAGCTGGCTGCTCTAACCAACTACAGAGTTGCTATAACTTCCGGCTATCAGAAAAGGGATAAGATAGCGTATCGTAACCAACTAACAACTAACCACCAAACAAACCCATCCTGGATCTCGCCCCTTATCCAAAGAAGCAATCCGAGGATAACTCACACAGTTGGATTAATGATGGTTCAAGTTATTGTGTCAATAAGACTATTACTAGTCAAGTAATCATTAGTTAGGTGTAAGTTGTTCTGAGTACTTGTTAGCCAGTACTTTCACCAAGTAATCCATAACCGCGGAAAACACGGCTTCTCGAGAAGATTTAACCCTACAGGGATGCATCAATTTGGCCGTACACGTAAGAATAACCCGCCAGATGGAATGGCCTTTCCACCAAGCGGGGCACTCAACACAACTCAACTCTTCATCGCATCAAGCCCAAAGAACCACATGCTGTGCGTGCGCGGCTAATCGAGCCCCACGAAGAAAAGGGGACCCTCATAGCACTCTAAGACCACGCCGCCCTAAATGCCGACTACAAAAGTTCCACCCTGGCGCCAAGGGTTCGCACCTGCACATGCATGCATCAAATGGAAAGCCCGAACTAAGTGTGGCGATTTGGACGAGATGCGAATCGAATCAAATTGAGGGGGGCGCCCATACACGCTTCCCACATGCGGTTAGTGCGCTCATCATGGATCAGTAGACAAGACCCTTTTCCTAGTTAGGGTCGACACTAGCAGGCCTCAAAACCACGCCGGGCCTCCTGCCGGTGCCTTAACATCAAATTATTATTACCTCAAACATTAACAGGTTGATTGTTTAACATCGAGCCCCAGAACATAATAATATGGTAACAGAAAGTAACGGACAGCAGACTCGAGCAAAAACAACCCTAAGCATGCTAGTAAGACACGGGCAACAAGCAACGGGGTTATAGGTGTGGAGGTGAGGCTATATCAGGGTTAAAGGATAACATGTGATAAGATCGAACACAAGCAACGATTCATAGGGCTAGCAGAATAGACAACGGAAAGTATCGGTATCCAATGTTGAAAGGAACACAATGGTTCATGTGAGTGAATACTTGCCTGCAAACTCAGCAGCCTGGTACTGAGCTAGATCCTTAGAAGGGGTGTCGTAAGTATCGTCGGTCTCAACGTCGTCGTATATCCGAGAAGAAGCAAACAAACAACGCAGAGAACAAACAATCAATAACATGGCATAGTGCACAAACATGGGATGATGCATGACCATTTAATTGATGCATAGAAATAAACTAGTTGACAAGATAGCAACATGATTAAATGGACCCACATGCAATTTGGATTGCATATGGAAAGCCCATGAATTATGGTTGAATTAATTGTTTTACAACTAAACAACAGGTGAAGGTGGATTAGCATGATGCATGGATGAGGAAAACAGCAAAATAACAACAATGGGAACAATTAGAAATAAGGTTTACCAAGTTTGGAATTCATTTATTAAGTTTTGGAATTTTGGTTACTTAAAGGTGTCACACAAACATTTGTTGTTTTCACCAATTTTAAGTTGTTCAAAATAGATAACAAAGTTCATATTTGAAAAGAACACACAATTTTGGGTGGATTACATGTTTCACTTGTTGAAAAAAGATTTAGAATAATTTACTTATGAATTAAACAAGGTTAAGCAAGAATTAAATGAATTTAATTCAAGTTTGAAATTAATTGAATTTTTATTTGTTCAAAACATTAAAACCAATTCATATTTGAAAAGTTTATACTTTTATGGTTGGAAAACATATTTTATATGTACCAAAAGAAATTAGTTTGACCAAGTTATGAATTTAACAATTTTAAATGATTTAAACAAGGTTTAAATTATTTAACCAATTTTAATTACTCAAAACATGAAACAAATTTTATATTTGGAAAGAGGGTTTAATTTAGCATGGAAAACATATTTCATTTGTTGAAATTGGATTTAAAATGAGCAAGTTATTAATTTGGCAATTTTAAATGCATTAGTCAATAAACAGTTGTTTTCAGCAATTTAAATTATTCAAAACAGCAAAAAAAATTGATATTTGGAAAGTACATGAAAAGTTGATTGGAAAACATATTTAGTTTGTGGAATTTGGAATTTTTATGCCCAAGTTATGAATTTTGCAAAATTAGTTGAATTAGACAAGGATTCAAATATTGCACCAATTTAAAATATTCAAAACAGTAAACAAATTTTATATTTGGATAGAGAATTCAATTTGGCACAGAAATACATATTTAAAAAGTTGAATTTGGAGTTGAAATGATTTATTTATGCAATTTACAAGTTTAGGTGTTATTCTGCCAATTTTAGTACAGCTAGGGACTTAGGAAAAAAATAAACAGGGACCTAGAATAGATTAGCAGGGACTGGGTTGTGATTTCTGTGACTTCTCTGTATCAAAACAAAAGGAAATAAAAAGTTGGTTTTTATCTGTGGGAGGGGGAGCTCGAACCCACGATCACTGGGCGCGCGCTAGGGGTGCTAACCAGTGCGGTAGCTGTCGATTTGTGATAGGTACAGGGAACTCGGGGAGGTATTCTTCAGTTAATAGTTAACTGAATTTTTTTTGTGTCTGCAGGTTCCTTCTGAACCTCGACGGAGGAGAAGTGGCCGCCGGCGGCTGCTGCGCTCGCGGTGGTCCGCGCGGTGGCCGTGGGTGCTGGCTGGTCGTGGTGCAGAGGGGGGGGGGGTAGAGGAGAGGGGGTAGCGAGAGGGGGGGGGGGAGAGCGCTCACCTCGAGCGGAAAAGAGGCGCACGTCGGGGTGGAGCAGAGGGCGAACGGCGGCGAGGGGAGGATGGCGGCGGTGCCTCGGCCGCTCCCGGCCCTCGCCGTGGGGTGGAGGAGGGAGAGGGTGGCCGGGGGAATCCATTCCCGGCCTCGCCCTGGCCGGTGGATGGACCAAACGCCGGCGATCACCGGAGGGAGAGAGGTGTTTTCGGGTGGAGATGTTCAGAGAGTTGCAGAGAAGGTGCAGAGAAGAAAAAGAGAGGGAGAAGGGAGAGAATGGAGGCGGGGGAGAGGGAAGAAGGAGGAGAACTTGGGTTAGAGGGGAACCCTATAGGGTTAGAGCTCGAGTTATAGGGGGAGGGGGAGGACTCGCAGCCGTTGCTGCTCTGCTCCGTCAACGTGGACAGGGCAGATGCCCTGCCGTACAGAGGAGGAAGAAGCAGCGAGGGGGTATGGGCCTGAGAGGGAAGATGGGCTGGGCCTGGCTGCCCCTCTCTCACACGTTTTTATTATTTTTTTTTCTTTCTTACTTTTTTTTTGCAGAATAGGAATAGGAAGAAAAAGATATGTTTTGGGGTTTAGGAAAATTAGTGATAAATTTTTATAAGATGTTTATTGCAACATCAACATTGCAAAGTTTTTGTTTTCAAAAATATTTAAGTTATGTGGCTGTTTGAAATTTGTTTAAAATTTGAATGAGATTGATATTAATTGAAAATAATTGACATGATACCATTAATTTAAAATTCAAGTTTCTTGGAAGCAAGTGAATGAACTATTTTGTAATTTTCATAATTTCAAATTGGGTGCTGTTTGGGAACTTATTTGAATTTGAAAGCAATTTGAATTAATTGAATTATTAAAAGCCAATTTTAAATAGTTTGAACCTTATGGTTTGATGGAAACAATAATGGAAGTGGTTTTGGTCATTTTCATAATTTTCAAAAGAGTTGCTGTTTTGGAAATTAATTGAATTTGAAAAGGGTTTGGTATTAAATGAATTTTTTGTTAGAAACAAAACAACAGTTTGGAATCACAATTTTTATGGAAACAAATGATTGTTTTGATTTGAAATATCATTTTGGAAATTGTAACATCACAAGTATGAAACAAAAGGTTTGAAATTTGATTTGAAATTCAAATAGAAAACAAAGGAAAACAAAGGAAAACAGAGGAAAACAAATGGAAAACAAGCAAAACAAATGCAATGAACATGATGTCATGATGCAAAACATAAAATAACAGAGAGCAATCATTCTAATGGCTATTTTTCATACTTGGGATGTTACATAATTATTATCTAGGGTGATTCCACGCGCTAAAAATATAAGGTCATCGTGTTCTTCCAAACTGTGCACGTCAAACCGGTTTGGCTTCGCGTTCATTACCTGTATTAAAGGGTCAACGTGTTCTTATTATCGGCAGATGACATGGATTGCTCACTTGTATCCAAGGGTCAATCTCATATAGGTAGGATTTGTAGTTGGTTGTCTTGACATTCTAGCATGCCAGTCATGAGCTCGGATCACATACATCGAAAGATGAATGAGAGTCACATAAGACGTGATTGTCTAGGTGATTTAACCTTTGGAATTATGATTAGTTACACGAGATGTATCCATCCTTCTAATAATAGTTTTGACGTGGATATCGAGTAACTAAAAGTGAAGGCACACTATTACTTAATTAATTGGTTTGAACTAACTGCAATTAATCATGAACAGTGGCGGACCCAGGAATTTAAGTTTGCCGGGGCGAATAATTGAGGACAATTTTTTTAAACACAAATACAATTGTATCTGACACAATAAACGGTCTCAAAAGCTTCAGTTTTCAATATGGATAATATTCAACTACTAAAAACATGGAAAACAGTAAAAAAAAAACATCTTAGAACTACTAAGGTCTCTTGTTGCGTGTACAATATGACCTCAAACTCCAAGCAAAACCTACACCACAAAGAAAAAAAAATTATCTGAATCTCAACACAAGTGTGACCACAATTGTAAGTTTTGAAGATAGAGCATTGTACCATTAATTTGAAGTACTCGGAGGAACACGAGGTGGTCGAGGTAAATGGCCTCGACGATTCCCAAGGCATGAAAGTGTTTCATAATCTCCTTGTCACCAATGTTTGCAAATATCTCCCGCTCAACAAAGCAAACCATCAAATCATTGAGCCAATCATCACCTATCTTGTTTCATAGATCCGTCTTTACGATATTCATGGCCGAGAAAACAATCTCAACTGATGCCGTCGCCACCGGCAATATCAAAGCAAGTCTAATGAGGCGATAAACCAATAAAAAAAACGAATTTTGTCTATTTTTAACCAACTTGAGAGCAATTTCACTGAGACTACCGCAAGTCAAGAATTTTGGGCTACTTCTCATTAGAAGAACATATAAGTTTAGTTGATCAATCAAGAGATAGCAATCTTGTGAAGAGAAACCAGCAGGGTAAATACTTGCAAGCTCAAGTAGCTTCTCATGATCAAATCTACTAAATGATTCCCTAGGATCAAGACATGCAGTGCAGTGTAACAAGCGTGTGGAAGTTTCACTAAATCGATGATTCATCTCAACTATGTTTCTATCAATCACCTCATTGAATATTTGTACCTTGTAGTGATGAAAATGAATGACCATTTTGCGTGAGCTTCTTGGATAAGTGATGGCATATGAAACACTTTGCTTCTGATTTCTAAAATTTAGCAACACCTACAACATCCCTCAAGCATTCTTCATATTCAAGATGCGATTTTTCAACAGGACATGTGATGGCATACGAAACACTTTGGTTCTAATTTCTAAAATCTTCACAATGTTTTCTAGCATTGTTGTGAGCACTGTTTTGTTTACCTGCAGGAAGGTTGAAGTACTCCGGTCGGTTTTTCCAATTTGTAAACCCCGTCTTCGTGAAGACAACATACCCAAATTTTTTACCAATGCTTGTCGACTTGAAAAGGAAACAACATGCCGCATCTTTCGCGACACTATACTCTAACCAATCAAAAAAATTATACCATGCTTCTTGAAATGGGCGTTGGTCTTTGCCAAAGTTTTTGTGAGGAAAATCATGACCTATCAAACGACATGGACCCTTCGACAAATACGCTCTCCTCATTGTATCTCTAATTTCCTGGGTAGAGTACTTTTCAATCTGTCTTCGGATACCAGGGTCGGCAACCACATCAGCCGGATCAAATGCAATAGCCTCCTGTAACATCAAATTTGATAAAGAAATTTAGGGCTTCTTTTTTTTGTCCCCGGCAAGAAATCATCTCAAATCTGAAACAAAGTGGTAAACATAAATAATTACCTGAACCATCTGTGCCCTTTTGCGTTTGGTTGTTGTGTCAGCGCCATTTGGTGCCGCCGTCGGCGCCGGAAATGCCGTTGCCGCTGCCGTAGCAGCTGCGGCTTCTTCCTATTCCTCTTCCTCTAGCTGTAAAGTGATCAAATAGGTATCCTCATCCAGACCATCGTCTGAATCAATCACGGGACTGACGGGGCCTTCCGCCGCTGGGCAGCAGCTGCCGCTGCTGCAGCCTCTTCCTCTTCCTCTAGTTGTAGGGCGATCAAATATGCCTCTTCATCGAGTCCATCGTCCGAATCCATCATAGATCACACCGAGCTGGCGGCGGACGCCGTGGAGATGAACCGGCGGCACAACTGCGGTGGGGGACAAGGGATGAAAGGGCGCGGGGCGGCGGACCAGGCGGAGCCACGGAGATGAACCAACAGGGGGAGGAGAGGGCGTGGGGAAGCGGCGGGCGCGGCTGGGTCCTGCGTGTGGGGCGGCGGCGGGCACGGCCGAGCAGTTGTGCGGACGGGGGCTAGGTCGGGAGCAGCATGGGTTTTTTTTTGGCGTTCTGTCGCTGGACCGAGTCGCTCGGTCGCTCCTTCAATACCCAGATTTTTTTTACGCGCGGGGAGACCCGGGGTGACTGCCCCTGCTTGCCCCTCCGGTGGGTCCGCCTGTGATCATGAAAGTAACTAGTGTATTTTGCATAAATTGTTATAGAATTGACATCTATTCCCCACCTATACTTTTAGTTTGATCGAGTTAAATAGATATTTGGTTAAGAAAACTTTACGAGCATGTTTCATAATTTGAGGATTGCCCTCAATCATGTGAAAAATGATCTACAGAAACAGAGAAACGTTTGTATTGGAAGTGTCATTTTCAAACTAAAATGTGAAGCATGAACTCCACGGGCATGCTCCAAGCGTCCGACACATATACCGACCATGATAGACATGAATGACTTGTTGATGTGGCAGGGTTGCGCTGATATATTGCTGCAAAAAGTGTAACTTAAGACTGACATGCGCTACTTGCTGATGTTGCAGAGCTGCATGAATTGAAAAAGAGTTAAATACGCTGTAGGTCCTAATAGTTGTCTAGGATGTGCAAACGAGTCCCAATTGTTATAAACTGTGGTAAAGTGGTCCCAAAACTTGCAATATGGTGCAAAACTAGTCCTAAATGATTGTGACGCTGACACGTGTTATCGTGATTTTGTGAATGCACCCCTAACATTTCCTGTATAGGGAATACAACCTCACTGTTGACTCTGTGGGTCCTACCTGTCAGAGTGGCACGAAATTATTAAAACGAAGGACGGGGTGACGAAGATTCGAACCTGCCCGATGCTGCGGCGCACAAGAGGGCCTATACCACCACAGCACATGAATCTATATGGCTATGCAATCGATTTAGCTTTTTTATATATGAGTACGGCGCATCCCATCAAAACGTACTAAAATAATTATGGAAGTTCTGTACATTTGTCTTTTTTTATATATGAGTACGGCGCACAAGAGGGCCTGTACCACTACAGCACATGAATCTATATGGCTATACCACTATATATGAGTACGGCATGCAATTTTACAACGTGAAATTTCTTTTATTATGATTTGAATAAAAAGACAAAATCTGAATAATTGAAAATGTGTACTCTTCACTATAATCAGATATGTACATTTGTCTTTTTTGTGTAGATAAAACTATAAAGTATTTTGAATTGAAATTTTACACGTTTGTGGAAGAAATTATTTAGAATAGCCACGATTTTTTAATTTTTTTCAAAAACTTTAAATTAGAGTTTGATTTTTTTTTCCAACCAAAAAGATCACGGGTGTCCAAGAGCCCGGAATCTCTACTCATACGTGGTGGAAAATACATGCGTACCAGTGAAAATTTATTAACTAATCGTAGCAATCTATAATCGTGCGGGCTAATCATGTAATAAGTAAAAATCATTTTGCATTCGTATCATAAAGATACTTCAGTAGTTAAATATTAATCATAAGCTCTGAACTGTAACGCATAAGTGCATGAGTTGCAGTGGTTTGGTCACGCGTGGTGTTTGCTGCGGTCGCAGGTTCGAGTACCAGCACCCAGCTCATCCGTGCTAATTTTAATTATTTCGGCAGCACTGACAGGTGGACCCACAAAGCAGACAATAGTGAGGTTATATGTGCTATACAGGAAATGTATAAGGATGTAATCACAAAAATCACAATGCCACGTGTCAATATCAGAATCATTTGGGACTAGTTATGCAACTTTTGGGATGTCTGTACCACAGTTTATAACAATTGGGACTAGTTTACACATCATAGACAACTATTGGGATCTACAGCGTATTTAACTCATTGAAAAATCAGGCAGCGGATTGCAACTATTTAGGAACCGAGGATACAAGCAGTATGTAGTTGGTAAAGTTCAAGTAGTGCTTGCTCCATTGAAATTCCCACATTCTAAACCACTCGAGTCTTTGTTAAGCCGTCTTGTTGTCGCCAGCAGCAGCAAGAGGAGTACTTTTTAGCTAATAATCCTAAGCTTATACAAACGCAACTATCACCAAGGTACAAAAAGTGAGCCTCATCATGCAAGATTAGACGGATAATGGTGGTGCTTTAGCTAAAAAAATGTCATGAGTACTCATTAGTCCTTGATGCTACGCATAGTGGGGATGAATATATAGTGAGGGACGAAGTAGTACGTTGTGGTGCACATCGTATAATATAACTAACGATGCCATTAGCCTTTGGTTGCATGGTGTTAGAACTAGCTAGGAAGCTAGTGTAGTAGCTAGTGTCCCTTATCGATCCATCCGTAAAGTCGGTGTGAAGATACACTAACTTAACCCTAATTCACCTGTATGCGCTGCCTTATCTAGCTATAATACTAAGTTTACGTTATCCTCTTGCCGTTCAATCTTGACTTCTCATCATGCTTTATAACTTTTCTCTAACTTTAGTAAATTGCCATTTGATTTGCGTAAAGAATTTACTAACTAATGGTGAGCTGCACGGTTGACACTAACATTATTAGTAAAGAAAGAGCAGATTAGGCGACGCAGGTCAACCAGTTCTTTGAGGACTTGAGGGACACGCTAGGTTTACGCTCTAGATCAGTGGAGCTTTGATCGTGGCATGCATGGAATCGGATAGATGCGGGTTGGCGAACTATTACGTGTTGGGAGAGATGCGGCGTTGCATGCAGATGCTGCCGCTAGCTTCCTCATCATCTCTCTTTAATTTCCATTCACCCTCTCGCCAGCAATGTCAACTTGCTATATATACGTACCGAACATTCCAGGCGCCACTTGCCGTCGTTGCAGCTGAGCTAGATCACGATCGGAATTTGGATGCTCCATCTAATTAATTCTTTCTGGCCCTAGGGGCGAAGAATCGGACGAGATCCAAATGGCCGGCCGGGTTGGAAGAGGTGGAGATCGAGCGGACATGTCGACAGTACATACGTACATACATACCTGGTCAATCATTTCTAAATGCTTGTATTCGATCGGCCACACCTTGCAATGCTAAGCAGGAATAATATCCGTCCAGCGAAGAAAAAGGTGATTAATTAGCCCGGGCTCGTTTTCAGAGGATGCTCCTTGGCATAATTCCAGCGGCATAAACAAAGTTGGCAGGAGGAGGAAATACATCATGCATTGGAATAACATTTATTTTCCTCTTTGCATTTGGATGGTGCGTGTTGTGTCAACTTGAGGGTAAAGTTGCTCTGACAAAAAGATATTATATGCTTTTTTCCCTTGCTTCCTTTTCTCAGACAGAAAACTTTTCCAAAATTTGCTTGGTGGGAGTGTCAGGTATATTCTCCATTTTATGTTGTGGCGCAATTTTCAATCATGGCATCAAAAGGAAAGGGGGCAAGAAATGCAAAAGGAGTACTTGACCAGATGAGCATAACTCATTGTTTGCTAAGTACAAAATAAAATAAAATAAAATTGATTGTGACTTATTTGTTGGCTTCTAGACGTACTTTGCATCTGATACTTATGTCTACCGTTCTGAATTACCATATGGTTCCGCATGTGTTTCCCGGAGCAACATTTTACCTAACACGGGGAAACGGTGGGGACTTTTATGTTGTACAACCCCTGCCGGTTGGCCGGTCCCGAGGGTGTACAGTGATGACGATGTAGACGAAGACGCAGATCAACACACGAAAAGGAAAGTAAATGGACCCAGTATGTGGGCAAAGTAACTCTTTATTGCTTTTCTCTTCTCTGCTTAGACTACGTACAATGCCTCAATATATAAAGGGGTGATAGGATGAGGGGATAAGACTCAAACGTAGGTACAAAGTGGGGATAGACTTGGCCTAGTTGGACCGGGCAAAAACCCACTGAGTGGGCTGCCGTCCCGTGGCCCAAATTTCCCAACACTCCCCCTTGGGTATTATCCGTATAGACATGCCTTAAAACTCCGAAAAACTCAGTGGGAAAAATATGGAGAAAAAACACATGGTATACTTTTGCTATGTTGCACGAATTGCCTCGTTAAAAACCTTATGGGAGAAACTTCATAAAAACTCACTAAAGGGAAAATGAGTACAACTCACTTAACTATTAAGTCAAGTACTCAATCATCGGGATCGAGATTTTAGTGATGAGTTTGTGAAGATTCTCCCCCTGAACCTTACATCTTCCTAAGTCTCATCATACCGATTCCACGAACACATCTCTCGAAAGATGTCGGTAATGATTTAGTGAACAAATCAGTAAGATTTTCACACGACTTAGTATGTAAGATCCTAACTTCATTCAACTTCTGCAACTCATGTGCGTAGAAGAACTTGGGGTTGATATGCTTCATGAGATTGCTCTTCACATAACCCGTCTGGACTTGTGCAACATAAGAGGCATTATCTTCATAGATAATAGTGGGGGTTTGGACGGTGTTCAACCCACATGACAGCTGGATGTGGCTGATTACCCTCGAAGCCATACACACTCATGTGATGCTTCATATAGTGCTATGATTTCCAAGTGGTTCGTCGAATTTGACACTAGGCTTTGCTTAGACGATTTCCAGGAAATAGCGGTTCCACCACAAAAGAAAACATATCCAGTCTGAGACTTGGATGTGTGCGAGTCCGATAGGTACCCAGCATCAGCATAGCCTACAACTGTGAGGTCTTGATTCCTCCGGTAAAACAAGCCAAGATCTTTGGTCCCTTGCAGGTATCGGAAGATGTCCTTAACGCCTTTCCAGTATCTCTTGGTAGGCTCAGAGCTGTACCTAGCAAGCAAATTGACGCAATGTCTGGCCGTGTATAATTCGCGAGGTACATGAGTGCGCCAGCTGCACTCAAGTAGGGGAATTCTGGTCCCAGAATTTCCTCCCCCTCTTCTTTCGGCCTGAACGGGTCCTTATCCTGCTGTAAAGATCTCCCAATCATCGGGGTCTTAGAAGGGTATGCCTTATCAAATCCAAATCTTTCCAACACCTTCTGGGTGTAGGCAGACTGGTGCACTAAGATCCCAGCAGGGGAATGCTCAAGTTGCAAACCTAGGTAAAACTTGGTTTTGCCTAAGTCTTTCATTTCGAATTCCGACATCAGGTAGAAACTCGCTTCCTCAATATCCTCAGGTGTACTATATTCAAATCGTCCACGTACACCGAGATAATACAAAAACCATCTTGTGATCTCCGTATAAAAACACATGGGCAATATTCATTGCTCGTGTAGCCCTTCTGATGAAGGAAATCTCTTAAACGATTATACCACATCCTACCTGACTGTTTAAGTCCATACAATGACTTCTTAAGCTGAATAATGTATAAACCTCCGTTAGCTCTATCTTGGTTCGGCACGGGGATACCTTTGGGTACCTTCATGTATATGTCCGAATCCAAATTACCATAAAGGTAAGCGGTGACAACATCCATGAGTTTCATTTTCAAGTCCAAGTTTACTGCCATTGAGATCAAATATCTAAAGGTAATTCCATCCATGACAGGGGAGTAAGTTTCCTCAAAGTCGACACCTGGTCGCTGGGAGAAACCTTGAGCAACGAGGCTTGCTTTGTACCTTACTACCTCGTTATTTTTGTTCCTCTTTCAAACAAAAACCCACTTGTCGCCAACGGGGTGCACATGGGAAGGAGTTAGACAAACAGGTCCAAACACCTCTCTTTTGTTGAGAGAAAATAACTCAGCAGTTATTGCCTTCTTCCAATCTTTCCAATCTGGCCTTTTCTTACAATCAGCGAGAGTGTTAGGCTCTGGATCAAGATCTATGATTGGGGAAGTTTCCTTGGCAAAATAAATGTCGACATTTGCCATAGCTCGATTAATTGACTCGCCCGAATTAATATAATTAATGGCCATTCCGTCATGGAGTGCATCAGGCACGTTCCCTTCCTCCACCGGATTTCCCATTCCGGGAGCAAGGTCCTTTAGCTTTCCCGCTCCAATGTGTGCGCACACATCTTCGCTGGGTATTTCCGAAATAGGAAAATCAAGTCCAGAATTTCGTGCACTGAAACGTCCGTACTTGTGCCAGGTCTCAACTGGCTCCCCTTTGTAGGGGTAGACTGCGATAAATCTCTCGTATCCTTTTTCTTCGGGCGTCCCCGGATACTTGGGATTTGATAAATCGGATTCCTCGTCCTCTTAGGCCTAAGAACGAGAGCGGGTATACCATGATTTCTCTTTGGTATTTCAACCCTTTCCGGTGCATTACGCGCAGGCACATGCGAATTTTTCACGGTCTTTAAGTCACTAAAATGATCAGGCAGTTGATTCACCAACGAGTGCAAATCTATTATCTTTTGAACTTCTCTATTAGACTCAGCAGTGCGCGGGTCATGAGCATGGATCCCTGTGGCTTGCCACGTAAGTTCTCGACTTTTATCAGGGGTTGATTATCTCCCCCTAAAGCCGGGAAAAGATACTCGTCAAAAATGCAATTAGCGAAACGAGTCGTATGACAGTCACGTGTCGCGGGGTCCAGAAACCTGATTATGGACACAGTCGCATAACCAACGTATATCCCCAACTTATGGAGAGGTCCCATTGCTGATCGCTGAGGGGGTGGTATTGGTACATATACCTGGCAACCAAACCTACGAAGGTGGGAAATTTTCGGTGCCGACCCTTGCGCAAGCTGCATAGGAGAATGGATGTTGTAGGCCGATGGTCGAAAGTTGATGAGATTGACAGCGTGTAACACCGCGTGACCCCAACATGTAGTTGGTAAATTACAATCCTGAAGGATCGGTCTGGGAATGAATTTAATTCTTTTAATCAATGCCTCCGCAAGTCCATTTTGCGTGTGGACGTGCGGTACATAGTGCTCAAGTTTGATTCATGTTGCCATGCAATAATCATCGAACGCCTTTGAAGTAAATTTACCGGCGTTGTCCATTCGAATAGACTTAATACGATGATCAGGAAATCTATTCCTTATTTGTATGATCTGAGAGATAAACTTTGCAAAAGCATGGTTCCTTGTTGACAACAGGCTAACATTGGACCATTTAGAGGAAGTATCAATGAGCACCATGAAGTACCTAAACGAACCCGACAAGGGCTGAATGGGACCGCATATGTTTCCTTGGATACGTTCCAAGAACGTGGGGACTTCATCCTTCACCTTTATGGGCGATGGTCTAATAATTAATTTCCCCTTAGCGCATGCGGAGCACAAGAAATCATCAGGATTCGGGAAATTTTTCACATTAACATTATGACCATTCGAGTTGTTAATTATATTTCTCATCATCGTAAAACCGGGATGGCGTAACCTATCGTGCCAAAGGAAGAATAGTTCAGAGTTTCTAAAAATAGTTTTAAGGGTAGTGTACATGGGCGGTGCTACTATCTTAGTATAGTACAACCCTATAGCGAACGAAGGAAGCCTTTCGACAACATGTTTACCATTTTCATCGCGTTTCATGATGAGTAGGTACTACTTACCAGTGTCATCATCGTGGGTCTCAATATGAAAACCATTAACACGAATGTCTTTAAAACTCAAGAGAGTACGAGTCGCTTCCGGGTACAACAATGCATCATTAATGATCAAAGTTGTTTCCATGGGGAGTGTTATAGTGGCTCGTCCGGAGCCAACTATATGAGGACCGCAGCCGGCGATCGTCGTAATACTCCCTGAAATTTTCTTGATGGACTCAAAATACTTTGTATCTCTCAAGATGGTATTGGTGGTACCTCTATCGGCAAGGCACGTTTCCTCCATTCGGGCGCCACACGTGTTCTAAAATATAGTGTCTAATTATTAAATGTGAGCTAGGAAGATGCTACAGTAATAATAATTAAACATGCAAATATTTCGGAACATAACATAATCATCTCTATTAAATAATGGAATAAATGAATGATAACGAAGTCATCCAATCGCCGATAAATGTTTAAGGAAACAAATAATGTTGCTCTCATAGAGCTTACAACCAAATTAAATGTATTGTATCAAATTATTGTCATACAAATCATAAATAAATGAGCGGAGTTTAGATGGAGTCCGCAAGGTAACCATCCAGCTCAGCCGAGATCTCCATCTCGCTAAGCTTCTCCTCAGTGGCTATCATGGTGGTGGCGGCGGCGATGTCCAACTGTGGCGTTGGAGGGGACACGGTGTGCTCAACCTCAATGGACACGGTGGCGTTCGTGGGAACGACCACGTGTGCCTCCACAGGTGCCCCAGTATGCGCCACCGCGGGCGCGGCGGGGGCCGTGGGGATCATCACGGGCGCCGCGACGGGCGCCGGTGGGGCCTCCATCTGGAAAAGGTGCGCCTCATGCGCTCTCTTGGCCTTGAAGGCGTCCACGACGTGCTTGGGAGCACGACACTGCCTGGAGAAGTGAAGCTTCGATCCGCAGCGAAAACAGTCTTGGGGCCTCACCTCGCCCTTACCCGCCTTTTGCTCCTTGGCCGGGTGGGGATGGTTAGGTCCCTTCTTGCCTTTGCCTTTTCTGTCGTGTTGGTTGAACATTGGCTGGCGCACTTTGTAGGCGCCAGCATAACCTTCCTGGCTTGGGCCTCCTCCGAAAGGCTGCGAGGTGAAGTTCTTTTTCAGAACCTCATCCTGCGCCTCAGCCACGTGGAGGGCGTCAATGAGCGTCGAGTACTGCGTGAAGTTCTCCTGGCGGTAGTTCCGCGCATTCTGGAGGTTACTTGGATGGAAGGTGGAGAAAGTTTTCTCTATCTTCTCCTCATCTGTGATTTGCGTACGCACACATGTCGAGAGTTGCACAAATCACGTGTAACGTGGAATTGTACAACGTCGCCGACTTGTAGTCCGTAAACCTCAGACGCATCCAATCCCCCTCCGCTTTTGGCTTGACGTGGTACTTCAACCTAGCGAACCGCTCTTTAAGAGCGTTCCACAGGGCCGAGGCACTCCGTTCAGCCATGTACTCGTTTTTCAACGTCGCACTCATGTGGTGGTGGAGGAAATGCAGTGCATGCGCATTCTCTGCCGCAGTCGTGGTGCTGGGGGCCGTCGGGGTCCCCGCGACCAGCGCTCCCTTGATCTTCCGGCCCTCGAGGACGATCTCCACGTCTGAGGCCCAAGCCAAGTAGTTCAGCCCAATCTCAGCCAACTCCTCAAATTCCTGCTTCATGATTCCGGCCATCTGCGATTTATGCAAACATGTATCAGATTACAGAAGGTAATCGGTTGCATAAAACAATATTGATACAAAAATTCAACAAAGCAGCGTTCCAAAATTTAAATGACATGCTAAAATGATCTACTAAGTACTAAAACAATTAATAACTGTAGTAAAACATGGTATAAAAGTATGTAAAGAGAGATATTATGCTAAGCGTGTTCGAAACGTGAAAAATGGTCCTAAAAATGACTCTCCGAATTTATTTAGTGCCTAAGTTTACAATTTCAGAAAAAACAGACAGTACCAGAGGCTTACAGGTAAACTATTCAGCAGGAATAAAGTTTTACGCAACTCTAAAAAAATGTGAGTGCTAAAATGTAAAATCCGCGCGCAGAACCGAATTCGGCCCAATCTGGATCGGCAGCAGGCCGAAACGGGCCGAAAATTCGGCCTAAGCCCAAAACAGCCGCACTGCACTGTCCGCCCCCGTTTTGTTTTTGTTTGGGCGGAACACAGGCAGGCCGAATGCGGCCCATCTGTCGCGGCCCGTGGCGAGCCGGCCCGCCTGCCGTGTCGTCCCAGCAGGGAACCGCGCTAGGGTTCTAGCGCATAGAGGGCGGCGGCGGCCGGTGCCGCGGCTGCGGCGGCCGGTGTCGCGGCTGCGCCCGCCGGCGGCCAGCGGGGCCGGAGTACGAGGCGGCGGGACGGCGCACGGTGGGTGTTGGCGGGGCGGAGGTGGGGCGACGAGGACGGCCACGGCCAGCCGAGTCCGAGGCGGCGGCGCGCACGCGTGACCGAGCCGAACGGCTCAAGGTCGCGACTGCGGCCGGCCACCTCCGGTCTCGAGGCGGGCGGGCGCTCGGTGGGGAAGGCGGGGCCAGCGCGGGGCGGGGCGGCGTTCGCCGGCGCGGGACGGCGCGGATGGCACGGCGCGTGGCGCGGCGTCGAGTGCGCGGACGGACGGGCCATGGTGCAGCAGGCGCCAACCTCGAGCAGTGCCTCTCAGCCGGCCATGGTGCAACACGGTGCTGCGGCCACGACGAGGACGGGTGCGCTGGCTAGGTGGGCGCAGCGGCCATGCCGGTGGCCGTACGGACGCGCGGTCGGCGGCTCCGGCCATGGGTAGGCTCACGAGCGTCCAGAGAGAAAAGAAAACAAAATCGAAAATCATCCTCATGTTCATCGTTAGATTCATCTGGAATTTTGACGACGCGTTGCATAGCCGGTGCAATCGCGGCGGTACCGTGACCAGCGGGATCACGATCTATATCGTCTCTCCACAATGTAGTCATCAAATCTCTCGTGATCCGGGGATATCGGCATTGGCCGGCGACAGCGTGTCAGTTCGATCCCCGGGAGAGAAATCCACACCATAGATGCAATCTAAAAAATACGCGAAACGCAAAAACGGAAACTAAATTGCCAGGCGAATCCATTTTTGCGATCAGATCGTGGTTATACCTTCGCGGTTGGTGCAGCGAGTCTGCTCGGTGTAGGCTCGACGGAGAGACACGTGTGTGATAATGTGTTGTACAACCCCTGCCGGCTGGCCGGTCCCGAGGGTGTACAGCGATGGCGATGTAGACGAAGGCGCACATCAACACACGAACAAGAAAGTAAATGGACACAGTATGTGGACGAAGTAACACTTTATTGCATTTCTCTTCTCTGTTTAGACTACATACAATGTCTCGATATATAAAGGGGATGAGATGAAGGGATAAGACCCAAACGTACGTACAAAGTGGGGATTGATCAAACACCCACCGAGTGGGCTGCCGACCGGCGGCCCAAGTTTCCCAACATTTTAAACAGAAATAATCACGGACAAGAAGATAAAGACAATCGTGTGGGCGCTATTGCTATCCACTACTCAATATTTTGTAACCCCTCACACAATATTTTACAATGAATTACCGATCTTAATTATATATCAATCTCACATTTGGTAATTAATTGACATAAGTCGATCTTAGCCAACCGTTCAATACGAAATGCTCTGCACAATCCATGGTACGTACCTTGTGGTCATCCTAGCTAGCAGAGTATATGACTTTGTAGTAATAGAGCATTATCGAAGCTTCCAGTTATTTTGGCACGTTTTTGTCATTTTTTCTTTTAACAAATGACGTTTTATTTAACTCATAATTTTGCATCACGCTGATACAATTCATAAAAAATTACACATGGCATCTACATAGTTAGAATACACACATCCGTCCACTAAAATAAAAATAAAATTTATTGTACAACACAAGTATGTTGAAAATTCATAGCGACACATAAGATGATTGAGAGCATGTACATTACGCTGTCATCCATGTGCTGTAAAAATATATCTCACCGCCCAACCCACTCCAACCGTGTATATATAACCCTCCGGAAACTGTTCTATGAACTCCATGAGCTGAACCGAGGACGGAGCTGCCACAGTGGCTCTGGTGTCACTCACCCCAATTGAAACCACCAAAATCTTCATTAGCTAGCACTAATTAATGATTATTCATAGCAAATAACCCCAGTTAAATAAAGAGAACATCGACATGACCCCATTGACATTTTTTCCTACCTTCGTCCCTGAGCCGAAGAAACGACCACAAATGGAGCAAAAGGGTACACCAGTAAATGACATGTAAAGGAGTAGTATTTTTACCATTGAAAATCAAACAATTTGTACATAGAAAAAGTGACCAAATAATGAAAATCGCTCTAGCCCTAATGAGTTTGTACTTGTGATCTATTTCGCAGGCAGCTTACAAACTTGTTTGCTACACAACATGGCGGATATAAGTTAGAAGCCACTTGGATGACTGGCCATAGGGAACACGAAAAAGACACTCAAAATATAAGTGCTTAATTGTCTCATCTTGATAAAAAATACACAATGTAATTTTCCGTGAAAATTGCGCTTTGCTAGGCTCTTCTTGATCAGGATTACACCTTTATGAAGGTGCCATGCGAAAATTATATCTTTTTTAAAGATACCTTCATTTTCCAGATTATTTGTTAGTACCGACTAACACTTGCGAATGCACGAGTACTCTGCACATAGAATAAACCGAGAATTTACCATTCTCATGTACTACATTGTTGAACGGAGGGAGTAAATTCTAGCGAGATTCATTATACCCTTGCAACAATTGAACCGTTGCCAATCGTGCAAGAATAGCGTTCCATGACGCAAGCATTGGTCCAACTAAATCACGTAAGAACATCACATTTGCAGCAGGTCGCTATTGTGATGTATGGTGTTGCACATAGCGAGATATTAGTTTTGGGAGTGGTATTTTCCTTTCATAACCTGATTTCCAAGTGTCCTTGATAGTAAATGATCCAAAGAAGAAAAATGTTTCTTCATCGCCGTCGGACCAACCCAAGTGTGAATCCCCGGGTTTCCAGGAAAGCAAATTTTAGCCTACATACCTTATTAGTAGAAGAGCTTGCTGAACTCCATCGTCGGCAAGAACTTTAAAAATCCATTTACTAAGGATGGCTGCATTCTTGACCGCTAGGTCGCAAATATCCTCCCCCCCCCCTCCCCCCACCGCCCATATTATTCCTTTTGACGACCGGAAGAATGTGATATAAAATACCATGTTTCTTTGCATTCAATTAGTGAGAACCTATCTTCCACCAGTAGAAAGGAACTTCCTTTCCACTTTCAAGAAAAATATTGAAGCTCTCTTCTACATGTTTCCATTCAACATTTGCAAGTCTCCAATAATGAATCAGAATATCCAAATGGCTAACTTAAAATCGGCCCTTCTCATAAGAAAATAGTTTAGAATATTGAGCTGTCGTGTCTTGCGATTTCCCGAAACAAACAATTCACTCTAATAAATATTAATATTAATCTCTGATAGTTGTTCGAAAGCTGACAATACCAATTCCACGTTCTTAGAATTTTCGAATTCATGATCCATAAAATAATTGTCATATGCATATTGAAGTATAGTTAGTCCATCATTCACCACATGTAGAGTTACAACCTCAATATGACCATATACTTTTGTGCCCTCAATCAAAACTGCCAACATATCCTCCACTATGTTAAATAGTATGGGCGATACGTTTTGCCTTAATCTTTTTTGTTTGGAAGTAATGACCGCCACTCATTGACGAACACACTACTTTTAGAAAAAAAATATGGACCCAAGCACGCCTTCTGAAAAAAAAATTCTTTCTCTAAGTTTGCTGAAGACCATTTCACCACAGCATATGCCTTTTCAAATTCAATTTGAAATATCACACCTCTCAACTTTTTCCGGTGCAATTCATGGACCATGTCATGGAGGATTGCCACCCTATCTGGAATGTTTCTTATTTTCCTAAATGTTGTAAGACTCGGCCTAATGGGCGGTTTTGGGAATATTCTGAGGTTTGCCGTGTATTTTTGTATCCGTTATACATGAATAATTCTTGGGACAAAATAATATATATGGAATTAATCTGAAATAAAACTTGTTGTCCAGCATGAAGAAAGCCAAAAAAAAAAATCTAGAATATCCGACTTAAGGACTTCCGACAATGGGAAGTGCCCCTAAAATGATTTCTTGAGACGCTCATGTAAATGTCATTTTTAGGGGTATTTGTTCTGAAATGCCACTAAAATGGTATTTTAAGGGGCACTTTGTTCAAGTGCCTCTAAAAATGGCATTTACAGGGGCATTTTCCCAAAATTCCTCCGAAAATTATGACTTTTAGAGGCACTCCAAAGCAGTGTCCCTAAAAAATTATCATATTTGGAGGCACTGCTGGTCTATGCTGCAGAATTTAATTTTTTTTTGCCCTACGTAGTCCGCCAAGATCACTATGCAGATAACGAGATATGCCCATACATGCAAGGATTAGGACCACGACTTACCCAGCAGCGGATTCGATGTAGTCATAGAAGAGATCTGATCAATCGTAGATCCTTACAACTAGGCCTAGTTGCAAGGACGTCTCTAAGTCTTCCCTCGTCAAAGATCACACGTGTAATCCCTCTTATGGTGTGCACGCGTATACTCGTTTTAACCCGTCAGCGCTTCGTCGTCTAGGACTCGGCATCGACCTAGAGAGACAGCCTTCCGGTGTTACTAATTGGTAGCTCTAATCAACTGTGATTAGAGCTATTATGAATCTGGAAGTTCTCAACAAATGATAGAAAACTAGAATAAGAGCTAGGTCTAGTCGGAAGAGGACACCTCAAACCCCAATTAGAAGAGGCTCTTATTCAATTAGAGGGGTTCAAAATAACCATTATTTTGAAGTCCTAGTGTTGATCCTCTTTATTGACTTTGGACGTCACAGATGATGCAGCTGGTGTGGATCCATTAATGCGTCTTCCACTGCACCTTCCACGCTTCTCACCTCTCTTGCCTCCTTTCGTTCTCACTCTGCAATAAATTGCAAATTGAGAAATTTTCAGTATCCAATACCAAAATATCCTTGATACAAGAAAATTTCGATAACTGGTATAACTCTTATATCTCATGTGTACTTGCCACTTGTCTTTGTCTTTTGGTGCAGTCATCACGGCGTGAATGAAAACATTCATCTCACCTGACATGAGCATCTAGAAGTCTTTTTCAACTGTCTTCTCCACTTCCATCAGATTGTAGCAAGCCACAAATCCGAAGTAATATGATGGAAGTGACATGGGAGTGTGTCAATTGCTAGTCTTTCTGGAATTGGAAAACCAATATCCTTAAGACTTTGAAGTATCCTTGAGAACTTGTCCTTGTGCTCCCTCAATGGCCCAAGGCAATTGAGTTTGCACCTTAACAGTTCAGCATAAAGGTTGTGATGACCATGACAGAGTTGCATGGAGAACCGATCCTTCAAATTTTCCATGAGACTCATGTTACTCATGTTGTTTCACCTGAGCTTAGAGAAAATCCTAGTGATGATTTTGATGATTCCTATATTGAACTTAATGATGATCTTATTGATGAAATACATGCTATGAAGGATAGAGATGCTGCTATAAGTCTTATTAAAAGTCGTGCTGTTAAATATAAATTATCTCCTGATACTAAGTTTGCCACTTCTCCCATTAATATTAAGGATAAGGATTATGATTTCTCTCTTGATTTATCTTATATATCTATTGTTGAGAAAGAACCTTTTTGTGGTAATGAAAGTGAAAGTGCTATGAAACATATGAATGAGCTCTCCTCTTTGAGTAGTTTATTCTCTGATGATCTTAAGAAACGTAGCTACTTTGTTGCTTAAATATTTCCTTTCTCATTAAAAGATGAAGCTAAAACTTGGTTTAATAATTTGTCTCCAGGATCTATTGATAGTCCTATTGGTTTGGTTAATGCTTTCTTTCAGAATTATTTTTCTGCTAGTGCTCAACATGCTGCTTTACAAAATACATTTAATTTCAAGCAATTGGAAGGAGAAAATTGCCTGTATCTTGGGCAAGGTTCTGTTCTTTAGTTAGGGCTATACCTGGGCATAAGCTAGAAAATAATGAACTTCTTGATATATTCTATAATGGACTAACTGTTGAATCTAGGACATAGCTGGGTAGTTGTGCTAGTTGTGTTTTCAGGCAAAGAACTCCAGATGAAGCTAATGAATTAGTGGCTAAAATAAGCCAAAATCATGATGATTGGACTATGGTTGAGCCTGAGCCGACCCCTACTCCAGTATCAACACCAACACCAACACCCAAGAAGAGGGGAATGATCGAATTAAATGATGAAGTGATGAGAGAAGCCAAGAAATCTCTTAAAGATAGGGGTATTAAATCTGAAGATGAGAAGAATCTTCCACCTATAGAAGAATTATGTAAGCCAATCCCTCACTTATCCACCATTGAGGTACACTCTCTCCAACATTTTGATAGTAGAGATATTCCCTATAATAAACCTCCTGATCAATGTTTATATGAATTTGATAATTATGTTATTAAGCAAGATAATTTTAATATGAGAGTGCAGAATCACCTAATGGAAAACTCTAGAGCTATTGATAATTTGCATGGTATAATAGAAAGAACCTCTAATGATGTTAAAATGCTTGTTAAACATTTTCCATTGATTCAAACTCAAATTGATCAACTTGCTAAAGTACAAAAAGATTTGCTAGTTAATGCTTCTAAAGAAAAACATACTTATGAAATAAGAACTAGAAGTGGTATTGCTACACAAGATCCTTTATATCCTGAGGGACATCCTAAAAGAATTGAACAAGATTCTCAGCAAACTAATAATAATGTTATTCATACTAAGAAGAAAAACAAGAAGAAACATAAAATTGCTGTAGAATCCTCTAAACTTGCTAAAGATCCTAATAGTATATCTATCTCTGATGCTGAAATTGAAAGTGGTAATGATAAAAGTGAACCTTCTGATAAAGAAGAACCTGTAGCTGAACCTGAAAAGCAATCTAAAAATACAAAGTATACTAAGGAGGATTTCATCGCTAATAAACATGGTAATGAGAGAGAACCTTGGGTACAAAAACCAATGCCTTTTCCTAATAAGAAACACAAATCTAAGGAAGAAGAACATTATAACAAGTTTTGTGAGTGGATGAAACCTTTGTTCTTGCAAATTCCTTTAACTGATGCTATTAAATTGCCTCCTTATGCAAAATATATGAAACATATTGTCTCTAAAAAAAGAAAGATTCCTAATGAGGAAATTTCCACTATGCTTGCTAATTACTCTTTAAGTGGAAAGGTTCCTAAGAAGCTTGGGGACCCTGGTATACGAACTATTCCATGTTCTACTAAAAATAATTATGTTAGAACTGCTTTGTGTGATTTGGGAGCTGGAGTTAGTGTCATGCCTTTTACTCTCTATAAAAGACTCCTCCTAGAAAAATTGATACCAATTGAGATATCTTTGCAAATGGCTAATAAGTCTACTGCTATTCCTGTGGGTATATGTGAGGATGTTCCTGTTCAAGTTGCTAATAATTGTCTGATATTAACTGACTTTGTTGTGTTGGAAATGCCTGAAGATGATAATATGTCTATTATTCTCGGGAGATCTTTTCTTAATACTGAAGGGGCTGTTATTGATTGCAATCAAGGAAAAGTAACTTTTAATGTTAATGATAAAGAGCACACTGTTTATTTTCCCAAGAAGAATTATAAGAAATATGGTCTAAATTCAATTGAAATATTGAGACCATCAAGATTGGAGAATTTTATTGTCCCATTCCAGTACCACCCAAATAATATGAAATTATTATGATTGGGACTATGTCTATCAAGGTTGAGGTAACATAGTTATTTAGTGATTAGCAAAGTTTTGCTTCATATGAAAATTGTTCTGGTAACAAGACTTGATCACCCTTGTTAACAAAATGATTTTGAATGAAGAGGCCAATGTTTTCACTATGTTTTCACCTTTCCCATTATGTTTTCACCATGTTTACTTCTGTTATCACATTGCTACTTGAGTACAATCATGTTTTCCACCATCCTTATGCATGTTTTCCTGATGTTTTCACCCTGATTACTGAGGTTATGCATGTTTTCACCATCCATACTTTTGTTTTCACCACTACCACCTTTGTTTTCTTTGGATATTATTCCATTAGAGTGTCATAGAACCTCTGTAGTGCTGGTTTTGGTTTTGTTTTCCACCTTTTCACTTTCGTTTTCTTGGTTTTTATTAATTATTAAAATTCTGGAAATACCTCAAAAATAAAGTTTCTCGAAAAATTCCAGAAAAAATAAAGTTTCTGGAAATACCCCAAGGCCGCGCCACCTGGTGGTGTGGGCCACCCAGAGACCCCCTCGGGCTCACCTTTCGACTACATATTGCCTTCAACCCTAAAACCCGAGGGGGTTTGTCATATTCCACACAAACACAACAAAGCGCCGCCGCCACCCCGAACCTCGATTCGGGGATCTGAAGTTCCTGTTCTGGCACCCTGCCGGGACAAGGAATTGGAGGATATCATCGCCATCGTCATCACCAACGCCTCTCCATCGACCATCCATGTTTCCCCCATCCAAGTGTGAGTAATTTTCCCGTTGTAGGCTAAAGGGGATGGTAGGGATTGGATGAGATTGTTCATGTAATAATGTCGTGATTGTTAGGGCATAGTGCCTAGTATCCTCTATTAGTTCTATTGACATTGTTGCAACTTGTTATGCTTAATGCTTGTCACTTTGGGCCCGAGTGCCATGATCTCAGATCTGCACATGTTATTGAATCACGATGATAATTATTGTTTCTTGATCATACCTGCAAGTTGTTTACACATACCGTTGTACAGAACCCGAGGCCCCGAAGTGAAATAAATTGGGACAACCGGAGGGGATGGCTGTGATGTGAGGATCACATGTGTCCATGGAGTGTTAATGCTTTGCTCCGGTGTTCTATGAAAAAGAACACCTTAATTACCAGTAGTTCCCTTGAGGCCCCGCTGAAAACGGGCTGGTAGGACAAAAGATGTTGTGCAAGTTCTCGTTGCGAGCACATACGACTATTTACGGAACACATGCCTATGGTTACTTAGTGCTTGGATGCTTTATCTTATTTATCTGCAAAGCCCGTGTATTGATTATTATATGAACTATCGTATCCATGCAACGCCCGTTCATCTATCCCTATGCCTATAATATTTAATCTTGTTGTTTTCATTTCACTACTGCTACTATTTCACTACTACTGCTACTATAAAACTGTTACTACTGATAAACCACTGCGAACAAAAGTACTTTCAGGTGCAGGTGAATTGACAACTCACTTGTTAAGGCTTACAAATATTATTTGGCTCCCCTTTTGTCGAATCAATAAATTTGGGTTTTACTTCCCTCGAAGACTGTTGTGATCCCCTATACTTGTGGGTCATCACCCCCTCCGGGTCCCCTCCGGACTCCATCTGCGCGACAAATTTCTAAGACTTTTGGCTTTTGAATTGTCCAATTCCGAGAATATTTCCAGAACAACTTTTCTGAAATAAAAAATAGTAAAAAACAGGAACTGGCTCTGTGGCATCTTGTCAATAGGTTAGACCCAGAAAATCGATAAAAATGGCATAAAGAGTAAGGAACCTTGTAGCATATAGTATGAAAACAACATGGAACATCATAAATTATGGATACGTTTATGACGTATCACCAGGCAGAGGCTCGTTGAGTGATGCGCAGAGCTAAGGCGTTTACCATCCATGATGGGCAACTTCATAAGCGTAGCATATCAGACATACTACAGAGGTGCAACACCCTAGGATAAGGAAGAGAGGTGCTACTGGATATACATAAAGGAACATGTGGACACCACGTTGGAAGCAAGAACCTAGTCCGGAAGGCCTTTCGAGCTGGATTCTATTGGCCAACGGCAAAACACGACGTTAAAGCCATCGTATAGCACCGCGAGGAATGTCAAATGTTTGCGACAAGGCCCAATGTCCGGCCATGGAACTTCACATAATACCACTTGCATGGACTTTTGCGCAATGGGGAGTCGACATGGTTGGGCCACTCAGTCGGTTGTCCAATGGTGGATACACTCGACTGCTAGTAACAGTCGATAAATTCACCAAATGGATTGAAGTCGTGACTGTCACATCATAGGATGCAGAGTCAGCTATAAAATTCATAAGGTCCATAGTGCACAAATTTGGATTTCCACACAACATCATTACGGACAATGGAATAAATTTTATAGTAGTGAAATTTTAGGATTATTGCAAGGATCTAGGGATTAGCATCAGCTATGCATAAGTCGCACACCCGCAAAAAAATGAGAAGGTAGAGGGATCGAACGGGTTAATCACAGCGGGACTCAAGAAACGGTTACTAACACCACTCAATAAAGCAGCTAGAGCACGGGCAGAGGAAATTCCCTCAGTGCTCGGGAGCCTGAGGACAACACCAAATAGATCCACCGAGTACATGCCATTCTTCATGGTATATGGAGCCTACTACCAGCAGAAGTACGATACAATGCCCCTCGGGTCGCCTCCTAAAGAGAGGAGGACTCAAATAAAGCACTCAAAGACGCAGTTGACTTGGTAGACAAGGCTCAAGATATAGCACCCGCGTGCACAGCCGTATACCAGCAAGGTATCTGGTGCAGTTGCAGTTTCTGGACCGGAAGTTCTAGGGTTTAGAGCCCGGAAACTCCCGGCCTTGGGGAAATTCGCTAAGTCCCTAGCGGCTTCGCTCTCTCCGGATGTTTGGGCTAGAAGTTTCGATCCAGCCCGAAAACTTCCGGCCCCTCAATTTTTGGCTAAGTCTCGGTGGATTCTCTCTTAGATGGGTGGCCTGAATAATTGCCTAGAAGTTTCCAAGTCAACCCGGTAATTTCCGGCCCCCCGTACACTTCTGGCCTAAATGGTCGAGAACTTCCGGCCTCCCGCCTGCTGCAACGGCCAAATATTGAGAGAGACATAGAGAGAGAGAGAGAGTATAAATACTCATCCCCTTCCTCGGGATGAGATGCTCGTTCTTCGCTCTCTCTCCTCCATGAATGCAAAGCCATTGATACGTCTCAAATGTATCTATAATTTTTGATGATCCATGCTGTTATTATATCAATTGCCACATGTTTTGCTTACACTTCATAGCATTTTTATGCATTTTCTAGGACTAACCTATTAACAAAATGTCATAGTGCCAATTCCTGTTTTCAGCTTTTTTCTCTTTCAAAAAAGCTAGTCGCAAAATATTCTCAGAATTGGACGAAAATTTGTGTACGCACATAATACAACAGAAGACTCCAGAAACCTGAAGGGGAGGTGCAGCCGACCCAGGAGGCGGACACGCCACACCAGGGCGTGGCCCACCCCTGGCCGGCGCCTCCTGTGGTGTGGGTCCCCCGGGTGGCCACCAACGCCGCCCTTTCGCCTATATATTCCTCCTGGCCCGAAAACATAAATACCCAATCGAGAAACCACGAAAAGTTTAGAGGCCACCGCCGTGGTCAAGCCTAGTTCGGGAGGGTTCTGAAGCTCTTCCCGGCACCCTGCAGGAGAGGGGAATCATCACCGAGGGCTCTACACTGCCATGCCTGCCTCTGGAGTGATACGTGAGTAGTTCATCCTTGGACTACGTGTCCATAGCAGTAGCTAGATGGTAGTCTCTCCACTTTACGCTATTATGTTTAGATCTTGTGAGCTGCCCTACATGATCAAGATCATTGTTATGTAATGCTACATGTTGTGTTTGTTGGGATCCGATGAATATTGATACTATGAGCAAGTTGTTTATTTATCCATATGTCTATGTTTTTTTATATCTTGCATCCTCTCTGTTGCTAGTAGATGCTTTTGCCAAGTATATGCTCTTGACTCCAAGAGAGAGTATTTATGCTCGATAGTGGGTCATGCCTCCAAAAATCAGCGTTCGAGTGACTGAAACGTGCACGGTTGTGGATATGTTGTTGCCACTAGGGATAAAATAATGATGCTTAGTCTACTTGTTTTTTGCATTGTTTACATTACACACAATACTTCATGAAATAATTTGTTGTTTGCAACTTAATATTGGAAGTGATGCGGATGCTGGACTGAAGGTGGATTATTTAGGCATAGATGCGCTGGATAGTAACTCTATGTACTTGTTGTAATGCCATGTTAAATCTCATAGTGAACATCTTGTCATATATTGCATTGTCATGCCTTCATTATTTGTCAATTGCCCAGCTGTAATTTGTTTACCCAGCATGCTAGAAATATTTATGGAGAGACACCACTAGTGAATTGTGGACCCCGGTCCATTTTCCTCATACTGTTAAACCACCTACTACAATTATACTGTTCTCTACTATTTTCTACAATCTGTTAACAGAAGTAGTTAGTCGGTAGTTAGTTGGTATTTCTTGTTGTATACGGAAACCGTGTTGATAAGGTTCCGGCTAGATATTGTAACAAACCATGTTTATCCCTGCCGGTGTTTAGGTTAACCGCGCCTATATTAACACGCAGGGCGGCCCTCAACAGGGTACGACGCCTTACCTAAAATCACATGGTATCAGAGCCACCTCTTCCCAAAACGCATCTAGATTAGTTTTCCAAACCCACCTCGACAATGTCCAGCTCTTCCTCATCATCAATCGCTGGCTCTCCCTTCGCTGGTGTGAATGTCACGGAGAAGCTAGCCAAAGGGAATTTTGTGCTCTGTCAGGCTCAGGTCCTGCCTGCGATTCGGGGCGCCCAACTTGAGGGCTTCATCGACGGCTCCATCGCCGCTCCCCCGAAGATGATGATCATCAAGAAGGACGACAAGGAAACGGAGGTGCTCAACCCGAGGTACGGTCCCTAGGTGGCTCAGGACCAACAGGTCTTGAGCTTCCTCGTTACCTCTCTGTCGCGAGAGGTCATGGCGCACGTCGCCACGGCAAGGACGGCGCATGAAGCCTGGAGCACCATCCAGGATATGTACGCGGCAAAGTCCCGCGCCAACACCGTCAACACGCGCATCGCGCTTGCAAACGCTGAGAAGGGCAACAAGACCATGGCAGATTACATCGCCGGGCTGAAGACCCTCGAGAACGACATGATCGCCGCCGGCAAACCTCTTGATGCCGAGGACATGGTGGCATACACTCTCGCCGGATTGGACGAAGAGTATGATGGCCTTGTTGCTGCCATGGGCGCCAGGGTCGAACCCATCTCTGTAAGCGAACTGTACTCGCAACTTATGTTCTTTGATCGCCGACAGGCCCTCCGTCAGTCGCCGTCTCAATCCTCGGCCAACGCTGCCATGCGCGGAGGCGGCCGTGGACGCTTCGGAGGGCGCGGACGTGGTGACCGCGGTGGCTTCGGTCGCGGCAACTACGGTGGCGGTCGCAATGCTCCTACTCAAGGTGGGGGCAACAATGGAGGAGGAGGCCGCGGCAACTTCAACAACCGCGGCCGTGGCAGCTACAACAACTATGCCAGCGAGTAGCGCCCTCGTTGCCAGTTGTGCAACGTGTCGGGCCATGTAGTCAAGGACTGCTGGCACCGGTACAATGAGGACTTCGTGCCCAAGGAGAGATCTGCCAATACTGCAAACTACAACAACCACGGTGGTGGCAATGGTGGCTGGATAGTCGACACCGGCGCCACCGATCACATCACCGGTGAGCTCGAGAAGCTCCACGTCCACGACAAGTACTATGGCAACGACCAAGTACACACCGCAAGGGGTTCAGGTATGGGTATTAATCGCATTGGTCACACTACTATTCGAGCTCGTGATCAAGATATCCATCTCAAAAATATCCTTCATGTTCCCGATTCAAATCAAAGTCTAATTTTTGCTCATAAATTAGCACGAGATAACAATGCTTTTATTGAAATTCACCCTGAATTTTTCTGTATCAAGGATCAGGACACGAGGAGAATTCTGCTTGATGGTCCATGTAGAGGTGGTCTCTATCCTCTACCTTCCACGTCTACGTTTAAGCAAATTTATGGTGCCTTCAAGCCATCTCCAGATAGATGGCATAGCCGTTTAGGACATCCGGCATCTTCCATTGTTCATCAAGTTATTAGCAAAAATAAACTCCCATGTTCGAGTGAGAGAAATAATGAGTCAATTTGTGACTCTTGTCAAAAGGCAAAAAGCCACCAATTTCCTTATTCTAGATCAACTAGTGTGTCTCATCATCCTCTAGAATTGATCTTTTCAGATGTATGGGGGCCTACCTCCGATTCCTTTGGTAGAAAGAATTACTATGTGAGTTTTATTGATGATTTTAGCAAATATACCTGGATCTATTTGATCAAACATCATTCTGAATTATTCAATATTTTCCATGAATTTCAATCCCTTGTTGAACGTCGGTTTGGCAGAAAAATCATCACGGTCCAATCTGATTGGGGAGGAGAGTACCAACGCCTCAACTCTTTCTTTAACAAAATTGGTATCACACACCATGTTTCATGTCCCCATGCACATCAGCAAAACGGCTCTGCCGAGAGAAAACATAGACACATTGTTGAGATGGGTCTTGCACTACTAGCCCATGCTTCTATGCCCCTAAAATATTGGGATGAAGCATTCTTGACAGCAGTATATCTTATCAATCGTCTTCCTACCAAACTTCTCAATTTTTCAACTCCACTCGAAATTCTTGAAGAAATTAAACCAGATTACTTGTCCATGCGCACGTTTGGATGCGCATGCTATCCTAATCTTAGACCCTTCAATGCAAGGAAACTCCAGTACAGATCGACACAATGCACGTTTCTTGGTTATAGCAATATTCACAAAGGTTTTAAATGCCTAGATATTACTACGGGTAGAATTTATATCTCAAGAGATGTAGTGTTTGATGAAACACTGTTTCCCTTCTCTCTGTTAAATCCGAATGCAGGGGCTCGCCTTCGTAAGGAGATATCTCTTCTACCTCACCATCTTCTCAACCAAGAACAATTTGATCACGGGGGAGAGCCATCTAGTATTGCTGATCCAATTGTGACTAATACTCCTGTAATACCTGCTAATCAATTGGTTGAGCATGCAGCAAGAAGTGAACAGGAGCAAGAAGGAGAAAATTCGGCGCAAAAGAGTGCAGAAACGCCGAGTTTCCATCGCACACGCGCACGCACGGAAGCCGAGGGCCCGACAGGGGCAATCATTGGCGAACATTCCCCTGGATCGCAATCGTCCACGGGATCTGCGCGCAGTGGATCGACATCCACCACGGGATCAGCGCGCGGCCAATCCAGCGCTGCCACACCACCCCGACAGACCGACCGCGCACATGCGCGAGATTCCCCTCTGCGGAGCGGCGGATCTTCTACGGCTGCTTCCACGTCGCAAGAAGGTCACACGGCGTCAACTGGATCCGATACGGATGCCTCGACTGACGCAGCGGATCGCACAGATCCCGAGCTGGATTCGCCTCCAGCTGTCGGAGATCGGGCGGCAGGATCCTCTGCGGCAACAGACTCTGCGGCTACAACGCCTGGACGTGCAATGACACGTCTACAAACGGGAAAAATTCAGCAAAAAAAATACACTGCTGGAACAGTGGTCAGGTATGCAAACTTTACCAGTTTCGGTGAACCTAGTGATCTAGATGAAGCTATGAAAAATAAAAAATGGAAGGAAGCAATGGATGAAGAGTATATGGCTCTTATAGAAAATAAAACTTGGCACTTAGTTCCACCTCAGGAATCAGGTAGAAATATAATTGACTGTAAATGAGTTTATAAAATCAAGCACAAGGCAGATGGTTGCATAGATAAGCACAAAGCTATATTAGTTGCAAAGGGTTTTAAAAAAAGATATGGCATTGACTACGAGGACACTTTTAGTCCAGTAGTCAAGGCAGGAACCATTCGTCTTGTTATATCTATTGCAGTTTCTAGAGGATGGAGTCTTGGACAACTAGATGTGAAGAATGCGTTTTTGCATGGCGTTCCGGAAGAGGATGTCTACATGAGGCAACCACCAGGGTATGAAGAGAAAGGAAAGTCCCACTATATCTGTAAACTTGATAAGGCACTATATGGGCTAAAGCAGGCACCAAGAGCATGGTTCTCAAGGCTGAGCACCAAACTTCAGGATCTTGATTTTCGGCCATCTAAGGCTGATAAATCTCTATTTTATTATTGCAAGGGAAATATTTCGGTTTTTGTATTAGCTTATGTTGATGACATAATAGTTGCTAGCTCATGTTATGAAGCAACTAAAGCTCTTCTTCAAGATCTCAGGAAAGAATTTGCCTTGAAGGACTTGGGGGAATTACATTATTTCCTAGGACTCAAGGTAAAGAAGACCAAGGAAGGAATATTAATGACACAAGAAAACTACACAAAGGATGTACTTAAAAGAGTGGGTATGACAGATTGCAAGCCTGCAAATACTCCTATATCAACAAGTGAAAAACTGTCAGCACATGAAGGTGAAGCACTTTCGGCTGAAGATGCAACAAGGTACATGAGTGTGGTTGGTGCATTACAATACCTCACTCTTACCAGACCAGATATTTCTTTTGATGTAAACAAAGTCTGTCAATTCTTGCATTCACCAACTATCTCACATTGGACAGCTGTTCAGAGGATAATGAGATATCTTCAATATTCATCTAATATTGGAATAAGGTTTAATAAAACTTCTTCCATGTTGGTTAGTGCTTTCTCTGATGCAGACTGGGCAGGATGTCCAGATGACAGGAGATCAACAGGAGGTTTTGCAATATATCTTGGCTCTAACTTGATTTCTTGGAGTGCTAGAAAACAGGCAACATTCTCAAGATCAAGTACAGAAGCAGAGTACAAGGCTATGGCAAATGCCACTGCAGAAGTGATGTGGGTACAGACACTCCTGATAGAATTACAAGTACAACAACCTTAGGCAGCACAATTATGGTGTGATAACATGGGAGAAACATATCTTTCAGCTAATCCCATTTTCCATGCTAGAACTAAACATATAGAAGTGGACTATCATTTTGTGAGAGAAAGAGTATCACAAAAATTATTAGATATCAAATTTATTCCAACAGGGGATCAAGTTGCAGATGGGTTTACTAAACCCCTTTCAGTCCGACAACTACAAATGTTCAAGAACAATCTTAACTTAGACAAGTTATGATTGAGGAGGAGTGTTAACAGAAGTAGTTAGTCGGTAGTTAGTTGGTATTTCTTGTTGTATACGGAAACCGTGTTGATAAGGTTCCGGCTAGATATTGTAACAAACCATGTTTATCCCTGCCGGTGTTTAGGTTAACCGCACCTATATTAACACGCAGGGCGGCCCTCAACAGGGTACGGCGCCTTACCTAAAATCACACAATCATCACTGTTTTCTGCACCATACGTTTAATCCCTTTATTTTCAGCAAGACCAGAGAGATTGACAACCTCTATATTTCGTTGGGGGCAAAGTAGTGTGTTTGTTTGTGTGCAGGTTCCATGTCAGTTGCACTGCTGACAACCTTATGAAGAATCTCCATGTCCTCCTGGATTCGATAACCTTGGTAAATTTCAAGGGAAAGCTTGCCGATGTTCTATATCAAACTCTGCGCTTGGAGTAACCTAATAAACAACAAGCCCCCAAGGCATCAAGTTTTCTGGCGTCGTTGCCAGGGATACTGGAATGTCCAGATAGGGGAGTCTCACACTTCCAAGCACTTTATTTTGTTTTTCTTGCTTGTTTTATTTTTATTTTTGTATGTTTGCTCTAAAACCCAAAAATACAAAAAAAAAATATTCATGCATTTAGTTTATTTTCTGTTTTGTTTGATGTTTTATCATCATGTCTAGTTCTGTTTCTTGCATCATGTCACCTGAAGAACAAGTTATCACTTTTAAGAAAGGGAATAAGGATAATTTTAAAGATGCTTGGTCTAGAATTCTTGAATCTTATGGGAGAACTGAACCTAAAATAACTCTATGTCTTCTTATTAGTAGTTTTTATTTTGGACTTGTTCTATGTTATAGATATGCTCTAGATGCAATAGCGGGGGGAGATTTCCTTCTTCATGGCGGGGATCAAGCTTTTAATGCTAATTTTTTATTGCAACATCTACCTCCTTAAACAGTAAAATAGATTCAGCTATTGAGAACATTAATGAAAGACTAAATTCCCTTGAGACAGACATATCTAGCCTAAAAGAAGCTTATAATCATATTCATATACATTATGAAAATATTCCTCCAAACTTAGAACCTTCCGGCTGGGTTCCTTCAGTAAAAATTGCTATTATGGTGAAATATTTCATGCCCGCTATGATACTATGTTTGAATTCTGCCTAATTCCCTTGAACATTTATGATTTTTTAAATCTGCGGGGGCTCTCTAAAAGTGAGGTTTTTATAACCTTGACTGATAATTCCATTAAATTATCTATGGGAATTGTTGAAGGAGTGTTTAGAAAAATATGTGGGATGACTGTATCTATTGATTACCATGTCACTGAATGTGCATGAAAAGGGAATATTACACTTGGAAGATCACTGTTGAAACAACTTGGAGCAGTCATTGACATGAATTTAGGAATCTTGAAATTTGGCTCCCCAAATGGCCACTACACCCTTCCCGGGAAGAAGATCAAGAAAAAGAACAAGAGGTCTAAATTTAACAGTGGTGGTATGTTGAAGTTGATAATACTTGATTCCTACGTGTGCCCAGCTACAAGGCGTTAAAGAGAAGCGCTCATTGGAGGCAACCCATCGTTTTTTATTTTCTGTTATTTTTGTTTTGTTGAGCCAAAATGAATGTTGCTTCTGTAACAACATATTTTTATCTTTTATTTGATGTTTTATTGTGCCAAGAAAAGTATCTAATGACTAGAAGGAACTTTATTGGGATTACTGCGCAGGAACAAATTTCTGGTATTCACTAGAAAAATTCCACATGCTCATCAGAAAGTGATTTTGATCTGAAATTTTTTGTACGTATATATGTAGCTATCTTTTGTTAGACTAAAGTTTTTTGATCTGAGCAACGTAAGTGCCCCTAAAAAATCATCTTTACGGACTGTTCTAGTTTTGACAAATTCTGTCTTTATTTTGCATTCTCTATTTTACGAGTTTTGTGTGGATTCTTTTAGGGTGAAAGAGCTTCACTTAATGATAGTAGCAGTAGCTAATGTTTGAAAGTATTTTCTTATGAATTTTTGTCCAAAAGGAACCAAGTGAGATTTTTTTTTGATGCACTAACCCCGCTAATGAGAAAAATATTGAAGTTTTGATCTGAAGGAAGTTTTCAAGTGTTAAGCAAGAAGGATGATAATGAAAGATCTAGAAATTGAGGAACTTGTTACTCTTCGGGTTTGTTGGAACCCTAGGAAGTTGTGTTCCTTTGCGGCTTTCATAGCCGCGGAGTATTGTCGGGAGGATCCAATTGAGTTTTGGAGTGTGTCCCGGCCTTGAAGCTTAGAGTTTGCAAGACACTCGGGATTTGGTGAGGACCCTCCAAGTTGTAGAGTGTGTCTCATCGTTGTGAAGATTCTAGTTGTCAACCTCAACGACAAAATAGTGGTTAGTGCCTCTCCATATTGGTGGAAGTACACGAAGAAGATGTGGTGTTCCATTTGACGGCTATTCAGTATTCACCATGGTGATACCACACCGCTCCAATGGAGACATAGCTTCCATTAGGAAGTGAACTCCAGGATAAATCTCCATGTCAGTTTCTTGGTTATCTCTCAAATTACCTTTATTTATTGTTACTAGCTTACTTGCTTTCATATCTAGTGCTAGTAGTCTATTGCTTATCATATATGATTCTTTACCTAGTTGCATAATCTAGAGAAGTTATATTTGAGCAATCCCTAATTTAAAGAAAAAGAAGTAAAATTTGTAGTTGCCTATTCACGCCCCCTAGCCCCTCTAGCCTACCCTTCAGATCCTTTCAGTTGGGGATACATAAATTGAGAATACTCAATGATGCTCTCCGTATAAGATGGAGATGCATAGAGAAGAATGACCATCTCAGATCATGGAGCGGATTCCAATACAACGTATCCCCTGCTGCTGAAGCTATGTTTATGCGGCCACAGACTGTTAAGTCGCTAATGATGAGCTGACCCTTTTCTAGACAGGTCGGTGGCTCGAGGGGCGCAACACAATTGATATTGCTCCTGGCCTTATGAACTTCATCACACGTGGCAGTGCTCTTTTCACGACTGTCGCACAAGCTCTTGAGAATGGCACTTTTATCAACAAAATTGTGGGCGCATTATCTGTCCCGGCCATAGTGCAGTTTATCGACCTCTGGCAAGATGTGAATGCTAGTGCAGTCTTGACGACTAAAGCAAACACTTTCACCTCCAATGGGTGTTATTCTTCTCGCTCGTACTACATTGCTTACTTTTCGGGAATACAGAAGCGGATTATGCAGAAAACCTCTAGAGTAGCTGGGTGCCCCTCAAAGACAAACTGTTCGTGTGGTTAGCACTTAGAAAAGTTGTTGGACAGGAGACGGACTTGGAAGAAAGGGGCTTCTGGTCCTGGACCCTCGGTTTGTCTGTTGTATGATGAGTCCACGAAATCCATGGATCACTTGATGGCACAATCCTGGCGGAAAGGTCAGTCTAGTCATAGGTCTTGGATTGCAGGGGTTCAGCATGTTTCTGCCCACTCGGGAGAGTAATCCGAGAGATTGGTGGGCGAGTCTAGGAGTGTGCCGACCAAAAGAGAAGAAATGTGAGCTGGTCACAATTGCAATTGCGTGCAGCCGGTGACCGTGGTTTGAAAGAAATGATCGAAACTTTGAGCGGAAGCAGGCTAAAGAAGACACTCTGGTGAGGCTCAAGCCACGGGCCAAATGACGGAGCAGAATTTAGCGAGGAGTGATGTTTATAATGGCTGGCTGTAACAGCTATGCGGCAGGTCCTGAAATCTGTAACCGTAATTATACTTCCCCGGTCCGGAAAATCTGTCGCGGCTTATTAACGATTTTGTACTACAACAGTTCACTCTCCCGACACTTTTATCGAACTGGAGGGAGTAAAGGCATCTCCAGCCCCCCCCCCCCCCCCGAGCCCCCCCAGGCGGCCTTTTTAGCGACGGAAGCGGCGAATAGCGCCGTTTCCTCACTAGTCGCCCCCCAGAAGCCCAAATAGCACCGTTTCGGCGCTATTTCGCGCCGCGGCACCCAGGCCAAACCCAGCCCGCTGGGTTAGGCCTGGGGGGCAAAACTGCGCGGCAGCACACGCGGGCCAGCTCTGTCAGTGACGCGCCGAATAAACGCGGGAACAGAAACACCCGCCCGTGACCTTCTTCTCGGCGCCCGCGCCGTCAAAGGCTGCGGGAGTAATGGTGTGGCGGCCGCTCAGTGCATGCGCCCCAGTCAAAGGCTGTCGGCGTAATGGCGTGGCGGCCGGCCAGTGCATGCATGGCGGGGGCGGCAGCGGTGACACGCACGGTGCAGGGACTGGCACGCTAGGCTATAAAAAGGGCGCTCGCCCCTCGCCGTTCTCCCATTCTCGCTTCCTCCTCCTCGCCGTTCTCCCATTCTCGCCTCCTCCTCCTCGCCACCCTCGCCGTACCTAGCAACGATGCCTCGCCTCTGGGATGCGTGGCCCGACAGCGACGAAGAGGAACAGCAGCCGGCGCAGGACGTGGCGCCTGAGCAGCCGCCGGCGCAGGGAGCGGTGGCGCCCGAGCAGCAGCCCGCCCAGGAAGAGCTGGCGCCCGAGCAGCCGGCGTAGGCTGCCCGGCGCTGGAGGAGGGAGAGGAGGAGGCAGCCGGTGTGGCCGGAACAGCATGCTGCCTACCACTCCTTCGAGACCGCGCGGAACGTGGGGCGTTCCACCAGGTCCTCGGCGGCCTCTAGCAGGCGGCGGCGGCGGCGGAGGCTGCCGCCGTTCGGGCATCTCTGGAGACCCACCGGAGGGAAGAGGCGGAGCGCGAGGTGCACCGGCAGCTGGCCGAAAACGCTGCGTCGGCCGAGTAGCAGGCCCTCATCGCGCAGTACGAGGCCGACCGGCGGCAGGTGGCGCTGCAGAGCAAACGGCGCAACCGCCAGCCCTCCGAGCAGGCGCAGCTGCACCGGCTGCGGGTGCAAGGCCGGGCGGAGCGGCGCTGGCTCGCCATGGCGGCGAAGGATGACGGCGAAGCTGGCCCCTCCAACCGGCTCGCCATGGTGGCGAAGGGTGACCGCGAGGAGGACGACGATGAAGACGACGACGCCTAGAATAGTCGCCGACGATGAAGACGGCGACTGTAGATTTATTTTCGCACTGTTTAGTTTATTTCTCGATGTTTTAGTTTAAATTTGTGTCGAAATTGTACGAACTTTGCCTGAAAACAATAAAATGCGCCGAGTTTCAAATCAAGTTTTTTTTGGGCCGAAACTTGGGCTCGGGGAGCGACTGGGAAGTCTGCCCCCCCAGGTTCCAGATTAGCACCGTTTGGCGCCGCGGTGGCCCCAAAACGACGGCGTTTTGGGCCTTGGGGGGGCGCAACGGCTGGAGATGCCCTAACATTTTTCTCCCCCATCTTAATCTTAATTCCATGACATACAAATCTTTGCATGTTCTTTTAAAAAAAGGATGAAGTGGTTGTGAAAATTCCACCGATACATAAAAGTCCTTTACGCTCTCCCCTTTTCCATATCCGAGTAGTATCACTTGGTGCTGCCATAAACCGCATACTTTATTCGACGTTTGTACGGCGAGCAGTGCCAAAAATATTTGGGGGTAAGACCCTTTTACGAGAAAAGATAACCCGAGAGTGCAATGCAGGGGGAAACAGAGGCATGCAGCATCGTTCCTTTTCAGCGCCATAAAGTTTATTCTTCCCAAAATCGCAAGACACCAAGTGCAACTATTTTTCTCGCTGAGTGCTTTGTAGATATCAATCGATCGTACGCTCACTCCTAGCCGCTTTATCAAAAGGAAAAAAAACGCACAAAAAGGAGGAGCAAATGAGTTCTCTATGGAAGCGGTGTGTGTGTGCGGAAATGGCAGGAATGAACGGGGCGCGACCATTGGCCCGCACGCTTGCATCCACTGGGGGAACAGCGCGCTCGAGGGCTCAAAGCCACCCTTCAAATCATGATGAAACCAACGTACAGTACCATGGATGGCTGCGTGCGTATACACGTGTGAAGCACTTTTCCACTTTCACCATCATCAATTAATAATAGTCATCATAATCATATATTGGGTCTCTTTTTGGACTAGTATTTACACAAGGCCCCCCACAGTTGGAGTACACAGCAGTACCAATCTTCTGCGGTAATTATAAGGAAATAAAGAGAAAGAAATAAGAAGACAGCCATAATCGATCATTTCCTCCTCAATACTCTCTCTCTCTTTAACAAAACCAAGATGGAGTGGAGATCCGTGGATCAAAGAAGTCAATAGCAACAGCCTAGAGTTATCAAAACCGAGAATCATATCAATCGATGGAGCGACCACACTAGGCTTAGCCACCCCCACGGCCATCGCCATCGTGCGCCTTCTCCTCCTCCTCCTCCTCTTCTCCCACTCTGATCAGCGGGGCCCTCTCCGAGACCTCGTCGTCCTTCGTCTGATCCTTTCCCTCCGCCGCCGTACAAACAGCACCGCCGCTGCTGGAGCTGTTGCTGTTCCTGCTGCGCTTGCTGTCTCTGTCGACGGCACCCGTGTCGCCATTGCTGCCGCTGACCCCGCTAGCACCACCGGAGCTGGCCACGGTCATGAGCCCTTCCTCCAGTTTCTGCAGCGCGTCGTCGTTCCCGTCCTCGCTGATCGGCACGTAGCCGTTGTGGCTGTTACCACAGGCATTGCTGCTAGTACTACCAGTAGTCATTGCTGTCTTTTTGCTAGTGGTGGTGACACTGCTTTTCGCGGTGTTGGTGTTGCATTCGGCGTCGTTTGTGGTGGTAGTGGGCTTCGTTAGCTCCTTGGCACGGGCCACCTCGACGTCCCAGTCAGTGGCGGCCACCGCGCGCGCCATCCACACCGCGCAGGCCACCTGCGCCGCCAGGAGGCCGAGCCACAGGCCGGCGAAGCCGAGGCCAGCCCCGAAGGCTAGCGCCAAGCCCACTGGCATGCCGACGAGGTAGAAGGAGGCCAGGTTGATGCGAGCGCCGCTGGCCGGGCGCGCGCTCCCGCGGAGCACCCCGCACCCGGCGGTCTGCGGGAAATTGCCGAGCTCGCACAGCCCGGCGATGGGGAGCGCCACAGCGGTGAGCCGCAGGATATCGGAGTCTGACGTGAACATGCGGCCCCAGTGGTTACGGACGGACACCATGAAGGTAGAAGCCACGGCGCCGATGACGAGGCCGATGGAGAGGGCTGCGCCGGCGGCGCGGCGTGCCCCCGCAGGTCGGCCCGCGCCGAGCTGGTGGCTGACGCGCGTGGACGCGCCCTGGCCGAGCGAAGAGGGGAAGACGTAGACGAGCGACGTGGCCTGGATGAGGATGCCCATGGAGGCCACGGCGGCGCGCGGGTTGGCAAGGAGGCCCGACAGCACAATCATGAGCTCGTACCACCACCACTCAAGGCATACCGCGGTGGCGGTAGGGACGGCGAGACGAAGCATTGCTCCCCAGCCGCGGAGGCAATCAGATGTCGGACCCACCCACGAATCTTTGTGGGCCCCCGAGATGGCGAGGAAGCACACGAGCGCCAGGAGCAGATTGAGGTCAGTGAGCGCGACGGAGAGCGCGACGCCGGCGACGCCCATGCGGAGGCGCACGACGAGGAGGTAGTTGATGGGCCCGTGCAGCAGCACGGAGAAGAGGGAGCAGGCGGTGATGGGCAGCGTGAGGTTCTGCGACCGGAGGTACACACGCAGCGGGTGCAGGACCGCCAGGACAGCCAGGTCGGCCGACGCGTAGGCCGCGAACGTCTGCGCGGCGGCCGCGACGTCCTCATCCTGGCCGAGCAGCCTGAGTATGTGGCCCGTGGAGGTGATCCACAGGAGCGAGATGGGCAGCGCCACCGCGAGGAGCAGGAGCACGGTGCGGTGGAGCGCGAGGGCCAGCAGCTTGCCGCGGCGCGCGCCGAAGGCCTGGCCGCAGATGGGCTCCATGCCGAGCGCCAGCCCGGAGAGCACGGAGTAGCCCGTGATGTTGGCGAAGCCCAGAGCCAGTGAGCCGCCGGCGAGGGCCAGCTCGCCCAGCTGGCCGAGGAAGAGCATGGAGATGAAGGAGCGCGAGTACATGACGAGCCCCGTCACCGCCATGGGCACCGACAACCGGGCGATCGCCCGCGCCTCGTCGGCTACCTGGCGCCGTCCGTACAGAGGAGCACACACGTGAGATTGTTACCAACATAATCAGCTCGGAAAAGCAAAAACTATTTCGCAACAGCTCGCTGGAGCTTTCCTTTTTCCTTGTGGTGGCTGTTGCTTGCTAGGCAGTAGAATAAACACTAAACAACTAGCTAGGCCGTGACCTTTCACGTACTGTAGCTAGTAGCAGGGTAGCTCAATGTCTACCTACGTGTGCGTGCATGCCAGTATGAAGGTTACCGGCCGGGCAGGCAGGCGCAGGCACATGCATGTCTTGAGAAGATCGATTACCTAGCTATCGAGCTAGAGAATGTGTGTACCTTGGAGAGCACCAGCGCGCGGCCGGCGTGGTGGTCGTCGTCGTCCATGGGGTGGAGCAGGTGCGAGGAATTCTTGAAGGCGGCGAGGGGCGGCGGGAGGTGCGGCGGCGAGGGGAGAGGAGTGGCGCCGGTGTTGCACATGATGGCAACCCGCTTGCTCCCGAGGCCGGCTGAAAAGTGGTGGGCTGGTGGTGGTGTGCGAGCGGGTCTCTATCGACCTCCCACTGTGGAAGAAGATATTAGGCGGTGGCTGCTGTCCGCTGGCGATTGGTGGCCGGTGCAAGCTACAAGTACATTCTTGACTCCCTGGCCTGTTTCTCTCTCCGTGGGAAGGCTTTTGTGCTTGTTTGTTTGGCCTTTTGGTCTCCCGGAGTGAGGTGAGGGGAGGAGGTGGTGCTTGTTGGTTTGGGACGCATTCCGGGCTGCGTCCTATATATACACCGCCTGCGCGGGGCGCGGGGGAGCGAGCAGGGCGGTCAGCGTACGTACGTACGCAGTACGTGTCCAATTCGCGGGGCCGGATCGGAGAGGTTTTTCATGCAAGGAATATTATCATCGGGAAATTAATTGCGGCATAGATGCCCCTGTCTGAAAATTCCCTATCGCTTCCCGCTTGGCGGAATGGCATAAATTTAGCGCGCCTCATCTGTCGGAATAAAACGCATCCAACCTCGTCTGACAGCGAAGTCATCGACGCAGCTTAATTACCCACGCATTAACTCTGATCGCCCAGCTGGTCGGTAATTATCGTGCGAGTGGCCGGCACGGTGCTTTCACCGCCCAACTCCACGTACGTCTACTGTAGCTCGATCGATCGCTAGTGTGTCCGGGATATCTCAAGTCTGAACTTGACCTACACAGGGCTAGCCTATCGCCGTGCGGTTATTTTCAGTTTTTACTTTGCCATCCTTTTTACCTTTTGGCATGACGTCGCGCGGAGCCATCAGCCGTGTGCTGTCGAGGTTTGGATCATGTCAATGAGCTATAGCTACCCGGCTACGGCTAGGAAAGGCAGCATTTTCACATACAAAGTACCGGCAGCAGGAGCCGGGCCTGGGCGTTCAGAAATGATGGCTGCACTGTGAGTTACACTGCACCGAGTTCACCCCCACTCCACTCACACGCACAGAATGACAAGATGAGCTAAGCTCAGGATAAGCACCGATCCATCTGGATATCTCTCTGTAGTACGCGCCCCTGTCCGCTCGTGCTTTTTTTTTTTTTTTTTTGAAGCGGGGCAAAAGCTTTGCCTTTTATATTGATTTAGAAGGAGCAAACAGGGGTGGCCGAGGCCAAAAATAAAAAAATCACATGATCCTGATGATCACAAAAACTGAAAACTTAAGAAACGATCTCTGCAAGGCGTTTGGCGCCAGCCATAATCCAGTTACTCCCCTCATCCTTGATCTTCTGGAAGAGGGCCAAAGGGGGGGTTGCCCTATTGTTGAAGATGCGCGCGTTCCTTTCTTTCCAAATCTCCCAGGTCACCAGGGTGATGACAGAGCGTAGTCCCAAAGGGTGGTCGGTGGGTGCTTTTGCAATGGCGTGCCAATACTGTAGGACCGTGGGGCGATTGGAGCCCAAATCCTGGAGGAGGGAGGGGCAAGAGAGCCAAGACGCCACCTCCTGCCATATGCGCCTAGAGAAGCGGCATTCGAACAGGATGTGCCTGGCTGTTTCCCCCTGGCCATTGCAGAGGCGGCATGAAGGGCTATGTGGCCAACCCCGTACCGCAAGACGATCGGAAGTCCAGAGTCTGTTCTGCACCGCAAGCCAGGCGAAGAACCTGCACTTTGGTGGCGCCCACGGCTTCCACACGAGGCTGCGGAAGGAGCATGGGGTGGATCCCAGGAATTGGGCATTGTAGGCTGACCCGGCCGTGTAATGCCCACTAGGAGTGAGAGTCCAAGAGATTGTGTCGGCTGCGATCGGGTCCATAGTGAAATCTTGAAGAAGATCCCGCAGCTTGATGAACTGAGCAATATGTAGAGCAGTGAAACCCACAAAGGAGATGTCTGCAACCCAGCTTCGGTTGGTTAGAGCGTTGCAAACGGTTCTGTTCTTCTTCTTGGAAGCCTCAAAAATTCTTGGTGCGATCAACATTGGCGATGTCCCATTCAACCAGGAAGAGGACCAGAATCTCGCCGTCCGGCCGTCTCCAATGGTGACCCTTGTCGCGGCGTTGAAAAGGTGTTTGTCAGAGTCGTCGTTGGGAGTTTCCAAACCCACCCAAGGCTTATCAGGGGACACCCATGCAGACCAAAGCCAGCGCAGACGCAGAGCGCGGGCAAATTTCTCCAAGTCCAGAATCCCGAGCCCACCCAGCGCCTTAGGGCGGCAAACCTTAGTCCAGCTGACTTTGCATTTTCCCCCGCTAACAGTGTCGCTTCCAGCCCACAGCATACCTCTTCGAAGCTTGTCGAAGGCCTTCAGAGTACCCTTATCAGCTTTGATGGCCGTGAGCAGGAAGATTGGCAGGGCAGTGAGGACTGATTTCACCAAAGCGTCACATCCCGCGCGATTAAGGAGCCTCGCCTTCCAAGGATTTAGCCGAGAAGCTGCCTTATCCACGTAAGGCTGAAGGTCCACCCGTCGAAGCCTTCCCAGAGAGACTGGCAGCCCTAGATACTTGATCGGAAACAGGGTCATCGACGCCGGAAACCCGTTGAGGACGGCGTTCGTGTCAATGTCCGCGCAGCGAATGGGAGCCACCGAGCTCTTCTCGACGTTAGTGACGAGGCCAGAGACTTGCCCAAAGTTCTGCAACAAAGCCGCAAGGTTGGAGACATCCAGGGGGTCCGGTTTTAAGAAGATAACGGCGTCATCCGCGTAAAGGGAGATGCGGCTCTTGATGAAGTTGCCGGGGAGAGGCTGAAGAAGGCCCGAGGTAGTGGCGAGCTCAAGAAGCCTCGGGAGCGGGTCGATCGCAATGTCGAAAAGTAGCGGTGAAAGCGGGTCACCCTGCCGCAGACCACGGCCGTGGAAGATCTCCTTCCCAGGAATGCCGTTCAGGAGCACACGGGAAGTCGCGGTGGAGAAGATGATAGTTGCCCACGCCCGCCAGCGCGCCGGGAACCCCCGTCGCCGCATTAGGTCTAGTAAATAATCCCACCGCACGGAGTCGAAGGCTTTAGCAATGTCTAGCTTGATGAGCAACGCAGGTGTCCGGTTCTGGTGCAGTCGTCTAGCAGCGTTGCGGACGTACATGAAGTTATCGTGGATGCTTCGACTCTTGATGAAGGCGCTTTGACTGCTGGAGATGATATCGTCCATCTTAGGTCGTAGCCTGGAAGCCATAGCTTTGGCGATGATCTTGGGGATGATGTGGATTAGGCTAATGGGGCGAAAGTCCTTGACGCATTCGGCCCCATCCTTTTTGGGCAAAAGGGCAATGTTGGCAGAGTTGATGACCTGGAAGTTGTGGACGGCGAGCTCCGAGAAGGAGTTGATGACGTTCATAAGGTCCCCCCTGATGGTAAGCCAGCAAGCGCGGAAGAAATTAGACGTGTACCCATCTGGCCCAGGGGCTTTGTCCACAGGGAGGTCAAAGATGGCCTTCTTGATCTCATCTTCGGAGAAGGGCAACCCAAGATCATCCAAGTCCTCGTAAGCGGGGTCCAAAGCGTTCCAGTTGAAGTCCAGGGATCGTGGCGGTGGAGTACCTAGGGTGGACGTGAAGTGTTCATGTATCAGATGGGGCGAAAGTCCTTGTCCGCTCGTGCTTAATGACGCAGTTAATCCGGGGTCCTAGCCGCATCACCTAAAACCACAAGAGCAGCAGACTCATGCCATGCCATGCCATGCATGCATATATCTGCACTGCACTTGCCTTGTCTGTCTGTCTGCCCGTCTGTCCGCATTGTTCACTGCTACTTGCGCACAGCGAGCGATCGCCTCCTCTACTGCTGCTAGTGGTCCGGCTCCGGCCCCTCTGAATGAAATGAAAGAATAATTTCTCTCTTTTCAGAGCGGCAGCTCGCATTGATCCTCGGTTCTGGGGCATGCAGTGCCAGATTTCGCAATCTAGCGACACGATTCGTTCCGATTTAAACGCCGCCGGTGTCTGTGCAGCAAAACGCAGGGCATGTGCGCAGTAGTTTCTTTACTCCCTTGGCTCTTGCCGTGCCTTGCTTGCTGATAAGATCACTGCCATTTGAATCTGAGGATGGCAATAGTACAGCTGATTGATTTATCTCGGTCCTTGAAAGTACTAAGAAGCAGTAACCTTTTCTCGCCATCTTTCTAGACCTGTGTTGGGCCTTTTCCACTCTAGCCACAGCTGTTAGCTTGTACCTTATACCCTGTTCCTTTAATTCCACTGCAACCCGCGGCAGCCTCAACACTTAATTTGGGGGTGCACTTTGCGTATGCTTTTTTCGCTACACGATGGCACAATACTGCCAATACATACTGAATGTGTGCCTTGTGTTAGAGATATATTCCGGTACATGTATTTGGTAGTATAGGATTTGTAATCCATCTCCTACTCTATCTCTACGAGGCTTCTTGCCCTCCAAGTTTGTACCCCAATATATACTCGCTCATGAGGCTCAATAATACATCCATCATATTCCGCCAATCTCATCCTTCTACATGGTATCAACCTAAACACGATCTAACCCTAGCCGCCGCCGCCGCTTCCGCCTCGCGCCGCCCCCGGGACGGATCTATGATCGTCGCCGGGGGCCGCGCCGCCCGTACCTAGGGTTCGTCCGCCGGTCCCGTGGATCGGCTGCCCTAGAGCGTCTTTCTCTCCGCCGGTCGCTTGGCCTGCGTTTTCTTTTTTGGTTTTCCGATTCAAGATCGGTTTGCGTCGCCCGCCGCCACCGTCGATCCTCACGCGCCTCTACACCGACATCGGCGCGACTACCGGCCTCTTCACCGACACGGCGGAGTCACACGCCACGTGGCGGGCGTAATGGCCATTGTCCATGTGGCCTCTTCGTGGCCTCGCGCGATGCGGCGGCCGAAGGCCGCCTTCCGCGCGTCTACCCGCCCGTCGCTTTGTGTCGGTCGTCATCGCCTCTGCTCCGATCGGGACTCCTCCACTACCCCGCCTTCACCGTGGCTGCCTCACGCACGGAGCTGCCTTGGCCGCTCAGGCACGGCGCTGCGTTCGCCGCTCGGCCTCCACCACTCAGCCTTACGTAATCATCATCATGCTGAGCGGCACATCCTCCACCTCGCGAGCAAGCGGATTGATCACCCGCCCTCCCGCGATCCGTTCCATCCAGGCTGCGCGGACGACCCGTACAGACGTCTGCGTGCGCCTCCGCAGGTTCCCGTGAAGACCGTCCCTGAGTGTGCGTCTATCACCGATCGAGCAAAAGGGCTGCCGCTGCGTTGCCCCATCGGGCCGTAGCGCCGCCGCCCCGTGGTTCTCACCGCGGCTGCATCACCCCGCGCGTCTCCGCTGCGTCGCTCCTCCGAGCCGTAGCGCTGCATCACACCGTCCCCGCCGTCGCCCCGAGCTATTCCAGCGGTTCACTGACGGTGCGCTGCCGCTGTGTTGTCCCTTCGGGCCGTAGTGCCACAGCACGCGGTGCCCGCCGCCACGAGGCCGTTCCCGCGGTTGCCCTGACGGCGTGCTGCCGATGCGTCACCCCTTCGGGCTATAGCGCCGCAGCACACGCGGTCCAGGTCGCCGCCCCGAGGTCTTCCCGCCGTCGCCCCGACACGCACGTCGCCGCTGCGTCGCTCTTCGAGCCGTCGCGCCACGACGTGCGGTCCACTTCGCCGTCCCCGCGCGTTGACCTCTTTGTGGTATGCGCCGCGCCGCCTCCCTAGACGCGGGAACGCCACCGTCCGCGCGTGGTCTTTTTCGAGTTGTTGGGTTCTTCCTCGCCTACTACGAGCATCGCCGCCGCGCTTCTACACGTGACCGCCGTGGCCCTTCGCGGGCTACCGCCGCCGTGTCGCTCCTAACGGCAACCGACATGCCCCCCCCCACGGGCTGCCTTTGGTTCCGCCGACTACATCGCCGTCCACCTCTTCCTCTGCTCCGACAACCGTGGTTGACATCGGCACCTTCTCCCCCACGCCGACTGGCGCTGCAACCGTCGTCGAGCCTTCGTCCACGACGTGTCCCCGGGCCCGGCAAGCCTGGTGCGACGCCTCGTCAACATCGACTTCGTCCTTCTACGCATCGCCGTCATCTTCCTCGACCACTTCCTCTGCTCCGACAACCGTGGTTGACATCGGCACCTTCTACCCCCACGCCGACTGGCGCTGCAACCGTCGTCGAGCCTTCGTCCACGACGTGTCCTCGGGCCTGGCAAGCCTGGTGCGACGCCTTGTCAACATTGACTTCGTCCTTCTGCGCATGCCCGGTGCTGGCAACACTGGCGCGTGCCTTCGTCCACGACGCGTCCACGGGCTTGGCAAACCCAGCGCGACGCCTCGTCCATACCGTCTTCTTCCCGGCGCACCACTACTTCAACACCACTGCGCCTATGTCTAACTTGGCGCCTCCTTGCGCCCCGCGGCTCCACGGCGACTACCTCGACACCGGCTACCCGAACTCGACATCGACCTCGGCAATCCTCGCACGGCTACCTCGACCACGGCTACACCACCCTACGCTCTCGGCTACCTCGACCTCGGCACAAAGGGCTATCATCTCGCCTTGAGCTCTCATCAGCTTCCTCTACGGTCCAAGCTCCAGCGCCGTGACACCGTCCACGACGTCAGCCCACTGGATTCTATTTCGGTTTCTCTCCAGTCTGACCGTCCGCGACGCTCCTGTTGTTCGCAACGCTACCGCTACGACTGCGGGGGGATGTTAGAGATATATTCCGATACATGTATTTGGTAGTATAGGATTTGTAATCCATCTCCTACTCTATCTCTACGAGGCTTCTTGCCCTCCAAGTTTGTACCCCAATATATACTCGCTCATGAGGCTCAATAATACATCCATCATATTCCGCCAGTCTCATCCTTCTACACCTTGTACAACTTGACAGCCAGGATCCCCTTCAGCCGGTGGCCTGCATTGCCGCCGTTCAACAAGAATCCTCTGATTCACGCTCGATTTTGCTGAATGCATTCCTGTGCCTGGCTACACTTTTGCCCCAGGAGCTTATTGTGTACTGGTACTTTTAAGCTGTCTTTTGTCTCTGTCCCTAAGTAGGTGTCGTTCCGTAGCAATCCATATGTCAAATCAAACTTATTGAACTTCGTATCACTATAACGTGAACGCATAACGGTATATGAAAAATTCACAACACAAACGAAACACCAGAAGCCAGTGCTATGCTACACTAATCTTCATCGCAGATGGCTCCCGTTCAAAGTCGTCTGCCCGCCGATTTTTTTCGAAATGGGGAGCCTCCGGCCTCTACATCGAGTGATGCACACAACTGTTTATTACTTCTTAAAGAGTGTAGAATATCTGAAATATTTACATCTTCTTAGACACAAAGCAAACTGAGAAAGACCACACCGAAATACAATAGCAAGAGCACCTATAAACTACGAAAGTCTAGGAATATGCTGCCAGGGATAAAAATCCTGTGCCACCGAAAGTAGCCTCGTGCATCTATCCACCATAAACTTGCGCTGGTACGAAGAAACCAGGAAAGCCCATAACTGGATCCATTGCACCACCATATTGATAACCTTGTCCAATGTCCCTTCTCGCAGTCAAAGGCATTGCTCTCTCCATATGGGAGTCAACGGCGTTGTGATGCGCTCTAATGCGTACACTCGACCGAATACCCGAAGTCCGTGTGTCCTGAATGCCTCCAAAATCAATTACCGTCCTCCTTGAGCTCTCCCTGTCAACACTATTCGTATGGCCAAACACAAAAACAGGTAACTGCGGAGGGGAACACAAAGTTCCTGGACTCTCGCATCCCCTGCTCTTGAAGAGGAGTAACAATCCGAGCTTGTATTTCATCCAAGCCCCGCTCCATGTCATCGGATAGCACCAACTCGGACGAACCCATGACATCAATAATCGTGTCGATAGGCGGAACCAGCAAAGTGCCTGACGTGGCGGCAGAAGAACCCAGTTGATTCTCTGTCGTGGCGGCAGAAAAACCGAGTCGATTCTCCACCGTGGCGGCAGAAGAACCCAGCAGATTCTCTGTCGTGGCGGCAGGAAAAACCACCCGATTCTCTGCCGCCGCGGCAGCGGAATTGGGACTTTTCTCTGCCGCGGCAGAGAAATTCAGCCCACGTGTATGCTGCCATTGCTCCATCCTCACCCGAGCCGATGCTGCGATTTCTTCTCCATTCGAAATAGGGGGAACCTCCTTGGCCTTAGAAGTAAATATAGCAATAATTTCTTTATGCGCCATCTCAAAAGAACGACGAACCGTAGGGGAAAAAAGAACTCCAAGTTTCACCGAATTACTCGCAGGCTTAGCCCCATCTCCACCATGCTCAAGAATAGGACCCGTGGCCTCATTCACTGCAGTAGTGCCCTCTTTGGTTTTATCTAAACTATATTTTGCAACCAATTACGCAGAGTCATCTCCCATCTCATCGTCCCCATAATCTCTATCCTCACCATCTCCACCATTACCATCCATATGCACATCCTCAACAGGAAACAACTCCTTCTCTTCCACCTCAAAAGTAAGCCCATAAAAACCATCTTTAATAAATAAAGGAAAACTCTTTGAGATATTTATATGGTTAATGTAACCAATTTTTATTCTCAGAATCCCATGCTTCCTGGTTAAAGGTATATCAATCTCCAATGTCATATCAAACATGTCTCCAACATCCCATAAAGCTAGATAATCACCAATATGTGGTCTCGGAATACCAGACACGCGCAACCATACCTCTGGAAGAGTACTAGTTCGCTCTGAATTTTGAGCCCAGCTATCCACTATGATCTCGCAACTACTATTAGGAACAATGCACCACCCAAAAAATCTGAGCCTATCTAACTCAGTTCTATTAGGAAATTCCGCCTGGAACACATTATGACCCCTCTGACGAACATCCCAAGTAAAGTTCTCTGAAGGAACCTACCGCTACAACTGCCTGATAATGGATGGAATTGTCATGTCTCCCCCTGACACCACCAAAGACCATATCCATAGACCCTAATTTGTGGTTTAGGAGCTGACAACAAATAACACTGCCTCTCACCAAGATCTGGTCCCTCGCAAATCTGACAAATATCAACAGAACATCCCTTCGATCGATGTCTAGCTACACCACATCTATAGCATTTTTGTCTTCTTTGGAACTAACGTAGCAAGTGCCTGAGCAAGATGCTCCGCCGAAACTACCACAGTCGGTTCCTCTCTAGGCTGCACCAACACCGAACGAACCATCCTTGTTCCAGCAGCCGCAGCAACTCCATTAGTCTTGGCCATGAACACAGCAGGGGCAATCGGCTCCATCACCGTCACCGTTTGGGGCACGGCAACACATGCCACAGCCGCAACAACAGCTTGAGAGACTGCTGCCCGAGTAGGCTGCACCACAGGTGGTCCCACTTCTGCAGCAGTTCCGAGAACGACTCCCGTAGCAGCACCTCTGCCTCACGTGTTGACGTCTCCATAGCGACCACGCACCCTGATGCGCGTAGATGTACGCTCGTTAGGAGACCCCAAGAGGAAGGAATGAAGAGCACAACAGCAAATTTTCCCTCAGAAAGAAACCAAGGTTGAATCGACTAGTAAGAGAAAGATATCACTTCTGAAGGTTGAAGACAGCTGATGTTGGCAGGACGCACTACCGGTTCAGCAGCAATGTGGAATCTGCACAACACAATCAAGATACTTTGCCCCAACGAAACAGTGAGGTTGTCAATTTGACCGGTTTTGCTAAAACAAAGGATTAGATATATAATGTGGAAATAGTACTTGTTTGCAGTAAATGAAAAGAGAACAATGATGGCAGTGGAGGAGAGGAAAACAGTAATTGCAGTAGATAAAACAGTGGTTGTCGTGGTTGTATTACTAGTGTAAAAGAATGGACCGGGGTCCACAGTTCACTAGTGGCGTCTCTCCATAAATGATAGATAACATGTTGGGTAAACAAATTACACCTGAGCAATTGACAGATATAAAGGCTGCACCGTAGTGCATATGCATGACATGATGATTACTATGTGATTCATGCAGGCATTACAACAAGATTCATAGACCGTTATCCAACTGCATCTATGACTAATAATCCACCCTCGGAGCGTCATCAAATCAAACCTCGGGTATTAAGTTGCAAGCAATAGATAACTGCATTAAGCAAAGTGTGTAATGTAAACAATGTAAACATCGTTGTTTTCTTCCTAATGGAAACAACACATCTCCCACCCGTTACGTTTCCGTCACTCGAGCGTGAGTGAAAGGGAGGCATGAACCTACTATCGAGTATAAATAGCCCCTCTTGGAGTTACAAGCATCAACTTGGCCAGAGCATCTACTAGTAATGGAGAGCATGCAAGATCATAAGTAACATAAACATGAAAGAGCATGATAGATTGATAATCACTTGACATAGCATTCAATATTCATCGGATCCAAGCAAACAAAACATGTAGCATTATAATAAGATGATCTTGATCGTGTTAGGCAGCTCACAAGATCTAAACATGAGGCATAAAGAGGAGAGAACAACTCTCGATTACTCATATCAACAAGTCCCTCGGATGATCCGGTAGGGTTTCGATTAAGAGAACGAATAGGCGCTAGCGACAATCGTCGGCTAACAGGGGGCACGATTTTACCCAGGTTCGGGGCCCTCGTAGCGCTAAAAAACCTTACTCCTGCTCTTGAGATATGTATTATCAGTAGATCGATTACAACGGTGGGTGCGCAAGCCGAGAAATTGATCTCGAGCTTATGGCTATGGTGGTGAGAAGTAGATTGGATCCCCCCTTGGTGGTTCTCCTAGCTTTTTATAGGTGGCTAGGTCTCGAGCCGTGTCCGGGGGGGTTACAAACCCTAGTTCTAGGTCGGTAGGATTTTTCTTTCTTGACCCGCAAGTCTTTCTGGTGGGCCTATGTTGGCACTTCTAGAACATCGGGACATTGCCTCGCCTTGGACCTTGGACTGGGTAGGCTCATCCGACAAGTCCAGGAGTCATCCCCATGTCAGTAGGCCCCGAGTGTTTATTCGACTGAGAATATTCGGGTAAGCACTCAAAGCTCGCTCTTAGATTCTTGCGACTGGTCATTCAATCGCCTGCCTTCGAGGGTGTATACCCTGCATACGAGGTGCTCGTGTACTCGAGCATCGAGTGGTAAATGCGTCTTGTGTTGGCTATTTTCACAGAAGGGTACGACTCAGTCGTTTGGCTTTCCTGAAAGATCAAGGCCAATTAATTGCATCTAGAGCAAAACAGTTCTGGCCTACACGAATTCGAGACCTCCGACTCGAACCCGGTAAGGTGATCATTGCGACTGAGCCGTGGAGGTCTTACTGAGTCGAATTTAACCTTAGAGGGGTACCCGGCGCGTCCGCTAGGATTTTTCTTCGTGTTGTTGACACGAAATGTTTACTGAAGGACGCAACTCGAGTGTGATTCCAGGCCCACAGGAAAGATTCTTGGGTCTTACCTTCGTACTCGAGAGAATACGTCATCCATATGTGCCTAGTCGGCCGAACGATCCGGGGTTAAAATGATGTGTAATTACATCGTGAGGTAGACTTGCGGGAGCCGCTTACGCGCGATTTTAACTTAGTCGTACTTCTGCAACCCTTCGAGTGAGGTATTCTTTTTTTATTTATCTTGTCGAAAAGAGATTTCACGTTATGAAGTTTATACGAAAGAAATTTCGTTTCAATATATTTATACGAAAGAAATTTCGTGTTGAAATGCCCATACGAAAGAGATTTTGTGTCAGGGTGCCCATGTGAAAGAAATTTCGCGTCGTGGTGATCACACGAAAACGCTTTCGTATCGTGAGGTACGCAATGACGTCACTGCGCACGTGAATGCTCCCGATGGGACGTGACAAAGTGGGATAGAGCGCGCGGGCCCATCTTGTCAGCTTTTTTACCGAAAACGAGCAGTCGTGTCCCGGTTATTCCGCTGGCCGCGCGCTGTAAATACGCACGATCTTTTCATAAAGATCGTGCGGGGGTAACTGCCCCCGCCTCCTCGTTTCCTCTTCACACGTGGCGGTCGCAATGGACACCACGTTCGCGGATCGACGGCCCAGATCAGCCTGGCGAGGGTATAAGTACTGTGCCTTAGGGAAAAGGTAAATTTCCCGGCTCTCATTCGTCTCCCTCCTTCATCGCGCACACCTTCTTCTCTGTGAGCACCAAGCACTCTCCAATGGCGGGAGAGAAGAAACGCGGCGCCGCTGCGGCTTCTTCCAAGGACGTGGCGAGCGTTTCCACGGCGCCCCCTGCAAAGAAGATAAGCGACCGGCGCCTAGCGAACACCACGAAGAAAAGCATCGTCGAGATGTAGAGGGAGGGGTTGCTTCCTCCGGAGAACTCACGGTGCGTGCGCATGTCCGTGAAGAATGAGGAGACGCCCAACCCCCTCTCCACCGAGCACATTGCCTTCTCGGAGCATATCCCCCGAGGTTTTCTTTTCCCCTCCATCCTTTTCTCATCGGGCTGTTGTATGTCTATGGCATACAACTGCACGATCTTCCCCCTAACGCGATACAACACATCTCGTGCTTTATGGTGCTCTGTGAGTGCTTCCTCGGCATTCGCTCGCACTGGGGACTTTGGGAGGCGATCTTCAAGGTCCGAATCTTTCGGGAGAAGCCCCAGCTAGGCGAGAAAGCCGGGGAGCCGCTGAGGACGGGAGGCTTCGGGATCCAGGCGAACAAAGATGTTCCCTACCTGGAGATTAACTTCGTCGACTCGGCCCAGGGGTGGCGCCGGAAATGGTTCTATGTAGTGGATGACATCGCGGGTGGCGTCCCCGAGTTCCAGCCATTCGCCGTTCTGAAGCGGCGGAAATCCTGGGCGCACTCGCTCTCAGCCGAAGAAGCTAAGGTCGTCACCCCTTTACTCGTGAAGGTGGCGCGCTTCCGCGATAAGGAGCTGGGGACACCGCTGAACGGGATCCACCTGACGAGCGTATTTCTGCGCCGGAGGGTCCAACCTCTTCAAGCGAGGCCAACCACCCTATGGGAGTACTCGGGTGCCGACGACCGGAGCCGCACGTGCGATGATCTTCTTTCGAATGCCGAATTCGACAAGAAGCTCGCAGCTGTCACCAAATTGAAGAAAGGAGAGGGCTACTCGACGTGCCCTCTCACCCAGTTCGACGCAGAGAACCCCCCGACTGAGGTGAATTCTCGAATCTTCTTCTTTACTTCGTACTTCTTCTTGTTTTGGGATTTGTTCGACTGAATTTCTTCTTTTCCTTATTTTCGCCTTTGTAGAACCGGGACATGGCAACGAGTTACCCGCCAGTTGCTGCAGACAAAGGTGTCTCAGATCTTCTGGCGAGTAACGTTGAAGCCCCTCCCGAGGTCAGCGTCGCGGAAGCCGAGTCGAGCTCCGAGCCAGAGGAGGTGGAGGAGGAAGAAGAGTTGGACAACGAGCAGCTCCATCACCGCAAGCGCCGCAAGCCGGAGGATACTGAAGTCACTTTCAAGGATAACTCCTTGAGTGATGACCTTGTCGCGGAGGTCGAGCCTCTCCGAGTAACTCCACTCAACATGCTTCCACCTCCCCCCGTCAGTCAAAGATCTCCACCGCCTGGAATCCTGACATGCTCGACGGTGATGACGAGGATGAGTAAGCTTCGTGTTTTTCCTTCCTTTGTCATGGATTTTGCCTTCTTTCTTTTTTCTTCTGATTCTGATTCTTGCAGCAGTCTTACCACCATCAGCGCGAATCAGTTTGCTTCCTCGACTCCGTCTGTGAAGACGAAGGAGGCTGCCGCGGATCCTGCCCCAGCTGCGGATCCCACTCGAAGATCTTCGAGCCCAGCAAAGGCAGTCGAAGTTCCCGAGTACGGGATGCCTGGCTTCGCGGGTGGGCGGCTTGGAGACGTCGGGGCGTCAGCGAGCAGAGAGATCTCAGGCAGCTTCGCCGATCCCCTGTCCACCGCTCAGCGCAAGGTAAAGTGTTCTTCTTTTTCTTGCGTCTTTTCTTTCTCTTTTTGTTTTATCGGGTGCACGACAGTGCTCCCGATGGGAGTAGCTCCCGAGTATATAGTCAATTGCTCGTAGTTGTCTATGGACTCAAGTCGAGACTTTCTTTTCTAGTCTATTTCTTGATTTTGGTTTCCATCGGATGCACGACAGTGCTCTCGATGGGATTAGCCCCCGAGGCTATACTTGATTGTGTACAATCGTGTATAGGCTCAAGTGATGCCCCTTTAACTCCGCTCGGAATTTTTGCAGGCCGTTCTTGACTCCCTTGCTGCCTTTGGGCGCCGGCTTCTTTCGGCTGAGGCGTATTGTGATTCTCTTCGGGGAGAACGCGACCAGCTCGTCCAGGACGGCCTCACCCTCCAAAGTAAGCTGGCACACGTCTTTTTCCTTAGTTCCCTTTCTTCTTGTTCGCGACTCTTATTTTAATCGCGCCCTCTATAATGCAGATCAGGTTAGTCGCCTGAAATCCAAGAAGGCTGAGGCTACCTCTCGGATGAAGGACCTTGACAAGGAGCTGGAGTCTACTCGAAAGGAGTTGGAATCCACGCGCAAGCAGTCGGCTGACAGTCTCGCGGAGCCCAGGATGCCTTGAGGCAGCTAGAGGAGGCAAGTGTGAAGCACGACAGCTCCTCCGTCCCTTGGCCCAGACTCTAGCCGGTGAGTCTTGCTTGAATATCTTTCGACTGCGGCTCGTCTTTCTTATGATGTTCATTCGCTTTGTCTTTGTCTAGGTGTCATCGGAGTTGGGCTGGAGCTGCCTGGAGTGGTCCGGCTCGACGCTCTCACGGATGCGTGTGCTCAGCTGCAGGAACATGGGAACAAAGCTTGCTCCCTTATCCGCGTTGATGCCCGAGTGCTGACGCAGCTGCACCAACGCCTACTTGTGGACGTGCCAGTTCCTCCGACGCTTGGTGGTTCCTGCAAGTTTTCCTGGGCGAGGATGATCCCCTTCAGGAGTACTCCCTTGCGCTGACCGAGTGTGGAGCCAAGACGGCTAGTTTGCCCTGGCGCACGGCGTCTCGGGTGACTTGGAGAAGGTGTTCTCGGAGCTCCCTCGAGACTCGCTGGACAAAAAGGTAGCGCTTCGTCCTTTTGGTGACCATGCGGGGAGGCTTGCGAAGACGCTCTCTGAGGTAGTTTCCCGTAGCCGTAATGGAAAGCGTGCTGTGAGTGGAACTACCTCCGTATTTCCTTAGGTTGATCGCCGTTTCTGTATGCTTTTGTGTGTAATGAACCTTGGGATGCATTCCCGTACTTTGTTTTATTAATCAAGATGCTTTGAGAGTGTCAGCGTTTTGTTATCACGCCTTACTCTGTATTCTCCCGATGGGAGTAGCCCCCGAGCACTCGAAGATCTTGTGTGGTACATCGTCGAGTGGGGTATGATATTATCTCTGAAGCTTTGTTGTTGTTTCCAGGTTGTGGGCTCTAGCAGAGATTCGTCGAGTGGAACTGCTCCTTCGACTGAGCCGGTGGTTGCGGCTGCCAGTATGTTCGCTTCACTCCATGATCGTGTTGTGGATGGCGAGCGTAAGCTCAAGGCTCTGCAAGGCGTGGCGGATGTTGCTAAGTCGAAGCAGAAACTTGCTGCAGATCGCGATGAATTTGTGATGGAGGAGCTGGCGAGCGTTGCAAAGGGCATGCTCCGTAAGTCCCGCGAGCCGCCGAGTGCTTTTTTGCATATTGTTGCTTGTGTTTTGACACTTTTGCTATCCGTGCAGTTGTTGAGCCTGATGGGGCATGTGAAGGTCACTGGGTGGACAATCGTGTTTTTTAAGAGTCAAGCAGCTGTAACACCCCTGTTTTTAAGCACTTGTTTAATATTAAATTAGCAAGCCTCTTAAGACTTTTGTAAGACAATTAAGTGGACAACATGTTTGTGTAGTCATGTGTATCTATGCAATATAAGTGGTGTGTTTGTTTTCACTCATTTGAGGGTTTTCCCTGATGATTGATTATTTTCTGCCTGATGTTTTTCAACTGGAAACCCTAAGAAATTCCTTCTCAAAGTTTGGGGAATACTCGATTCACTCATGATAGCATTATTTAGTCATGTCTTGACCAAGGAAACACTTTGGTTGGGATTTAAATAGCTTTGGGAATTTATTTCCTATTTAAACATTTAGCAGAAAAACAACATGACTAGCTGTTTTCCACACTTGTTTTCAGGAAGCAAACATATTTGAATTATTGTTTTCTTGTTGTATTATGGTTGAACATATTATGTAATACAACTATATGCCACTGGTTTGAATTTAGCACTTGAAAAACAATCAAATCCATGATTGTTTTCCTAGTATAAAAATATTGAAAAACCAATTCCATTTGGAAAACAGAAACATAGCTTTTTGGGCAGATGTTTTCAGAAGGTTAACCAACTCATTTTCTTGTGTACTTGTTGTTTTCTCAAACTAGAAAGTACATATAACAATTAGCAACTTGAATTTTCAAAATCCAAGTTCAATTGCCCAATCAAACAGAAGCGAACTTTTGCTTCAAATCCCTGTTTTCTTCCAACACAGTGAAAATCTCACTAAGTCCTTTTCTGAATTTTCTGAAAACTGTTTTTGAACAGAACTTTGGAGATGAATTTCTTGAGCTACACTTGATCTTTTTGTGTGGAATTTGGTTCTAATTGTTCACCTAGGATCCCTCTGTAAATTCCATGTGATCACATGCCCGAGAGATGCCTTAGACAAGAAGGAAAGAGGAGGGGAAGTAGACTCGGGTAGGAGGGGGGTGGGCAGATGGCATGGCCTAAAAACTCCCATGTCTCTCCACCCTAGCTCCACTGTGGTGACTAGTAATGTTTGGCACCGCCCCTGGCTCGGGAGACAACGAGGAAACGGCCCCCCAACCCCTCATCGTGCCAACACACACGCACCTTGCACACCCGAGAGCACCCACACGGGCCCCGTGCCTACAAAGCCTCCGAGGGCGTGCCACTGCGCCAGGGCACTCCACCACCATCGACTCCCCCACCCACGAAAATCCAGGCCGTGCCTCGCCGTGTGCGAGTGACACGAGCAAGTTCTTCCCGCCGGCCACCGCACGATCCACCGGAGGAGAACGAGCCAACCCGTGCGTAATAGCACGGCATTCTTGCACGAGCATGCTTCCCGTACCCCTGGCCACCTCCCTGACATCCCCCGCGGTGCGTTTGCTTGCAGGGATACCCGCGCCATCGCCGCCGTGCCCGCCGTGTCGCCGCGGAGAGAAGCACGCCGTCGAGGAAACGATCACCGCCACCACCGCGCCACCAGCCTCCCACTGCACCACCGCCACCACGCGCCGCTCCACGGACCTCCTAGGTGAGCACACTGCTCGACCCGTGCGTGCCCGTGAGGTGCTCGACGCCGGTCCCGTCGCGTTTAGGCCAGAGGAGGAAGAAAGGCGCGGACCGTTGATCGCAAGATCAACGGCCACGCTTGAACGGCTTTTTCCCGCGTCCCCCGCCCCCGCGCGCGCAGATGGGCTGGCCTAGGTGCTAGTCGGGCCGCGCTGGGCGAATCCGGCCCATCGGGGCTAGTCCCTGTTAAAATTTTAAATCAATTTTTTTCTGCAGAAAGTTATCTGTTAGCTTTTGGGCTAGTAAATTTAGCAAACAATTTTATTTGGCTTTGCCAATTTTTTTACATGTATCCATACAAAATTACAACCACCTCCCTTTGGCAGAATAATGTTTTGACTTTTAGTTATTTTTCTATAGCTAGTTTACCAGACAGTACCCTTAAAATGGAATTGAATAGAACTTCAAAAATACAAAACATTTTTGAGCAAACTCAACTGTTTTGGAAAGCCCTTGTAAATACCTACCAGTAGAATTTTAGTTTGCACCAAGGTGAAATACCATTTGGAAATGCCATCCATTTTGGTGAAACATCTGTGAGCTATTCCAAGAATTTTAGAGGGAGTTTGGGACATTATTTTTGAGTGGGACCAATTGTAGAGGTTTTGTATTGTTAAGGACTATCACATCCTAGAAGGGTTTAATTTTTGGAGCCATAGAAAAAATTAGGGAGACAGAACAAGTTTCAGCACTTTTCTGCCTAATTTTTAATTCCTAGATCTTGTTTTATATGTTCATTTTTGTGATGTGCACCTGATGTGTTCTTGCTTGTAATGTTGTTATCTAGTGTAGTAATGATGTTTACAAGTTTTATGAACATGTTAGAATAAATGGCTTGAGTGGTAGAATTTTTAGAATTATTTTCCATGCATAAATCTTGCTCATAGCTTATTTTCTATCTAGGTTTGTGAGTAGATTTTTAGTTATGTATTAAGCCCTTTTGCTAGATTAATTTTCAAGGAACCAGTACCATTTTGGGTACTTTTATTTTGGTTACAACACCTCTGGTTGCTTGGTGCTTGTGTTTGAAGTAGATTTAAATAGCAAGGCTTAAGGTCTAGATTTCATACTAGATTATATCATGCATGCTTTTTGTCTTGTTTTCCACTAAGGAAAAATATGATTCTTTGTGGTTGAAAACAGAGGATGAAATGTCCTTGTGGAATTGTTATCCTTGTGTTTTCACCTCTGTTAATTTTCCCTCAAGTATTAGAAATTTCTTGAGTATCATTTGTGTGCCTAGATTTAATTCCCTCACATGTGTAGCATTTTTAGTCTAGTTTTTCCTTGGTTAATAGCTAGACTTATTATTTTGTTTTGGAGGATCCAGTAGCATTTTGGCACTGATTATAGGAGTATTTTACCTCTGTTAGTTTGCACACTTGTGCCTAAAATTAACAAGTGAAGTATAAACTAATCTAGTATTTTTCCCAAGTTTCTACTAGTATGAGTAGGAGTTTGTGGGACTAGTTTGTTTGTTTTGAGCATTTTTAGAAATGTGACCAGAGGCTTATTAACCTCTTTATGAGCATTATGCTAGTGGAACACCCACGGGTATTTTTGCATCATGGTGGAAAATAGGCTTGACTTGTGGTCATGAGTTTTTTTCACCACTTGAATATTTTAGCAATTATATGTGCTAGCCATAGAGATTGTTGGGGGAGTTTTTAGACATCAAAATGTGTTTTATGTGACACCCTACTGTCTAGTAACATGTGTTTTACCCCACTGGTCCATGATGCTCTTGACTTAATATCATAAAGTTTGACCACACCTAAACACTAGGAAAAAGCAGATTTTCCCACTGTGTTTTTCATGTCAATTTTCTTAAGGGATAATTGAATGTCTTGAGTGTTACATTTTAATTGCTTGCTGTATGTATCACTTGTGGCATTGTTTGTCTTGATTGGCTCTGAAAGTGTGCCTTTATTTCTTTTTACGACGTTAGAAAACGAGGAGGAAGGATTTGCTGAAGAAGGGTATTGCAACTCCTGTTACTTTCAGGACCAGGACCATCACTTGTACCAAGGCAAGCCATCCTAATGCTTGCTGTATAAATACTTATCATTATCTATCATGCATGCTTTTCACTTCTGAAGTTTTCACAAAACTATACTCTCAAAACTATTTTTGTTGTGAATACTACTACTATTAATATTATTAGAAGAAGGAATCATAATAATAGTCAACTTGGTATTTGCCAAGCCCTTAGCCACTAAATGGTATATACATACCATCCACCAAATTAAAACTTGGGTTCTTAAATGAACTAAATAAAATGTGCTTTTGTAAACAAATGCCTTATGAAGGAAAAAAAAAACCCGGATGAAGGGTGAGACCCTGTCTACCGGAAGAATGCCATGAAGGGAAATTTTTTGAGAAAGGTTTACAAAAGACACATAACCTAGTCTTCGCTGGACAACCATTATCGTACTGCCACTTTACCCCAATATGGGTAGGGGCTTGATTAAAAACTTGTTATGGTTAGTATGTGAGCTATCTCAAAGTGCTATAGAGGATTGGATCCTCCGAACCGAATTGTCGCTAGGAGTGAGCAGACGGGACATCTAAAGTGTGGGATTAATTTTCCCTCCGGATGCAGCAGTTGGGTCTCCTGTCTGGGCGGTGTGTGACACGGCTTGCCGGGGAGGGGTAACCCCAATTGAAGAGATAGTCATGTTCTAGCTTGTACATAGTGGATAGTCAAGATCAGTTATCTGATGTTCTCATAGGTTGAGGACAGTCCATGGTTGTTTCATGGCGGATTCTGGATCTAGTGGAAGTGTGTACCCCTCTGCAGAGTAAAACTATTTCGAGATAGCCGCGTCCTCGGATATGGACGGTTGAATGGCCATGTAGCTAGTATTGTGTCAACTTTTCAAAAGAGGTTTTGAAGGACGGCTTTGTACCTGCGAGGTACTATGGAGGAATGATTTGGTATCTGCGAGATACTGAGGAGAAGGAAACTATTACTAGAAGTTTCTGAAAGGAAAACTTTCTTTTCTAAAAGTCTTATAAAACCTCCAAGATATGTGATATCTACGAGAGAAAAACTACATTATTTTCAATGATTTATCCACAAAGGACTAAACTTGAAGAATCAACCATGATAAATCTTTTATCTGTCATGGGTAGCTGAACCATATGTATGGCCTACCCACTCCACCAAATAAGCATGTATGCATTATTGTAAGCTCATAAAGGATGTCTTGTTGAGTACATTCAAATGTACTCATTTGGTTTCGCCCCTGGTATCTACTTATCAGACTATGAGGAGCCACCCCAGGAGGAGTTCTATGAGGAGGAGTTCTACGCTGATGGACCTGCGAGTTAGGATCGTCTCCCAGTCAGTAGCCTGTAGGATGAGGCGTGACTCGGGTTCTACTACGCTACGCTTGTCGTCTTCCGCTGTGTTTATTTTGAATGTCTGTCCTGTGTGACAGTTATCCAGAACTTGGTCATGTGACCATTTATGTAAGACTCTAATATTCGTGTAATGGATGATGTATTCTGTATGCCAACTACGTATGTTGTTCACAACTGGTTATTCTGGGATTGTGAATGAATGCATATGAGGGGTTCTGAACCTTCCGGTTTGGGGCCTCTACAAAGTTGGTATCAGAGCCATCCTGACTCTAGGAGACCTTAGTTAGCATGGACGTTAGTGTATACTCCAAAAATCTAAGTTATAAATACAAAAAGATTGGATATATGACTATGTATAAAAATATTCCCTATATCCCACCACCTCTCTGTGTTAAACTCTACGTGCATTAAGATTGTTCTTTTGCATAAACTTAAAACTTTGCACACTGTGGTATAACTAAAACTATACTTAAAATTTTGTGTAGATGGACGTGGTCATCACCGAGGCTTTCCAGTTGGGACGTCCACGTGGAGAGACTTTCCTGTTCGAGGAGAGGCTAGTAGCTATGGCTACTGTGTTGGGACGCCCACTTCCGGAGCTGCGAGGAGGTCTAGTTGACGGTGCACCTCTAGAGGGAGACTGGTACGCGGAGGTCACTATCCGTGCACCTCTGGCTAGCCCGACAGTGGAGGCCTACGTCTTTCGTGCTGTTGATCGTTCTTGGACCGAGGCAGCCGTGCGGGTGATTCAGGAGTCAGTGGCACGACTGGCACACATTGGGGAGTACATGTTCATCGGTTCCCGGTTCGAGTTGATTGGGAGGCGCGATGAGGAGGGCATACCACTTCCTGTCGAGCCAGACACTACCACTGTTGGTCCTCACTTGGACGAGATGGAGATTCTATTGTACCGCACTCAGCACAGGTTGGACGATCAGCGACTCGCTCACCACCTTGGCACATTGGTGCACCACACACTGATAGCCGAGACTGACGAGCTGAGGGCTGAGCTTCAGGACACCCAGGAGGAGAGTGGAGCACTAGCAGAGCAGTTGTCTCAGTTGAGGGAGGAGTTGGAGGCCGCCACCGCGAGGAGCCGTGCCTTGGAGAGACAGCTGCGGGCCACCCGTCTGAGCCGTGCTCGTCTCACCAGCAGGGTGACGGCTCTGGAGGGGGCTAACTCAGTTCTGCACACTAGGCTTCACATAGCTCGTGACGACATAGCCGCGAGAGACTCTGCCATAGAGGAGCTTGAGGAGGAGGGCGCAGAGCTCAGCCGGGAGATTGAGGAGCTCCTGCCAGTAGAGGATGTTCCGTCTGACTTGGAGGGGATGGATATGAGTGAGGCTAGCGAGCAGGATGATGATGACCTGCTTGGCGAGGAGGAGGAGGAGGACCCTGAGGAGCGTATCTTCGAGGTTGGGGACAGTGACGACTCTGTGTAGTCACAGCCTCCTCACCCTTAGCACTCGATGCTGGTCTAGATGCTAGATAAGTATGCTAGATCGTTTTGCTAGTAGTAGCCTTGCGATGACCCCACCAATCGCACCCTTTGTAGCTCGATGAAGCCTTCCTTGTAAGATATGGCTTGTAATGTGTGTGTGTAATGTCAAAAACTCTGTTTAATTATTGTGATGAATGAAATGTTCTGCTTGGTTCCTTGATGATTGTCACTACTTTGCGTTCATTTCATCCGTGTTTGCGACTGCCCCGCTCTTGTTTTTGAAACATATCACTCGTATTCCTTTTTCTTATGTTAAAGGTACTGGGTTTTCAAAAACAAGAATATACTTCTAAAACTTACACATGTTTTCACTTCAGAATGGCACCTCGTCGCGAACCCCCACCGCCACCACCACCCACAGTGGAGGCGCTGTTGGCCCTGCTGATGGAAGATCGCCAGGCCAGCCGAGATGAGAGTGCAGCTACCATTACCGCTCTGCAACAACTAGCTGCTGCCGCCAACAATAATGGCAATGGCACTGGCATTGGTGCTCGCTCGAGGCTGAGAGACTTTCAGCACACCAACCCCCCAGTCTTCACTAGGATTGTGGAGCCTCTCGATGCTGACGACTGGCTCCGCACCATTGCAAACAAGCTGGAGGTTGCTTCAGTTGAGGAGAATGATAAGGTCCTGTTTGCCTCCCATTTCCTTGCTGGTCCTGCCAGGACTTGGTGGGAGACTACACGTGAGACTGTTGCTGCTGGTCACGTGTTCAACTGGGAGGATTTCTCTGTGAGATTCCGCAAGTACCACATTCCCCAAGGAATGATGGCACTTATGCGTGAGAAATTTCTGAAGCTAAGCCAGGGAAGTATGCCTGTGTCTGAGTACTGGGAGAATTTCACTACTCTGTCCAGGTATGCACAGGATGATATCAATACTGATGCTAAGAAGAGGGAGAGGTTCTTAAATGGGCTGGATGATGAGCTCCAGTGCGCTCTAGTGGTGGTTCCATTCCAGGACTTGGAGACCCTTGCAAATGCCGCTATGGTACTGGAGCACAAGCGGAAATCTGCTGATGATAACCGCAAGAGGAAGATGACTGTGCATGGTGGACCTAGTGCTCAAAGGACTCGCAACACTCCGTATGCGAGGCCACCATCCCACAAGGCGCCTGCTTATGCACCCCGCCCCAACCACAACTACGCACCAAGGCCCAACAACTACAACCACAACTATGCACCAAAGTACGGAGGAAATAGCTATGGTGGTAACCATGGTAATCATTCTGGGAATAATCATGGAAACCGCTATGGAGGCAACAATAGTGGAAATGGGAACAACTCCAACAATGCTCCCAAACCTAACCCAAGCCCAAGGCCTTCTGGAGGATGTTTTTCCTGTGGAAAGGAAGGTCACTTTGCTCGTGAGTGCCCTACCAAAGCTACTGCCACAGCCCAGCCTACTGCAACCAAGATGAACCATGGTCCTTCCACTGGACGGCAGAATAGGATGAAGGGACACCTGAACCACGTCACTGCTGCAGAAGCTCAGGAGGCACCAGACATGGTGATGGGTACGTTTCCTGTCAACTCGGTGCCAGCCGCAGTACTGTTTGATTCTGGTGCATCGCATTCTTTTGTCACTAAACCGTTTGCTGAGAAAAGTGGTATGAAGCATTCCCGTATGCACAACCCTATGTTAGTACAAATACCTGGGGATAGTACTAAAGCCAACCTAATTTGCAATGAGGTACCAGTAGAAATACAAGGGAAAACTTTTCATGCTGATCTTATAGTGCTGGGATCCAAAGGGATAGAAGTGGTACTCGGTATGAACTGGATGGCCAAGTATAAGGGGGTTATTGACTGCACTAAGAAATCAATTGATATGATCTCTGAGGATGGGGAAAAGGTTGCGTACACTGCAACTAAAACCTCGTCACAAGTTCACTGCCACACTGGTATAGCCCACCCTAACCTTGAGGAAGTCCCGGTCGTTTGCGAATACCCGGATGTTTTTCCTGAAGAATTACCCGGTATGCCCCCTGATCGGGATATCGAGTTTGTGATCGAGTTAGTGCCCGGAACTGGACCCATAGCACAGAAGCCTTATCGGATGAACCCAAAAGAATTAGATGAGTTGAAGACCCAGTTGGATGACATGTTGAGGAAGGGTTTGATTCGCCCTAGTGCATCGCCTTGGGGATCTCCGATCATTTTTGTGGAAAAACGGGACGGTACCACTCGTTTATGTGTGGACTACCGCAAGTTGAATGATGTAACCATCAAGAACAAATACCCGTTGCCCAAAATTGAAGACCTGTTTGACCAGCTGAATGGAGCCGTAATCTTCTCGAAGATCGACCTTCGGACTGGTTATCACCAATTGAAAGTCCGTGATACTGATATTCCCAAGACTGCTTTCACCACTCGTTACGGGCTGTATGAATACACCGTGATGTCCTTTGGTCTAACCAATGCCCCTGCCTATTTCATGAATCTCATGAATAAGGTATTCATGGATTTTCTAGACAAGTTTGTCGTGGTGTTTATTGACGACATTCTCATATATTCTCAGAGTGAGGAAGAACACGAAGAACATCTGAGAATTGTGCTCGGAACACTTCGTGAGCATCAATTGTATGCTAAGTTTAGTAAATGTCAATTCTGGTTGACGGAAGTCGGGTTTCTTGGACATGTAGTATCTGCGGGAGGAATATCTGTTGACCCTACTCTAGTTCAGTCTGTGGAGAAGCGTGCTGCTCCGACCAACCAGACTGAAGTCAGATCCTTTCTGGGTTTGGCAGGATATTACCGCAAGTTTGTTCAGGGATTCTCGAGTATAGCCAGACCCCTCACCCAGTTGCTCAAGAAGGATAGCAAGTTCCTATGGACGGACAAGTGTGAAGAGAGTTTCAATGAGTTAAAGCATCAACTTGTGACCGCTCCAATCCTTATTATGCCGGACATCACCAAGAATTTCGACGTATATTGTGACGCTTCTAAGCTTGGACTTGGAAGCGTACTTATGCAAGAAGGGAAAGTGATATCTTTTATATCCCGCCAGTTGAGACCCCACGAGTTGAATTACCCCACTCATGACCTAGAGCTTGCTGCTGTTGTTCATGCCCTCAAAACATGGCGACACTTTCTTATGGGAAGAAGAGTGGAAATTTACACGGATCATAAGAGTTTAAAGTATATCTTTACTCAACGTGACCTCAACATGAGGCAGCGCCGCTGGATTGAGCTCATTAAAGATTATGATCTGAGTATTCATTATCACCCTGGGAAGGCAAATGTGGTTGCAGATGCTCTTAGTCGAGAGCCGGCCTCTCTAAATGCTATGATTCTAGTAAGGCAGCCCGAGTTGTGGAAAGAGCTTGACCAACTTGGCATTGAAGTGGTCAGCTATGGTATGTTGGACGCCATAGAACTTAAACCAACTCTGGTTGACCAAATCAAAGAGGCGCAGAAAGGCCAGAAAAGTATTGATGGTATTAAGGCCCGCATGGAGAAGGAGAAGGTTGCTGGGTTTACTATCGATGCTGATGGGGGATTATGGTATGAAGGCCGTATTTGTGTTCCCTCTGAGTCTGATCTCAAGCAGACCATCATGGTCGAAGCTCATGAGACCATGTATTCTATCCATACTGGAGGAACAAAGATGTATCAAGACCTGAAGGAGAGATTCTGGTGGCATGGAATGAAGCGAGAGATTGCTTCATTTGTAGCCAAGTGTCATGTCTGCCAGCAAGTGAAAGCTGGGCACCAGCGTCCCGCTGGCTTGCTCCAGCCGTTGCAAGTACCTGTTTGGAAATGGGATGAAGTAGGGATGGACTTCATCACAGGACTTCCTAGGTCCAGCCGAGGAAATGATTCTATATGGGTTGTCGTGGACAGGCTCACGAAAGTTGCTCACTTTATTCCTGTCCGGACCACCTATCGTGGAGATCAGCTAGCTGATCTTTACATTTCTCGGATTGTCAGCCTGCACGGAGTCCCGAGCAGGATTGTGTCTGATCGAGGTACACAGTTCACATCCAGATTTTGGAAGAAGTTGCACGAGAGTTTGGGAACCAAATTAGCTTTTAGCACAGCCTATCACCCACAGACTGATGGACAGACAGAGCGTGTGAACCAAATTCTGGAAGACATGCTCCGTGCTTGTGTGTTGTCCTATGGAGTTAAATGGGAAGACTGTCTGCCTTTCGCAGAGTTTTCTTACAACAACAGTTATCAGTCTAGCTTGCAAATGGCCCCTTTTGAAGCACTGTATGGACGTAAATGCCGCACACCCCTAAATTGGACTGAGACTGGAGACAGTCAGGTTTTTGGTGTGGACACTTTGAAAGCTGCAGAAGAGCAGGTTCAGCTTATTCGGGAACGTTTAAAGACAGCTCAATCTCGTCAGAAGAGTTATGCTGACACGAAGCGTCGTGATGTCTCTTTCAGCATTGGAGATTTCGTGTACCTTCGTGTTACGCCACTCAAAGGGATGCAGCGTTTCCATGTCAAGGGAAAGCTGGCACCCAGGTATATTGGCCCTTTTAAGATCTTGGCACGTCGTGGCGAAGTTTCTTATCAGTTAGAATTACCTGAGGAGCTATCTGCGTTTCACAATGTTTTCCATGTGTCATTGCTCCGGAAATGTCTGCAAGTACCTGAGAAGGATCTCTCGTATCAAGACATAGATTTCAGGACCATTGATATCAATGATGATTTGACTTATCGTGATAGACCCCTGCGGGTTCTCGAGGAGATTGTGCGCGCTACCAGGAGGCGTGCTATAAAATTCCTTAAGATTCAGTGGACGAATCATTCTGAGGAAGAAGCTACCTGGGAGCGTGAGGATGATATCAGGAAGGAGTTCCCTGATTTTCTTAAAGCCTAGACCCCCTAATCTCGGGACGAGATTCTTTTAAGGGGGGGAGATTTGTAACACCCCTGTTTTTAAGCACTTGTTTAATATTAAATTAGCAAGCCTCTTAAGACTTTTGTAAGACAATTAAGTGGACAACATGTTTGTGTAGTCATGTGTATCTATGCAATATAAGTGGTGTGTTTCTTTTCACTCATTTGAGGGTTTTCCCTGATGATTGATTATTTTCTGCCTGATGTTTTTCAACTGGAAACCCTAAGAAATTCCTTCTCAAAGTTTGGGGGAATACTTGATTCACTCATGATAGCATTATTTAGTCATGTCTTGACCAAGGAAACACTTTGGTTGGGATTTAAATAGCTTTGGGAATTTATTTCCTATTTAAACATTTAGCAGAAAAACAACATGACTAGCTGTTTTCCACACTTGTTTTCAGGAAGCAAACATATTTGAATTATTGTTTTCTTGTTGTATTATGGTTGAACATATTATGTAATACAACTATATGCCACTGGTTTGAATTTAGCACTTGAAAAACAATCAAATCCATGATTGTTTTCCTAGTATAAAAATATTGAAAAACCAATTCCATTTGGAAAACAGAAACATAGCTTTTTGGGCAGATGTTTTCAGAAGGTTAACCAACTCATTTTCTTGTGTACTTGTTGTTTTCTCAAACTAGAAAGTACATATAACAATTAGCAACTTGAATTTTCAAAATCCAAGTTCAATTGCCCAATCAAACAGAAGCAAACTTTTGCTTCAAATCCCTGTTTTCTTCCAACACTTAGTGAAAATCTCACTAAGTCCTTTTCTGAATTTTCTGAAAACTGTTTTTGAACAGAACTTTGGAGATGAATTTCTTGAGCTACACTTGATCTTTTTGTGTGGAATTTGGTTCTAATTGTTCACCTAGGATCCCTCTGTAAATTCCATGTGATCACATGCCCGAGAGATGCCTTAGACAAGAAGGAAAGAGGAGGGGAAGTAGACTCGGGTAGGAGGGGGGTGGGCAGATGGCATGGCCTAAAAACTCCCATGTCTCTCCACCCTAGCTCCACTGTGGTGACTAGTAATGTTTGGCACCGCCCCTGGCTCGGGAGACAACGAGGAAACGGCCCCCCAACCCCTCATCGTGCCAACACACACGCACCTTGCACACCCGAGAGCACCCACACGGGCCCCGTGCCTACAAAGCCTCCGAGGGCGTGCCACTGCGCCAGGGCACTCCACCACCATCGACTCCCCCACCCACGAAAATCCAGGCCGTGCCTCGCCGTGTGCGAGTGACACGAGCAAGTTCTTCCCGCCGGCCACCGCACGATCCACCGGAGGAGAACGAGCCAACCCGTGCGTAAGAGCACGGCATTCTTGCACGAGCATGCTTCCCGTACCCCTGGCCACCTCCCTGACATCCCCCGCGGTGCGTTTGCTTGCAGGGATACCCGCGCCATCGCCGCCGTGCCCGCCGTGTCGCCGCGGAGAGAAGCACGCCGTCGAGGAAACGATCACCGCCACCACCGCGCCACCAGCCTCCCACTGCACCACCGCCACCACGCGCCGCTCCACGGACCTCCTAGGTGAGCACACTGCTCATCCCGTGCGTGCCCGTGAGGTGCTCGACGCCGGTACCGTCGCGTTTAGGCCAGAGGAGGAAGAAAGACGCGGACCGTTGATCGCAAGATCAACGGCCACGCTTGAACGGCCTTTTCCCGCGTCCCCCGCCCCCGCGCGCGCGCAGATGGGCTGGCCTAGGTGCTAGTCGGGCCGCGCTGGGCGAATCCGGCCCATCGGGGCTAGTCCCTGTTAAAATTTTAAATCAAATTTTTTCTGCAGAAAGTTATCTGTTAGCTTTTGGCCTAGTAAATTTAGCAAACAATTTTATTTGGCTTTGCCAATTTTTGTACATGTAGCCATACAAAATTACAACCACCTCCCTTTGGCAGAATAATGTTTTGACTTTTAGTTATTTTTCTATAGCTAGTTTACCAGACAGTACCCTTAAAATGGAAATGAATAGAACTTCAAAAATACAAAACATTTTTGAGCAAACTCAACTGTTTTGGAAAGCCCTTGTAAATACCTACCAGTAGAATTTTAGTTTGCACCAAGGTGAATTACCATTTGGAAATGCCATCCATTTTGGTGAAACATCTGTGAGCTATTCCAAGAATTTTAGAGGGAGTTTGGGACATTATTTTTGAGTGGGACCAATTGGAGAGGTTTTTTATTGTTAAGGACTATCACATCCTAGAAGGGTTTAATTTTTGGAGCCATGGAAAAAATTAGGGAGACAGAACAAGTTTCAGCACTTTTCTGCCTAATTTTTAATTCCTAGATCTTGTTTTATATGTTCATTTTTGTGATGTGCACCTGATGTGTTCTTGCTTGTAATGTTGTTATCTAGTGTAGTAATGATGTTTACAAGTTGTATGAACATGTTAGAATAAATGGCTTGAGTGGTAGAATTTTTAGAATTATTTTCCATGCATAAATCTTGCTCATAGCTTATTTTCTATCTAGGTTTGTGAGTAGATTTTTAGTTATGTATTAAGCCCTTTTGCTAGATTAATTTTCAAGGAACCAGTACCATTTTGGGTACTGTTATTTTGGTTACAACACCTCTGGTTGCTTGGTGCTTGTGTTTGAAGTAGATTTAAATAGCAAGGCTTAAGGTCTAGATTTCATACTAGATTATATCATGCATGCTTTTTGTCTTGTTTTCCACTAAGGAAAAATATGATTCTTTGTGGTTGAAAACAGAGGATGAAATGTCCTTGTGGCATTGTTATCCTTGTGTTTTCACCTCTGTTAATTTTCCCTCAAGTATTAGAAATTTCTTGAGTATCATTTGTGTGCCTAGATTTAATTCCCTCACATGTGTAGCATTTTTAGTCTAGTTTTTCCTTGGTTAATAGCTAGACTTATTATTTTGTTTTGGAGGATCCAGTAGAATTTTGGCACTGATTATAGGAGTATTTTACCTCTGTTAGTTTGCACACTTGTGCCTAAAATTAACAAGTGAAGTATAAACTAATCTAGTATTTTTCCCAAGTTTCTACTAGTATGAGTAGGAGTTTGTGGGACTAGTTTGTTTGTTTTGAGCATTTTTAGAAATGTGACCAGAGGCTTATTAACCTCTTTATGAGCATTATGCTAGTGGAACACCCACGGGTATTTTTGCATCATGGTGGAAAATAGGCTTGACTTGTGGTCATGAGTTTTTTTCACCACTTGAATATTTTAGCAATTATATGTGCTAGCCATAGAGATTGTTGGGGGAGTTTTTAGACATCAAAATGTGTTTTATGTGACACCCTACTGTCTAGTAACATGTGTTTTACCCCACTGGTCCATGATGCTCTTGACTTAATATCATAAAGTTTGACCACACCTAAACACTAGGAAAAAGCAGATTTTCCCAATGTGTTTTTCATGTCAATTTTCTTAAGGGATAATTGAATGTCTTGAGTGTTACATTTTAATTGCTTGCTGTATGTATCACTTGTGGCATTGTTTGTCTTGATTGGCTCTGAAAGTGTGCCTTTATTTCTTTTTACGACGTTAGAAAACGAGGAGGAAGGATTTGCTGAAGAAGGGTATTGCAACTCCTGTTACTTTCAGGACCAGGACCATCACTTGTACCAAGGCAAGCCATCCTAATGCTTGCTGTATAAATACTTATCATTATCTATCATGCATGCTTTTCACTTCTGAAGTTTTCACAAAACTATACTCTCAAAACTATTTTTGTTGTGAATACTACTACTATTAATATTATTAGAAGAAGGAATCATAATAATAGTCAACTTGGTATTTGCCAAGCCCTTAGCCACTAAATGGTATATACATACCATCCACCAAATTAAAACTTGGGTTCTTAAATGAACTAAATAAAATGTGCTTTTGTAAACAAATGCCTTATGAAGGAAAAAAAAACCCCGGATGAAGGGTGAGACCCTGTCTACCGGAAGAATGCCATGAAGGGAAATTTTTTGAGAAAGGTTTACAAAAGACACATAACCTAGTCTTCGCTGGACAACCATTATCGTACTGCCACTTTACCCCAATATGGGTAGGGGCTTGATTAAAAACTTTTTATGGTTAGTATGTGAGCTATCTCAAAGTGCTATAGAGGATTGGATCCTCCGAACCGAAGTGTCGCTAGGAGTGAGCAGACGGGACATCTTAAGTGTGGGATTAATTTTCCCTCCGGATGCAGCAGTTGGGTCTCCTGTCTGGGCGGTGTGTGACACGGCTTGCCGGGGAGGGGTAACCCCAATTGAAGAGATAGTCATGTTCTAGCTTGTACATAGTGGATAGTCAAGATCAGTTATCTGATGTTCTCATAGGTTGAGGACAGTCCATGGTTGTTTCATGGCGGATTCTGGATCTAGTGGAAGTGTGTACCCCTCTGCAGAGTAAAACTATTTCGAGATAGCCGCGTCCTCGGATATGGACGGTTGAATGGCCATGTAGCTAGTATTGTGTCAACTTTTCAAAAGAGGTTTTGAAGGACGGCTTTGTACCTGCGAGGTACTATGGAGGAATGATTTGGTATCTGCGAGATACTGAGGAGAAGGAAACTATTACTAGAAGTTTCTGAAAGGAAAACTTTCTTTTCTAAAAGTCTTATAAAACCTCCAAGATATGTGATATCTACGAGAGAAAAACTACATTATTTTCAATGATTTATCCACAAAGGACTAAACTTTAAGAATCAACCATGATAAATCTTTTATCTGTCATGGGTAGCTGAACCATATGTATGGCCTACCCACTCCACCAAATAAGCATGTATGCATTATTGTAAGCTCATAAAGGATGTCTTGTTGAGTACATTCAAATGTACTCATTTGGTTTCGCCCCTGGTATCTACTTATCAGACTATGAGGAGCCACCCCAGGAGGAGTTCTATGAGGAGGAGTTCTACGCTGATGGCCCTGCGAGTTAGGATCGTCTCCCAGTCAGTAGGCTGTAGGATGAGGCGTGACTCGGGTTCTACTACGCTACGCTTGTCGTCTTCCGCTGTGTTTATTTTGAATGTCTGTCCTGTGTGACAGTTATCCAGAACTTGGTCATGTGACCATTTATGTAAGACTCTAATATTCGTGTAATGGATGATATATTCTGTATGCCAACTACGTATGTTGTTCACAACTGGTTATTCTGGGATTGTGAATGAATGCATATGAGGGGTTCTGAACCTTCCGGTTTGGGGCCTCTACAGCAGCTCCAACCCTCACGTGAGCAATTTCTAGTCTGACCGTAGCCGAGGTTTTGTTTTGGCCACTCTGCAGTATCGGGCGAGTCAGGCGCAGCTTTTCATGGAATCCTGTCGGGAGGGTCTCGCTTCTGTCCATCGGGCGTTCTACCCCTTCGGTGTTGTTCCGGATAGCTTGAGTGACTTGCTGTGGCTATTCCGTCAGGTAGGGGATGTTCGCGAGTGTGTGTTTCAGCAGCTCAGCTGTGGTGCTCAGGTGGCGCTCACCTGCGTGCGTTATTGGCATCCTGAGGTTAACTTCAATGTTGTGGCGTGACTCCCTGACATCCGAGGATCACGTGTAGATTTTGTCCCTCATTACGAGGCTATGCGTCCTGCTGCGGAGCAGATTATTCGACCGACTGCGGCGGAGACCGAGCTATTGCTTCAAGAGGCGGCTGGTCGGCAATAGCTGTAGATCTTTAAGGTGTATGTACCTTGTATGTTGTAGTTTTGAGGTGTGTTAAGGTGTGTACCTTATGACCTTGTATGTTTAATCGGTTAAGGTGTTCATAAGGTGTGTACCTTGTTACCTTGTAAAATTTTACATCGAGTGTGAGCACTCGAAGATTTTGCTGATTCCAGTTTGGTGTAGCCCCCGTGTGTTGGGGTGTGACCTTTAGCATGTAAATAAAAAATAGAAAAATAAAAAGTGCGATTGTATAGTCTTTGCAGCTATGGTTGAGAAACCATGTTTTTATTGCGATGGCTGAAAAGCCATGTATTTGCTCGGGCTATAATGTGGCTGGTACAGCCTTATTTCTTGCGAGTAGGGGATGAAATCATAAGGGTAGAACTTGCGAAGATGCGCCATGTTCCACGGGTTGGAGTAGATGTCGCCTGTCTTTGTATTCTTCAAGCGATAAGAGCCTCCTGGGATAACTTCATGTATGATGAAGGGCCCTTCCCATGGTGGCTCTAGCTTATGTCCTTCTTTCTACTTGAGTCACAACACCAAGTCGTCTACCACGAAAGATCTTTGGCGTATGCGGCGACTGTGGTGATTGCGCAGCGATTGCTGATAAACTTCCGATCTGGCGAGTGCGATGTCCCTGATCTCATCCAGCGCGTCCACGTCTTTTGTGAGTGTCTTGTTGGAGATTTCTTTGCTGTACGCGACGACTCGTAGGGCTCTGAACTTAACGTCTTCGGGTATCACGGCTTCATCTCCGTATACCATGAAAAATGGCGTGTAGTTTGTCGATCGATTTGGTGTTGTTCGCAGGCTCCATAACACCGATGGTAATTCTCCAGCACAATGCCCTGCAGCTGGGTGTAGCCGAGTGAGTAGCCGCTTCTTTAGGCCAGCCGAAACTAATCCGTTAGATCGCCCGACCTGGCCGTTAGTTTGCGGGTGAGCTACTGAGGCGAAGCTGAGAGTTATCCCCTTTTCCTTGCAGAAGTCGTGGGTTTCTTTGGCTGTGAAGTTGGTCCCATTATCTGTGATGATGTTGTGTGGGACACCAAACCTGCACATGATGGAGTCGAGGAATCTCACGGCGCACTCGGCATGCTGCGACGTGACTGGCATGGCCTCTATCCATTTGGTGAATTTATCTACTGCGACCAGCAAGTGGGTGTGTCCTCCGAGTGTTGATTTTCGCAACGGTCCTACCATGTCGAGCCCCCATTGAGCGAAGTGCCAAGAGATGGCGATCATGTGGAGCTCTGTGACCGGTGCGTGTGGCTTGGGCGCGAATCTTTGGCAGGCGTCGCACTTCTCGACGAGGTCTTTGGCGTCGCTGGCTGTCGTGAGCTAGTAAAATCCTGCTCGAAAAGCTTTCCCCAGGATTGCTCAAAAAGCTTGCGTGATGCCCGTAGTCGCCTTGGTGTATGTCACGGAGAAGTTCTTTGCCATATTCGGGTGCGATGCACTTCTGGAGTACTCCTGATATGCTTTGCTTGTATAGCTCTTCTTTGATCACCCGAAAGGATTTGCTGCGTCATACTATCTGTCTGGCCTCGCAAGTGTCTGCTGGGAGCTGCCTGTTTGTCAGGTAGTCGAGGTACTTCTGTGTCCAGGTTGTCTCGACCAGAAAAACTTGCCTTGAGATGTTGTGGGTGATCTCGATGAGGGAGATTAGCTGGATGGCCACTGTTTCTGTTACTGCGGGTGTCACTGCTTGCCTTTTGACCTTGACTGATCGTTTTCTTATTCTCTCAAAGTAGATTCCTGGTGGAACAGGAGCGTTTGTCAACCCTATATTCGCCAGTTTGTTTGCTTCCTCGTTGCTTGATCATGCGATATGTTTCAGCTCGCACCCTTTGAAACTTCCTTCAAGTAGATTGTACATGTCGCAATAGGCGATCATGTTATCTGCGATAGCGTTGCACTCCTTCATCGTCTGTTGCACGATAAGATTTGAGTCTCCGTATATCATCAATCGGGTGAGTCCGCAGGCAATCGCCATCTTCATGCATGCCGTGTAGGAGGGCCTCGTATTCTGGGGCGAAGTCGAGTTGCAGTATGTGAAAGGAATATGCCCGAGAGGCAATAATAAAGTGTTTATTATGTTATTCCTTGTTTATGATATATTTTTATTTCTCATTCTAGAATTGTATTAACCGGAAACATTAATACATGTGTGATTAATAAACAAACCAACGTCCCTAGTGAAGCCTCTCTTTTAACTAGATCGTTGATTAACAGATGATCAAGGTTTGCTGATAATGGACATTGGATGTTGTTAATAACGGGGTCATGTCATTAGGAGAATGACGTGATGAACTTAGACCCTAACTAAGTATAACAAGACGATCAAGTCATTTAGTTTTGTTGTTATGTCTTACATTCGGAGTAACATTGTTCCTTAGACCATGAGATCATGTTAATCACTAATACCGAAAGAATATTTGATGACATCAAACGTCACACCATAAAAGGGTGACTATAAAGGTGGCGTTAGGTATTCGGAAAGTGTTAGTTGAAGCTCATGGATCAAGAGTGGGATTTTTCCATCCAATATGACGGAGAGATATACTCAGGGCCCTCTCGGTGATATCACATCGACACCGCTTGCAAGCACGTGATATGATCACAAGGATGTTATATCACGGGAACGAGAAAAGAGTACTTGTCAGGTAACAAGATCAAACAAGGTATGGTTGATACCAATGATCGGATCTTGGACAAGTAAAATATCACGAGACAAAAGGAAATCGTTACGACGTTGAAAGGTTCACACGATCACGAGAGTCATCGTTGAATATATAGGAGTCATCACGGATCTCCAGATCCCGCTGTTGATTATTGATCGAAGAGGAGTCTCGATCATGTCTATATTATTCACGAACCGTAGGGTGACACACTTAAGGTTCAATGAAGCGTTTGAGAGGATACGGAATACTGAAGAATGTTTTGGGCAGCTCCGAAATTGTTTCGGGGAAAATTGAAATAGTTCAAGGGGTTTTTCGTCGAATGGTTGTTAATAGAATTAACAAATGATTCAATGTGCTGCATGCAAATGTTTGTTAATGGAATTAACAAATATAAATAAAGAAATAAAAATGTTTTATTTATTTATTAAAGAAAAACCTTTGGATTTTCTAAGTGGAAAATTAAGGGAGGATGAGTGGGTGTGAGTGGGGCTTCCACTCACATGAAGAGAGGAAGAGGTGGGCACCCCCCTTGGGCTGCCTCCCCCTCCCCTATAAAAGGAGGGTGAGAGATCCCTCTTCTTCACACACTTGCCCACTTCCTTTTCCCTCCACCCGCTGCTCCATTCCATGGTATCCGGCTTGGCGAAGCCCTGACCGTGGGATTCTTCACCACCACCACGCCGTCGTGCTGCTGGAGTTCCGGGGGATCCTCTACTTCCGCTACCCGCTGGATCGAGGTAATGGAAGTATTCATCGAGCTGAATGTGTGACCGATTACGGAGGCACCGCAGGATTGCGGTGCACTTCTTCTCGCTCGGGATCGGCGTGAGTACGACTACACCAACAACAAGATTTTATCTCATACGACTTTGAGTCTTCGAGGGTATGTTATCTCAAGACTCTCTTTCTCCCCACTGCCTTTCATCTCATAGATTAGATCTTGGCCATTCGGATTTATCGCGCGTAGGAAATTTTTTGTTTTCTATCCAACGTACCCTTCAGTGGTATCAGAGCCGGATCTATGCATAGATATTTTGTACGGATAGAACACATAGGAGTATGTGGGCGTTGATGATCATGTTTTTGCCTCTTCGAGTATTTTATGATCTTAGTGGCATAGTAGGATGAAGCTGCCCTAGACTAAGTTTACGTGTACTATGTACGCGAGAATTGTCTCACTTGTGACTAAGGGGGTGTCCGTTTCTCCTACTAAAGTTTAGATCTAATCTACAAAGGATTGTTAAAAATATGTGTTATCAACGTTGTGGCTCTTGTACATAGGTTGTAACAGTTCTATCCTCGTAAGCCCAAGCCACGTAAAATATGCAAAAATAAATTAGAGGCATCTAACTTGTTTTTGTAGGGCATGTGATGTGATATGGTCAATGTTACAAACGTTATGTATGAGATGATATCTTTTGTAAATTATTGACATACCGGTTGTAGCCATATGGCTGTCGTATTTCTATGGCCTGCGTGCTGTATATCATATCCATGTGATATGTTGTAATGGACAATCAAGATGGAGGTGTCACGAACCTTGGTGCCACGCCGGTGGAATGATGGAGATCATACCATGATGCACAAGATGGAGATCAAGTGCAAGAAGGACCATATATCATATCACATTATCCATGCATGTGATGTTTATCCTTTTATGCATCTTATTTTGCTTAGATCGCGACGGTAGCATTATAAGATGACCCCTCTCACTTAATATCAAGATAATAATGTGTTCTTCCTTAAGTATGCACCGTTAAGAAAGTTCGTCGTTTCGAGACACCACGTGATGATCGGGTGTGACAGACTCAACATTCGCATACAACGGGTGTTTTCAAACCTAGCATGTACAGACATGGCCTTGAAACACACACAATACTACGGTTCTACGTGGCGAGCCTAGCATGTACAGACATGGCCTCGTAACACGTAACCGAAAGGTAAAGTATGAGTCATATGGATGATATGATCAACATGTCGATGTTCGCCTTTGAAGCTACATAATCTCACGTGATGATCGGTTTTTGGTGTAGTGAATTTGGTTCGTGTAATCACTAAAGACGACTAAGAGGGATGATGTTTTTGAGTGGGAGATCATGGCATAATTTTGAATTAACTTGAACTTATTTATCATGAACAACCAATCAGAGTGAATTTGCACAAATTGTAGTATTCATTGGCATCCACATAACTACCTTACACTTAGATTGTTAATTGAGATATAACTGTTATGATCTGGTAAAAATTATTTAAGATTGGTACCGTATTAGTGAAATTTAAAATTGAATCCTATTGTAGAGTTACGGTATTTCCTACCTATCTCCATATGATTAATTATTGATTGATCTAGAGAGCAACTAATTCCTACTTAGAATCTAGAGTCATGGTTGCTTCCATATTACTTTATCTTCAAAAGAATGTTTTGTTGATCAAGGTGATTTAGGAACTGAAAAGAGTTGTTTTCAGAAACAATCAAATGAAAGATATATTGATAACTAGAAACTTATTTATGGCAACATGACTGAGTACAATTTATCGTGACAATGTTTGCTTATATTATCTTAATATATGAAATTATTAAAGACGCTAGGCGTTTGAATATTCCAAGAAATTGGGCGCTAAAAATTATCCTCTAAATTCCTTCCTTCGAGCTATAGTAGCTTAATCATAAAATTGATATGATGGGATGGATTAAAAGTATGGGTAAAGTCGATTACCTTACTTGGAGATTGCTAAGAGTGGAATCTAGAAGAATACTATTAATATGGTGATATTAGTAGAACAATCAAACTCAAAGTATGACTCAATGGATTTTAGTAAATGACTAACACGCCAAAGAAAATGAGCTAGTAAGACTAGCATTGTTTGATGTTGAATGATTCTTCTGTAAAGGAAAGGGAATATTGAAAATAGAATTACAAAAAGATATATGGAAGAAAAGAAGATAACTGGAAAAGTCCAGCTCAGGAGTATATGCTTGATATACAAGTTATAGATGTATTACTAGTTAACAAAGTATTTTTTGGGTATTTTGATACCACATTGGTTGGTATGAGTTGTCATACAAAGCAACCCAATGCAAGAAATACAAGGGCCTAAAAGAAACTAGTAATAGATGTGGAATCGATTATGACAAGAACAGTAATAAGGTGTTATTGTGTTCATTGTCGTATCGAACCAAACATTCAAGATTTATTTTAAGAACTTAATAAGTTGTTATTTTATTCTGGTCTTTTGTGAGAACAAATGAGATTGTTCAAACTATGACCATATTCCATAATTGATGGATATGTTAATATAAATCATGTTGGTAAAGTAAACATCTATAAGACTAAATGCTAAACGTTGCAAGACGTAAAAGAGTTTCACTTAAATTGTAACACCACCATTTTAGTTCATATCGGAACGGAAAACATGAAGGAACTCCATATTGATGGACTTCCGGAGTCATTTTGTTTTGAATAAATTGACGCTTGTGAGACCTTTTCCAAAAGATGACTAGAATTCCGTTCTTAGGCCAAAGTAGAATGGACGACTAATTTATTGGAGATTATACATATTGATGTATATAGTCCATTATGTGTAGTCATGTATGGTGGATTAATTTTTTCTTCATAAAAATTATGTCGATGATTTGAGTAGATATATGAGTATATCTATTTAAAGAGAACGGAGTTTGACATTTTGAATTGGTTCAAAAGGTTGTTAATATGAAGTAAAAATTAATGTAAAAAGATAATCAAGTATTTATGATTGGATCATAAAGGATAAAGTTTTAGTTACAAGTTTAGCAAAACATCTGAGAAGTTGCAGAATTGTTCTACAACTTATATAACTCGAATTACCCCACATTAGTATGGAGTGTTCGAGAAAAAAAATCAAACCTTGTTTGACATGGTAAGATAAATAAAAATGCCATTATAATTTTGCAGTTTATACATTAAGGACAACCGCTTTTACACTGAAAAGAGAACCATCATGATCCGTTGAAATTGACAACATATAAGATATGGTTTGGGTAGTGCCCCGAATTGTCATTTTCTTAAGTTTTGGTATGCATAGCATGTGTAAAATGTTTACAACCAAAATAGGATAAATATATGTTTATAAGGTTATCCCAAATAAAACATTGGGTATTTATCCTATCACCAAACCAAAACACAAATGTTGTTTGTCAGAAAGGGTTGATTTCTCGAGAAAGTAGTTCTTGCGAAACAACTGAGTGGGAGCACATTACAAACTCAACGAGATTAGAGAATCTTCGTTATCATGTCAAGAGTAGCGCATCACTGGAAGTTGTTCCAGGGTTCCTATTTTGACTAATTTGAAGACACTACATGTGATTGTAGATACTTCGAATGAGTTTGCGAACTGAACCACGAAAGTCCTAAAACTTTGTACTTAGACCAACTTGTGGTTTAAGAGTAAAGTGTTGTTTTGACAACAAAAGGACCTGGACCTTATAAAGGAAGCAAATGATGGGCCCTGACTTCAGAAAATTGACTATGAGTCATTATATCCGCCATAGTATCCTTGTATGAATATCAAGTATGTGACTTGGTAGTCCTTTCGATAGGTGATGCACCCAAAATGCATCTACTTTTCCAAGCACTTTGCATCGTATTTCTCTCCGGAGTCCCCCATAATTGAATAAATCTGCAGAATCTGACGCTGTTTTTAGCAAAAGTCTTCTTTCCGTCTATTTTCGCAAGACTTTTCACAGGGGACGAAAACCACGTAACTTTTTATGGAAAAGAAGGGGAATGAGCACCAGATGGGGCCGGGGGGCCACCCGAGGGCCAAAAGGGGGCCCCACACACGGCCAGATTCCTTGGCCGCGTGGGGTCACCCCTTTTGGGCCCAGATGGCCCACTCCGGCTAGGTCTTCGACGTACCCCTCCATATATACGAGAAACTGACGGGTTTCGAAGGGGAGGGCTGTTCGCGAAACTGAGCGCCGCCGCCACCATGATCTTCGATTTCGGAGTCAGATTGATCCGGGATTTCACCCCCTGAGGTGGAATTCGAGGGGCTTCGTCACCATCATCATCACCACCATCATCTCCATCAACCATGAGCTCCATCACCCCCTCCATGTGTGAGTAGTTGCTGTAGGCATGTGAGGTGTGAGGGGTTTTGGATGAGATTGATCATGTAATTGCTACCCGGTATGCGGGATCTAGGGGTTTGTCCTGAGAATTCTTATGTCTTATGTTGATGCACTATTGCTAGGCTTAATGCTTGTTACTAGGGCCCAAGTGGCATGATTTCAGTACTGAACTTACATTGCTACATCATATATTTGAGTTTGGTATCTATCTGCAATGTGTATTACCTGCTATTATGTTGAACCTGCGAACCCTAAAGTGACAGCTAGGGAAAACAAGGGGGATATGTTCTAGTTTGAGGATTATGTGTGTTCATGGAGTGTTAATGCGTTGGTCCGGGCTATTCGAAAGGGTAGACCTTAATTACCTGTAGTTCCAAATTGGCCCCGGTGAAATGGGCAGGTAGGACAATAGGCTTTGTGCAAATTCTCTTGGTTAGTACGCACAATAATTTACGGAACACACACCTACATAAAACTGAGATAGAGAAAGGCCCCGCTGCTAGCAAAACATTATTACATGATCAATCTTATCCGTGCAACACCCCGCTGTCACCTCATGCCTGCGTTTTAGTCTCTGGTTTACTTTCACTCTTTTCCGGTGAAAACTGGGAAAACACTTGCTCTCCATTTACTTTCTGTTTGTTTACTTTCACTGCATTATTACACTCACCACTCTCGCTGCAAGTTTGTTGATACACAGGTGTGGTTGGGAGTGACGTCCCAATTGCTAAAGTCTCACCGGTATTCTTGTGTTCCCACTGAGTCGAACTACAAATTTGGGTAATACTTCCCATCGAAGACTACGATTGATCTTCTTCACTTGGGAGCCATCAAGACTGTTTTCTGGCGCCGTTGCCAGGGAGCCTAGATTTATTGGTAAGACCACTTGTTATTGTCTACTTGCTGCACTTTCTTATTCCCTACAATGGGAAAAGGAAAGGACACTTCGAAGGAGGTAATGCCTTCGACTACTCGTTCTGGTAATGATTTGCCTAGTAGACCAAAATTTTCACCTAATATTGTTTCTACTATGGCTGCTAAGAAAAAGAAAGGAATAGCTGGTAAATCACCATTGTCAAAAATTTCTACTAGTACATCTAATGATCAAACACTCGATAATGTAGACAAAGAACTAGCTTCTGAAATTCCTGAAACTATTGAAACACCTGAGGCAAATGAAACACCTGAAACAACTGAAATTCCTGAATCTTCTGTAGATGAAAATGTAGAACTTGAGCTAGAAAGAAATGAGACTCGTAGAGAGTATGAATATGGGGCCTCTTCTGAAGAAGAAGAAGCATTTATTGAGGCCTTTATATCACCTGATTATACAAAACTTGATAAACTCTCTATTTATGATGATGCATCTCTTGGAAACTGTTTTGCTGCCACTAGGAATTTGTGTGGCCCAGCTATTAGAATTAGAGATAAAGATTATGAATTCAATGTTAATCCTGAGATAATTGAGATAGTTGAGAAGTCTAGATTCTGTGGAAAGGATGAGGAGTCTCCTCTTGATCATATTGCCGAATTGCATGCTTTATCTACTACATTTGGAAATGATGAAATCCGTCAACATTATTTACTCTTAAAATTGTTTCCTTTTTCTTTGGGTGAAGATGCTAGAGTTTGGTATAATCGTTTAGGACCTGCATGTATTACTAGTAAGGAAGAATGCTTGCAATTGTTTTTCAATAAATATTTTCCTGCTGAAAGGATACATGCATTAACTGTTGAAATTGGCAATTTTAAACAAGATAAGAAAGAGAGTCTACCCCAAGCTTGGGGGAGATTTGGTAAAATGTGTAAGAAATGTCCTGGTCATGGTTTTAAACCTCATGAATTGCTTGATATATTCTATAATGTACTAATGGGGGAAACAAGAGACTACCTTGATAGTATTGCAGGGAATATCTTTAGGTACAGAAGTGTTGATGAAGCAATTGAATTACTGGAGTCTATTCTCGAGAATGAAGCTGATTGGAACATTGAGCAGACAGATAAAAATGAGACACTCCCAGAGAAGAAAGGAGGTATACTCGAATTGAACCAAGAAACAATGGCTGAAGCTTCCAAGGATATTAAAGAGAAGGGAATTAAAACCTCTCATCTCAAGGAATTATCTGAAATGGGCATTAAACTTCCTACTGATGAACCATGCTTTCCAATTCAAGTGAACTCTATACTCCCTATGGAGGGTAATGAGGAGGTAACACCTCCTGTTGATGTCTCTTATGTTAACAATTTTGCTTATCATGATAATCCTGAGGAGCGTAAAATTAGAATGACTATCATGGAAAACCATCATAAAATTAATTTCCTCCGTGAAAATTTAAATGCTAGTGTAGGGGAAGTTAAAAGAATTGTTGAACATTGTGAAATGATGAACAATCAAGTTGAGCAAATGATTTCTTTACAAAATCAATTGTATGAAAATCTGAATAAACAAAAACAATTATGTGGAGTTAATACAAGGGGAGGTGCAAGCACCCAGGATCCTGATTATCCTGATGATCATCCTAAAAGAAAAGAGCAAGTTGCTCTTAAAGATAAATCTTTTGCAGGAAAATCTCCCAATGAAAATGAGCATGATGATGACTCCAATGAGCAAGACAAGGATATTTCTATTTCTGATGCTGAAACTGAGGATGATAATAATGAAGAAGAAGAATCATCTCCACCTGATATTGAACAACATGATGATAATAATGAAGAAGCTGCTGGTCAGGAGGATCCTCAGCCTCCTATTGAGAAGACCAAGAAGAAGAAGAAACCAAATAAAGATAAAGATAAAGGTAAAGAAAGGGATCCATGGGTACAAAGACCCATTCCATATCCCCAAGAGGTATCAAAAACAAAAGATGAAGAGAGGTATGGGCAATTTTATGATATGATTAAGCATATGAAATTAGAGATTCCACTTATTGATGCTACTAATAATCCTCCATATTCAAAATACATGAAAGATATTGTCACTAATAAAAGAAAGATACCTACTGATGCTATTACTGCTATGCTTGCTGATTATTCATTTAAAGGAAAATTGCCTGAAAAACGTGGAGATCCTGGTATTCCTACTATTCCTTGCAAAATTAAAGAAGCCTATGTGAAATATGCATTATGTGATTTAGGAGCTGGTGTTAGTGTTATGCCTTTCTCACTATATAAGAAGCTTAATTTGAACAAACTAGTTCCAACAGAAATATGTTTACAAATGGCTGATAAAACAACTGCTGTACCTATAGGAATATGTGAGGATGTTCCCATCTCTATTGCTAATGAGTTGATACCTACTGATTTTGTTATATCAGAAATGCCTGAAGATGATAATCTATCTATTATTCTTGGTAGACCTTTTTTGAATACTGTAAGAGCTGTGATAAATTGCACTAAGAGCAAAGTGACATTTAATGTTAAAGGCAAAGAGCACACTATTTATTTTCCCAAGAAGAAACATGTTACAAGTATGAGCACAAGTGTGAATGCTATACAAATAAATTCCATTAAGATTGGTAGCATTGAAATACCTATACCACCTCCAGCACCAAGGTATGAAATATTGATGATTGGGACCATTCCAATCAAATATGAGGTAACTTGATTTATTGTTTTATAATAAGTAATAATAAGAATCATGAGCTATATTCTTTACATGTTGCTAATGATACCTGATCAACCTCATTACTAATGTGGAAATGATAAAGGCATGATTCACAAACATTTAAATTGCATTTTTATGTTATTTGCTTTAAAATTGTGAGACATAGACATAGTATTAAAAAATTAGTATCAGAAATCACAGAATATGAAGTTTTAGAAATTCTCTGTAGAAAAGTTTCACGTAAAATTCCAGAAAAATTAGGGGGTCAGTTTTTTGCCCGAAGGGACCAGCAGCCAGTGGGGGAGCACCAGCAGGCCACCAGGGGCCAAAATAGGTACCTCCACGCGGCCAGATTCCTTGGCCGCGTGGGATACCCCATTTTTGGCCACAAGTGGATGCTGGGGCCCATCCAATGCTCATTTGCTCCCTTTCGACCGAAAACCAACCCCAGTTCATCTCCTCCATTTTTCCCGTGCTCTGTTTCTCCATCAATCCTCGATCTCCACATTTGAGGCAGATTTTTCAAATCTGTTTGATGGAATGACTCCTTGGTATGTAACTCCTTCACTCATCCAATTACTTTTTGCTCCCATGCTTTGTGTATGAAGTATTTTGCTGCACTAGGTGTCACCTATTATGTCTAAGAACTCCATGAATTTAAGTTTTCTAGTTGATATGGATGCATGATATTGATTAGAGGACTAGTTATGGATGCCTTAGCAATGTTTTAGAGTGATACAATTTAATTTTTGTTGAATTTTATTTTGGTACAGCAAGGTAACATGCTGAACAAGGGAAAGACATTGCTTGGGATGTCCTCAAGGACAAGGAGAAGAGAATCGAGGGTGTCCAACAATCATGATGATAATCAGTTATGGGAGGATGAATTGGTTTTTGCAGGTGAAAATCTGCGTGTCCATACCACAAGATGGCAAGACCCCGAAGTTCTTGAACATTGGGGGATTGCTGAAGATTTCCAAGCCTTTGCTGCAACTATGGGGCTGCTTGAGTTCTCACGCCATCCACGCAACACATATGTGGAACTCTCGAGGGAATTCCTCTCTACATTCAGGTTTGAGGGACCGGTGGTGCACCGGAAAAGTAAGTCTAAGAACCCTCCTCCAGCTACTTTTGCCATTAAATTTACAATGAGGGGGCAGCGTTTAGTCATGTCATTAGAGAAATTCTGTAAGGCTATACGTGTACCAACTACGGGGTTATGGGATGAAACATATGCTGATTCTAGAGAAGAACTTGTCACATTCTGGCGTAGCATTGCTAAAAATATTCCTGAAAGAATGAATAGAGGCAAGCTCACATGCATCCAACACCCGGGCCTTAGATATTTTTCATTGTTTCTTGCTAGAGGATTCCTTGCTAGGGATAACACTTCTGCTTGCACTGGTCCTATGATCTATTTATTAAAATGTGCAATGCAATATACAACACCTATATATAACCTGGGAACCATACTTGCTAGAACTTTGCATTTAGCTGTGAGTAGGAATGGCACGGATAAAACTCCTTTATATGTTGGTGCCATTGCCACTTTAATCCATGAATACATTATGGCAGAACGAGGTTTTAATGATAACTTGGGTACCATGGTAAATGAGTCTCGACTGCTGGATTTTGGTTTACTTTTTCGCATGGATATGAGCAGGGCTGAGAAAGAATATTTTTCATATTGCTATAAGGATTCTAATGGGCACATTGTGTCTGTTAGGCTCCCTTGTGCTGACTCGTTTGACAGGGATACAAAGTGGACTGTGCAAGAAGAGCCACAACAAGAAGAGCAACAACAGGAGGAGCCCCAATACCAGGCGCCTATGGCATATCCCTGGGGCTTCCCTGAACCACACCTTGGAGCACAGGCATGGCAGGATCCATCCTTCTTCCAGGGAGGTTCGTCGAGTGGTGGACATGATTACCACCCAGGATACTAGCTTGATCACAAGCTTGGGGGAGTATTTCTCTCCCTCCTCATTCGTTGTGTTATATCACTTGCATGTTATTTGTTGTTTTATGTTCTTTAAATCTGAAAAACAAAAAAATATTTTTGTTATTTGTTAGCTAGTTTACTTCTAGTTATTTACATTATGTTTCTAAAAATCAAAAACCACAAAAAGATTTTTGTTTTCTTGAAGTTTAGTATAAATACGGAGCTGCAGGAATTGCTGAAATATGTTCACTGTTATATGCTTTAATCTTTACTTGTGACTCCGTTTGAGCTGAAAATTTAATCACTACTGCAACTTTTTATGGCCTTCACCTCTGTAAAACATGAGAAACTTTTGAGGTGTTTAGGTAGGTAAACAAATTGCTGAATGCAGTAACTTTTTATAACAAGATTTGAGTTTTTATTGAGCAGTTCAAGTGGGGAGAGGAGAAAAACAATGATATGATAATGTGCTTGAAGGGATGAAAGGTATGACACCTTTGCCGTGCTTATGTATGCTTTTTAATAACAGCAAGTGCACACCTTATGATTCCCTTAACACTTAGTGACATAATAGCCATTGTTTATCTTCTCCGTGGTTTAGTAGAATATATTCTGGTGCAACTGAAATATTGTTTAGTGTCATTACTTGGCTGATGGATTGAATAATTGTAGCCTTAAGCAAAGGTTTACGCATCCCATTGTGCTTACTGAACTTGCCAACCAAGGAAAGAATTAAAAGAGAAAATTTCATGAATGATAAAAGTGGAGTCTTATGCTTGACGAACTTATGGTTGGGGGTTAGTCTAAATGTGTATCACATGGAAAACTTTCAACGCTGCACTAAGAATTCTATATTCAAGTTGATATAATGTTCTTTTAACTGTGGATGCCTGTCATGCCGAAATGAGGCAGAGGAATAGTAAGTCTTGATGAGTAAGTATATATGATTAGAGAGAATGGACTCCGCAACATATCCTATAATAAAATAAGAAGCTATGCATATAGTGAATGAAATAAAAAAGGATAATGAGTCCATTCCATTTGTCTTGCCATTTTGACATGGGCTGGTTTCCATGTCATGGGGCAAGAGGTACCCCACTTGCTGCTCTCTATGATGTCATTAATACTTATAATGATTGTAAAAGGCTTATTAGGAATCTAGAGTTGAGTAATCATTGTGCGGGACTTCGCTTTTAAGGGGCATGAGGCTTTCAACTTGTGGTTTGTCAAGCATAAGAATCAAAATGAAAAATTAATGCTTTAGCAAAACTGAGAGCAAGGTAGTAAGCACAATGATTTTACTTGTCAACATATGAAAGAATCAGAGATCTCAAAAATCTTGACATGATTCAATCATCAGCGATGCACAAGCCTTTGTTTATGTCTACAATTGAGCAAACTCATTCAAGTATTAACACTTCATGTTATTTCTATTGCAACAAGTATATATGCTTCAACACTGAGTAAATGCACACTTGCTAGTATTTTGCTACTTGTTACAGGAATCATGTCTTGAGTATTTGCTAGTATTAATTGATGATGCATATGCAATGCAAAGTTCTTGCCAAAGTTTTTATCGCTTCTGCACTGCGTTTGATTTGTTCGAGGAGAAACAACGAGCTAAGCTTGGGGGAGTTGATGCACCCAAAAGGCATCTACTTTTCCAAGCACTTTGCATCGTATTTCTCTCCGGAGTCCCCCCATAATTGAATAAATATGCAGAATCTGACGCTGTTTTTAGCAAAAGTCTTCTTTCCGTCTATTTTCGCAGGACTTTTCACAGGGGACGAAAACCACGTAACTTTTTATGGAAAAGAAGGGGAATGAGCACCAGATGGGGCCGGGGGGCCACCCGAGGGCCAAAAGGGGGCCCCACACGCGGCCAGATTCCTTGGTCGCGTGGGGTCACCCCTTTTGGGCCCAGATGGCCCGCCCCGGCTAGGTCTTCGACGTACCCCTCCATATATACGAGAAAATGACGGGTTTCGAAGGGGAGGGTTGTTCGCGAAACGGAGCGCCACCGCCACCACGATCTTCGATTTCGGAGTCAGATTGATCCGGGATTTCACCCCCGGAGGTGGAATTCGAGGGGCTTCGTCACCATCATCATCACCACCATCATCTCCATCAACCATGAGCTCCATCACCCCCTCCATGTGTGAGTTGTTGTTGTAGGCATGTGAGGTGTGAGGGGTTTTGGATGAGATTGATCATGTAATTGCTACCCGGTATGCGGGATCTAGGGGTTTGTCTTGAGAATTCTTATGTCTTATGTTGATGCACTATTGCTAGGCTTAATGCTTGTTACTAGGGCCCAAGTGGCATGATTTCAGTACTGAACTTACATTGCTACATCATATATTTGAGTTTGGTATCTATCTGCAATGTGTATTAAACCTGCGAACCCTAAAGTGACAGCTAGGGAAAACAAGGGGGATATGTTCTAGTTTGAGGATTATGTGTGTTCATGGAGTGTTAATGCGTTGGTCAGGGCTATTCGAAAGGGTAGACCTTAATTACTTGTAGTTCCAAATTGGAACCGGTGAAATGGGCAGGTAGGACAATAGGCTTTGTGCAAATTCTTTTGGTTAGTACGCACAATAATTTACGGACCACACACCTACATAAAACTGAGATAGAGAAAGGCCCTGCTGCTAGCAAAACATTATTACATGATCAATCTTATCCGTGCAACACCCCGCTGTCACCTCATGCCTGCGTTTTAGTCTCTGGTTTACTTTCACTCTTTTCCGGTGAAAACTGGGAAAACACTTGCTCTCCATTTACTTTCTGTTTGTTTACTTTCACTGCATTATTACACTCACCACTATCGCTGCAAGTTTGTTGATACACAGGTGTGGTTGGGAGTGACGTCCCAATTACTAAAGTCTCACCGGTATTCTTGTGTTCCCACTGAGTCGAACTACAAATTTGGGTAATACTTCCCATCGAAGACTACGATTGATCTCCTGCACTTGGGAGCCATCAATAGGCTTGATGCCTAACGATAGAAAAAGGGTCCACACAGCAACAAAGACATGGATTTTAACATCCTTTGAAAGTTGTACTTATCGAAAAGTTGTTTTCGACGAAGTTCTAAGAGTTGACTACTACAAGATTTTGATCTTCCGTAGTGATGTTTTAGTCTTTGTGGATAGTTCTAGAAAAAGTTACATATTATGATATGGAAGTTGAATAACAAAACCAACTCTCCTCTCGAGGAAGTTTGATCAAAGATGTGTACTTGACACAGTCTGAAAGTTTTGTAAAATTCAAAAGGTTGCACACTTCAATGATTGAAGTCAGCATAACGAAGTTGAAATCTTTACCTTAATGAAGTTACCAAAAGAGTTTGATTCCATCATGAACGATAAAGATGCTTGTAGAGTTACAACAAATTAAGTGGGAGCGCTATGACATATTTCTAATACTTTATGTAGATGACATATGGTTGATTGGAAAATATGTATATTTAAATTAACACGGTTAAGATTTTCATATTGATAAAAGGCTTAGAAGATATTGGGCATCGATATCTATAAAAGATGGATTGAAGCGCCTGATGTGATTGAAGCCAAATTACATAGATGAAATATTGAAGTAAGTCAATATCGAAATGACAAGGATTTCTTGTCACCTGGAAATAATTGAGCAAGACTCAAGTGTTTTGGCACATGATGAGCATCATTGAAATTGAGATTTCTAAGTCATGTTTCCATGCTATGTACACAACCAGATGAGTCCTATGCTATAAAATCTTATAGCAGGATAATTCAAATGATGATTAGACAACAGTGGGAGAGATCCTTGTGTCATTTTAGAAATGCTAAGGATATGTTTTCCAATGTAGTAATGACAAAATATTAGTTGCAATATGTTACACTAATAATCCTGTCATTTATTCAAGTAATTTTATCTCAATTAAAATATGTGATGAAGGGTAGCACAATAGGCTGGAAGAAAGTTCCATGTTGGATTTGAAAGAGTTTCAAAATTAAAATATTGTGACAGATACTACAACAAAGGCTAAGTATACCGTTGTGTTGACAACAAAATGATAATAAGCGTATTTTGTGTCAAGAAGTTCTTTATCGAACTTGGTGAATTTCCAAAAACGCTGACACTATGAAGCTACATTTTCACAATGTTAGTGGCATTGGTTTAAGCTGAAGAATTAAGGTTTCACCGATTGACCAAATATATACAAAGCCATGTCATTAGAGAATGAATGATGCGTGTAGACGCAAAGAACATGCAAATACAATAGGGCCTGAACAGTTCAGATCTTTTTGATGATGTTTACCACATGCGAAGCATGGTAATAACACTGGAACGCCATATGTGTTAAGTGCTTACAAACTAGATTATTGACTCTAGTGCAAGTGGGAGACTGAAGGGAATATGCCCGAGAGGCAATAATAAAGTGTTTATTATGTTATTCCTTGTTTATGATAGATGTTTATTTCTCATGCTAGAATTGTATTAACCGGAAACGTTAATACATGTGTGACTAATAAACAAACAAACGTTCCTAGTGAAGCCTCTCTTTTAACTAGCTCGTTGATTAACAGATGATCAAGGTTTCCTGATCATGGACATTGGATGTTGTTAATAACGGGGTCATGTCATTAGGAGAATGACGTGATGAACTTAGACCCTAACTAAGTATAACAATACGATCAAGTCATTTAGTTTTGTTGTTATGTCTTACATTCGGAGTAACATTGTTCCTTAGACCATGAGATCGTGTTAATCACTAATACCGAAAGAATATTTGATGACATCAAACGTCACACCGCAAAAGGGTGACTATAAAGGTGGCGTTAGGTATTCGGAAAGTGTTAGTTTAAGCTCATGGATCAAGAGTGGGATTTGTCCATCCAATATGACAGAGAGATATACTCAGGGCCCTCTCGGTGATATCACATCGACACCGCTTGCAAGCACGTGATATGATCACAAGGATGTTATATCACGGGAACGAGAAAAGAGTACTTTTCAGGTAACAAGATCAAAGAAGGTATGGTTGATACCAATGATCGGATCTTGGACAAGTAAAATATCACGAGACAAAAGGAAATCGTTACGACGTTGAAAGGTTCACACGATCACGAGAGTCATCGTTGAATATATAGGAGTCATCACGGATCTCCAGATCCCGCTATTGATTATTGATCGGAGAGGAGTCTCGATCATGTCTATAATATTCATGAACCGTAGGATGACACACTTAAGGTTCTATGAAGCGTTTGAGAGGATACGGAATACCGAAGAATGTTTTGGGCAGCTCCGAAATTGTTTCGGGGAAAATTGAAATAGTTCAAGGGGTTTTTCGTCGAATGGTTGTTAATAGAATTAACAGATGATTCGAGGTGCTGCATGCAAATGTTTGTTAATGGAATTAACAAATATAAATAAAGAAATAAAAATGTTTTATGTATTTATGAAAGAAAAACTTTGGATTTTCTAAGTGGAAAATTAAGGGACCATGAGTGGGTGTGAGCGGGGCTTCCACTCACATGAAGAGAGGAAGAGGTGGGGGCACCCATGGCTGGCTGCACCCCCCTTGGGCTGCCTCCCCCTCCCCTATAAAAGGAGGGTGAGAGCTCCCTCTTCTTCACACACTTGCCCACTTCCTTTTCCCTCCACCCGCTGCTTCATTCCATGGTATCCGGCTTGGCGAAGCCCTGACCATTGGATTCTTCACCACCACCACGCCGTCGTGTTGCTGGAGTTCCGGGGGATCCTCTACTTCCTCTACCCGCTGGATCGAGGGAATGGAAGTCTTCATCGAGCTGAATGTGTGACTGATTACGAAGGCACCGCCGGATTGCGGTGCACTTCTTCTCGCTCGGGATCGGCATGAGTACGACTACGCCAACAACGAGATTTTATCTCGTACGACTTTGAGTCTTCGAGGGTATGTTATCTCAAGAATCTCTTTCTACCCATTGCCTTTCATCTCATAGATTAGATCTTGGCCTTTCGGATTTATCGCGTGTAGGAAAAAATTTGTTTTCTATGCAACGTACCCTTCAGTATGTACTGGAGCTTGTCGCCCCTTGGCGATATGAGGATTACTACGGCTCCGGCTCCCTCGTTTCTTTTTGACCCGTCGATGTACATGATCCAGTTGCTCGTGTACTCTGGGGGTCCTAGGGTTTGCAGCTTCGTCCACTCGCTCAGGAATTCCACGACCACCTGGGATTTTACAGCGTTACGTCCTGTGTATATTATCTCCTAGGCGCCTAGCTCGATGCTCCATTTTACGATTCTTCCGGATGCCATGGGATTGTTCATGATAGTACCGAGTGATGCGTCGTTTAGCACTGTGACGGTATGCTCCTGGAAGTAGTGTTTGAGTTTGCGGGCTGTAAGGACCACTCCATACGCGAGTTTCTGGTAGTGGGGGTATCGTTGTTTGCACGGCGAAAGCACCTCGCTGATGTAGTATATTGGTCTCTGAACGCCGTATGCCTTTCCGTCCTCTGGCCGCTCGACGACAATCACCGTGCTGATGACTTGATTTGTTGCGGCTAGGTAAAGGTAGAGGGGTTCCCTTTCCTGCGGCGTTGCCAGTATGCGCCTGCTCTGCAACACTTTTTTCAGGTCCATGAACGCCTTTTTTGCTTCTGGCGTCCACTCGAACTTATCTGTTTTCTTCAGAAACTTATGGAAAGGGAGCGCTTGCTCTCCTAACCTTGCGCTGAACCTGCTTAGAGCGGCCAGTCGCCCTGCAAGCTGCTGCACGCCGCGAAGATTTGTCAATTCTTTCATCGCCAAGATCGCCTGTATTTTCTCCGGGTTGGCCTCAATTCCTCGGGAGGAGACCAGATAGCCGAGGAGTTGTTCCGCGGGGACTCTGAAGACGCACTTTGTCGGGTTGAGTTTGATTCTGTATGTGTTGAGGGTGTCGAATGTCTCCCTGATATCCTCGAGGAGTGTGTCCTCGACTCGAGTCTTGATGAAAATGTCATCAAGGTAAACTTGTACGTTCTTTCCAATGAGTTTGGCGAGGCATTTTTGCATGCAGCGCTAATATGTTGCGCCTGCGTTTTTTATCCCGAAGGGCATTGTCGTGTAGCAGTATACACCATGTGGTGTGATGAATGTTGTCTTCTCCGTGTCCTCTTGCTTCATCCTGATTTGATTATAGCCCGAGTAGGCGTCTAGGAAGGAGAGGCGTCGACAGCCTGATGTAGATTCCACGATCTGGTCGATTCGTGGTAATGGAAAGTTATCCTTGGGGCAGTGTTTGTTCAACGACGTGTAGTCGATGAACACACGAAGGATGTCAGTATTTTTCTTCGGGACTAACACCGGGTTTGCTAACCAGGTGAAAATGTTAATTTCCCTCATGAACTTGGCGGCTAAGAATTTGTTCACCTCTTCTCCGAGTGCTCTCTGTTTTGTCTCGGAAAAACATCGGGTGGTGTGTTTGACTGGTTTTGCGTCTTTAAACACTTCAAGTGAGTGCTTGGTGAACTCCCTAGGTATTCCTGGCATATCTGAGGGCTGCCAGGCAAAAATCTCCCAGTACTCACGGAGGAGTTCGCCGAGCGCGCTTTCCTATGCGGGTGTTAGGGTGGTGGACACCATCGCCGTCTTCGTGGATTCTGTCGGGTGCACTTGATGTTTTCGAGTGTCGCTGTTTGGGCTGAACTCGAGTTCTGGGGCGTTCTTTTTGGTGAGCGGCATCACGGAGTGATTCGTGGTTTTTGCCAGCTCCTCTTGCATCCCGAAAGATTTCGCGATTTCGTTGAACTCACTGTCGCATTTGTCTGACTTCTGGAAGTCGCCATTTATGGTGATCGTGTCGTATTCTACTGGAAGTTTGAGCTTCAGGTAGGCATAGTGGGGTACTGCCATGAATCTCGCGAACGCTGTTCGGCCGAGAATGGCGTGGTACTGCGATGGCCAGTCGACCACCTCAAAGTCGAGAAACTCTCTCCTGTAATTCTTCAGGTCTCCTAGTATCACTTCCAGGTTGATTGTTCCGAGTGGTCGGACGGCTTTCCCTGGTACTATCCCGTGGAAGGATGTTTCCGATTCTGCGAGTCCGTCCAGGTTCTTGTTCATCCTGTGGAGTGTGTCCGCGTATATGATGTTGATTCCGCTGCCACCGTCCATGAACACTCGAGCAAGTCGTAGTTGCCTTTTTTTGCCTGGATGACGAGCGCGGCGTTCCGTGGTCGGTACACTCATGGAGGGTGGTCCTCTCTGGAGAAAGTTATTGACTGCTCTGACATGTTCAGGTACTCAGTTTTGGATGGTGGGGCATGTACTGCCATGCTGACTTGGCATGTGTTCGTCTTCTGCACTCTGCGGGACGGGCAAACCTTCTGTATCATTCCGAGGAGCCCTTGTGGGTTCGAGTATCCGTGAACTCCTTGGTTTGCGGCGGGTGGCGCTTGTAGCGTGGCCAGCGTTGCGTTCTGGTGTACTGTGGGTGGAGAAAGGGGTGGTGGATGGTATCCTCCTGGCAATTGCGGGTATCCCTGGTTAACAGCGGCCCTGTGCTTCTTCGTGTATGCCTCGTGGATGTATTGGAACTTTCGGCAGTCCTTGAGGAGGTGAGTGGCCTTGGTTTTGCCCGTGCGCTTATCTGTAAATAGATGTAGCAAGAAGTATCCATCAAGGTCTTCCTCGGGAGTTTTGTCGCCTGGCTTTGGTTTCCTGTCACGATTCCCACGGGATCCGCTGTCACGATTTCTCGTGAACTCCGCCGCCACCAGTTCCGATTGGTCATCCTGGTCGTAGTGTTTTCTCTTCCTTCTCCGACGATCTCCGTTGCGGTCCTCTTCAGGCGCGGGTGAGGAAGTTTTTTCGTTGTGCAAGGACTCCTCGCCATTAGCCTATCTATCCGCAATCGCCATTAATTCTCCGATCGTCTTGGGTGCAGATCGTCCCAGTTCTTATCGGAAGGCGGCGCGCCGAGCGCCTTTGATGAAAGCCTCGACCGTGACTTCTTCCGACATATTTCCCGCAGTGTTCTTGAGTGTGGTCCATCTCTGGATATACTCGCGAGTGGACTCTCCGCTTTTCTGCCTGCATGCTCGCAGCTCTTCGATAGTTGCTGGTCGTTTGTACGTCGCTTGGAAGTTCTTCTCAAAGTCGTGGGTGAGATCGTCCCAGGATCTGTAACACGCGCGCGGTCTTCCTTCGAGCCAACTACAAGCAACGCCTACGAGGTGCAGGTTTAGGTACTGCATGGCTGGTGTCTTGTTCCCGCGCTGACACTTCACCGCGGTAAGATATTCTGAGAGCCACGACTTGGGTTCTATCGAGCCATCGTACTTTGGGACCTCCGTTGAGAGCTTGAATCTTTTGGGCATTGGCGCCTCGCGGATACTGCGACTGAAGCATATCGCGCCGCAGGCTTCCTCGTCAGAGGAGGTTCCTGCGATCTCGAGCCCTGTCGACCTTGTTCTGGGTGATGTGTCCGCGCGCGTCATATTGAGTCCGATCGCGATCATCCTCTAGCCGTGGCTCCCTGCTGCGATGTCGCGAGCGGTTCCGCGGACTGCTGTCGCGGTTTCGCGGACTGTCGTCATCGCTGTGTGGGCTGTCGCCACGGCGCCTAGCTTCTTTTCCTATGGAGCGGTGAGGTGACCCCTTGTCTCCTCTTTTTGGTGACGTACTCTCGCGTCTGCGAGGTGTTTTGTCCACCCGAGGAGTTTTGTCAGCCTCTGGAGTTCTCGCGTGCCTACGGTTCTAGGCGGCGATTCTTGCGGCTGCCATGCCTAGCCCTCTCTGAACTTGTCGATGTTGTTCCGTGCAGGGTCGTTTTCGGGCGGCTGGTTTTCCTGTAAGTATGTGGCGGCTGCCAGGAGGGCCGCGGCGGGGGTTGCCCTCCTCATCGACGTGCATGAGGGATGTCTCGAGGGACTTCCTGATCCCGCTGAGGGACTCATGGTCCAGGCGAGCAGTCTTCGAGACGTATTTCTTCTTCGGGAGTTGGCTACCAGTCGGTTGGGTCCTTGAGAGAGTTGCGTGATGCGTGCTTGAAGCTTACGCCGCTTCCTTCCGTATGTCCAGATCCTTGCGGGCTTCTGAAATCAGTCGACCTGTTCGCACCAGGTGGTAGTGATACGCGGCCAGATCTTCTCGAGAAGCTCCATCTTCTATCGGCTGGCCAGATTGTACTGCCGCTTTTGCTTTGAGCCAAGCGACTCGCGAGAATTTGATGCGCTCTCGCTCCTTTCGGCTTGCCTCCGTTTCTTCGGGTTGTTCCGTTGATCCTGCCATGCAGACTTAGGCCAGATATGGCTCGTGAGTCCTAGGCGTGGGTCGATGGCTTTCACCGAATCTGGAGGGATCCTCAGTCGCGATGGTGCGGAAATCGCGCGTGCTGCGGCGGATGGAGCCGCTGTTGGGCGCTAGGTCGCGACCAACGCCATTACTCGGCGACTCGAGAGCTTCCGGGCTCGAGACGGACTCGGAGTCCGATTCGTCGAGTCCGATCAGGCCAGGGAAGTGCAGGATTCTCGCCTTGCTGGCGCGGAAGTGGAAGCTGCCAAACGTCAGGCTGACGCTCTTCTCGAGTTCGATGAACACCGGACGTGATTTCGGCGAGTGGGGCGCGTAGATAAGCGACCCGAAGCAGGTCGGCTCTGTTGGAGTCGATGATCTAGGGCTCCAGCTGAAGTTTGGCGAAGATGAGGCAGAAGATGTCGTGGATCCAGCGCCTGCCGTTCCCACCGACGGCGCCAATTGTCGATTACTCATATCAACAAGTCCCTGGGATGATCCGGTAGGGTTTCGACTAAGAGAACGAATAGGCGTTGGCGACAATCGTCGGCTAACAGAGCACACGATTTTACCCAGGTTCGGGGCCCTCGTAGAGGTAAAAACCCTTACTCCTGCTCTTGAGATCTGTATTATCAGTAGATCAATTACAACGGTGGGTGCGCAAGCCGAGAGATTGATCTCGAGCTTATGGCTATGGTGGTGAGAAGTAGATTGGATCCCCCTTGGTGGTTCTCCTAGCTTTTTATAGGTGGCTAGGTCTCGAACCGTGTCCGGGGGGGTTACAAACCCTAGTTCTAGGTCTGTAGGAGTTTTCCTTCTTGACCCGCAAGTCTTGCGGGTGGGCCTATGCTGGGCTTTCTGAACATCAGGAAAACGCCTCGCCTTGGGCCTTGGACTGGGTAGGCTCATCCGACAGGTCCAGGAGTCATCCCCATGTCAACAACCATCTAGCTACTGCTATGGACCTGTAGTCCAAGGATGAACTACTCACGCTTTAATCACTCCGGAGGCAGGCATGGTGATGAAGAGCCCTCCGGTGATGATTCCCCCTCCCGGCATGGTGTCGGGGAGAGCTTCAGAACCCTCCCGAACTAGGGCTGACGATGACGGCGGTTACGGAACTTTTGGTGGAAAAAGGCTCGGGTATTTAGGGTTAACACGTGGAGAAGCTTAAATAGGCGAGAGGGCAACGTCGGTGGGTGGCCAGCGGGGCCACACCACCTGGTGGCACACCCAAGGGGGGCGTGCCGCCCTATGGTGTGGGGCCCCTGAGGGCCCCCTCCGGGTCTCCTCCGGACTCCGTGTACATGACAGATTTTTAAGACCCTGCGATTTTGTTTCGTCCAATTCCAAGAATATTTCCAAAACAACTTTTCTGAAACAAAAAATAGCAGAAAACAAGAACTGGCTCTATGGCATCTTGTCAATAGGTTAGTCCGAGAAAATCCATAAAAATGACATAAAGTGTATAGGAAACATGTAGCATATGGCATGAAAACAACATGGAACATCAGAAATTATAGATACGTTTGAGACGTATCAAGCATCCCCAAGCTTAGTACCTACTCCTCCTCGAGTAGGTAAAACGATAAAAACAAATAATTTCTGAGGTGACATGCTACCAACATAAACTTGATCATCAAAATTGTAAAACCATATGTAAAGCTAAGATCATAGTACTCTCAACACATCCATGGTAGATATAATTCTAACAATGAAGCGTAGCAATCACTTTGTATCATGAAAAGTAACAAAAATAAAAGATCATGAATAATAATGCACTTGAAACTTATATGTTTGTTTCGAGCATAAAGAAAACATAGCAAAGTGATATTTCACTTATCCTTAAGAGTGGGGGAAAACGTAACTGGCAGAACATCTTCAAAGTTCAAGTGGATGACTAGAACAAATAATTTGAGAGCAAGTAATAACACATCATGAATCAATCAATAATAATCTTTGGGACTCGTGCGCATTAAACTCCGAATAGCAACTACGCTCTCTTAATTGTGCATAAAGTTAGAAGATGGAGACTCAACATAAAAGTAAAAGAAAGGCCCTTCGCAGAGGTAAGCAGGGATTAACTCATGTGCTAGAGCTTTTTATTTTATTAAACAGAGGTCTTGAAAACAGTTTTTTGTAACATCCCTCATTTTTGGAAAGTCCAAAAATCACTAAAGATTGAAACTTTTTGTTTTCATGTTATGGAAGTCATCAAAAACCAAATGAGATGCAAGAAACAAAAGGAAACAACACATATGTCAATTAATTTGGAATTAAGAATCCATTATGCCTCTATTCCTTAAACCCTAGAAGCCCATTCAAATTAAAATATTTTCTTAGCAAACATCTTTATCAAAACATTGTTTTCAACTCAACTACCATTTTGAAAATGATTATGATAATTAAAAACCATAGAGTTACTATCTCTAATGTTTATCCTTGTCTCCAAGAAATTATGTCACTATTATTATTAACCTCAAATGGATAAAAGTTGGTTATTTGTTTTCCAAGTGTTATGTCAATCAACAAAACAATAAGGTGTTATATATATAATTGAGTTACGAAAACAAATAAAGTACCTTGGAAGAATAATGTTTTTAATTGGGAAAAAACATCTTCATTTGAGAAAACCCCATTATTTTTATTAAACCCCAATTCAAATAAATAATGAAAAATTTATATTAAGTGACTATTCATGTTTTCATCATATTTTAAAATTATAAAAGGATGAAAACACTTTGGATTGGTTTTGAAAAATGGTATTTGACATGTTTACTGTCTCTGAAATTTTATCTAATCAAAACCTCATTTTATTATTTTTCTAATTTAAAATGTACATTAAGCATTATTAGTGAATTATTTATATTTTCAAAAATATAAAAAGTGAAATGTGTTGAAAAGTTTATAAAAATGTTCCAAACAGAAAAATATTAATATTACAAATTTTAGAAATTAATTTGAGGTCATTTAGATTATTAAATCAAGAGATATTAAAAACAGGAAAAAAAGGAAAAAAATGATGACGTCATCGTCATCAACCCTGGCATTTCTCTCTCTCTACCGTTTCTGCATTGAATGAATTCCTTTGAGTTCGCGAGATTAAGGTGATTAATCACAGTGCCGTTTCCTCCCTGTTATAGCCCTGCGTCCCCTCTTTGTTTCCCCTCCTCTCCCCCCTCGTTTCGTGCCCGAGGGCTGAAGAAATTGCTCGTCGGAGATCTGCAGCCCTGCCGTCGTAATCGTGCGTCTCCGGCCACCTCGAAGGTCTCCTCCGCTCCTTTTTCGTTCCCCTCTCTTCCCCTTCCCTGTACGCACCTCCTATGTGGGTGAACGAATTTTTTTTGTGTGCAGAGGAGAACCGGTGCTGTCCAATCATGTCACGCCGCGTTTCTGCCTCGTCAGCGCGTCCAGTCTGCTGCCGCGTCAACAAACCTGGCCAATCAAGCGCTGCCACGTAGCCTAGCCTTATCGACTTTTTTTCCGAATAGAATTAATCTGTCAATTTTGCAGAAAAGCCCCTGCATATTGAAATCATCATAACGTTTCAACCACAAGCCCAAATTTAGTAAACTTAGACTTTTTGAAATCAGCAGAACATTTAGAAACTTTTGGCATTGGCAAAATTTAAATTTCACCATTTGAAATTAGTTCAAATTCAAATATGCTTGTTTGATGAATTTTGGCATAATTCAAATTCTACAAATCCAAAAATTGCAAATAAAATATATTTGGAAACCTTAGAATATTTACTTTCATACCCTATGTCCCAAAATAATTGTTCATCAAATTAGAATTGAATTTAGAATTAAGTTGTCTAAGTGAGTATTTTTGACATAGATTTAATTCTATAAATATTTTCAATATAGTTCCTTTTGAAATTTTGCTCCATTTGGTAACCTTGAACCAGAGACATATTTTCCCAACCATTTTGGACACTCCTGGACCATGACCATGTATTTTAGCCAAATATCCATCATAGTAGTCCATCTAGTTATTATGTCTTAGATTTTGTTTATATCCTTGTTACCTTTGTTGTTATGTCTAGTTGGAGCCAAGCCAAGTCCTTAGTATGTGTCAATCACATATAAGACCAACTGGTGAACCTCAAACACTAGTACCATAGTTTCCCATCTACTTCTCCATTCTTCTATTCTTGCTTCAAGAGTCCATCAAGTTAGCAAAATGGAAGACAAGACTCAACCACAAGAGGGAACTCCATCCTCAACTTGGTGGCAACATGAAGAGATACAAGAAGATCAATGAAGAAATTTTGAATAAAAGACTCCACAACTAGAAGCAACTCAAGGAAGTACAAGTGTGAAGAAATCCAGAAGAAAACATCTCCCTCTCTCTTTCTATCTTTCTTCTTATTTTCTTACTCTTCTATTTGACTTAGTGGTATTTGTGCCCATCCCATAACCAAACGAATTAGTGAAAGCCATGAAGAATTTATCAATACCAAGAGAAGAATCCATCCAAGGAACAAGACTACAATAGAATCATGAAGATGATCTTCAAGAGGACAAGCATGTGAAGACTTGGAGCAATCCATACAAGTTGAAGATTTAGAAAGTTGTTTCTCTCCAACCCTTGGCCCAAATGGAAAATCCCAATACTTTGTCTTGTTATCTATATGGATAGGAAGTTAGTTGAACCTAGACCCACCTTAACCAAAATGGAAATACTAAACTTAGATCACTCAAAAGTCTTGATAAAAACAACTAAGTGTTACACATTGTTATGTGTTACAATAGTTGAGATAGTTAGATCACCTTGGTGAACTCTTGGAACTTCTTAGATAAATATGTTTTGAATAAAGTTTGATCACTACAAAATCAACCTAGTCCATCTCAAGTAAACCCTTGGAACTTCCTTAACAAGTTTTGAACCAAGAGAGAATGAATCTTCCAACTCAAAATCTTGACCTTGTCCTAGCCAACTTGGTTAAACCCCTTTTGCCATGATTGTTGCTTTGTATGATTTCTTCACTTGTATGTTTGTTTGATGACATGTTTATTTATTTTGTTATTATGTTTTGAATGAATAGATTATACGGAGAGCAACGATCTTTTGTGAAGAGAGTGTGATATCTTCACCAACTTCAACAAGGCAAGTAACACACCATCAACTACCTATTATTTTCATTATGCATTACTAGAGTTTTGAGTAGTATGCATGGTAGGAAATTTATCTAAGTGATATGCTATGCTAATATACCAAGTAGTGTGTAGCCATCCTTTTATCCTACTAGTATAGAAGACATTGAACTTAGTAGAATTGATATGCTCTTCAAATGTTTTATTTAGATGTTAAGGATAAAACTACTAAGTTTAATGAATCACCTGGGTGGAAGTGGTAAGACTGGTTTATGTTGAATGTTTCCTCAGGGCCCTTGTCTAAGGGTTATTTCACTTGAGGTTGTCACTTGAGGATGGCCACCCAGGAACAAAGAGATTACCATGTCCCTCTAAGTTTAGTAGCTTCCCGTGCAGCCTTTAGTCATATGGGCTCTGTCTTGATCAACTAAGTTGAATGAACTCACCAGCGCTTGACAAGCAGATGTAGGGGGTATAGGTTGGAACAGGTCAAGCCTGACGGTGGTGGAATTTCTTCTGAAAGATCTTGTCTCAATCTTCTCCTTTCCTTAATGCACTCAGGGTGTATAGGATGTTTGAGCTGATCTGAGTCTAAAGGTGAAAGTGCACAAACTCTGCAGAGTCAACAAACTAAGATCTTAGCCGTGTCCCCGGTCATGGACAATTTGAGCAGCTGGACAAGGAATGACGGAAGAATCTCATCATGCCAACTTCATAATAAAATTTTGATGGGTGAATAGGGGTAGGAGTTTATCCTGATTTCTATCAGAGGTACTCCTTAATTTAGTTAAGGTTCACTGGTTTCTATCAGTGATACCTGTTATAGATGAAATTGTTTTATGATAAAAGATAGGAGAAAACTGGCTTTATGCAAACTTAGCCAAAACTCCACTCAGCCAAATAAGCATGTAGTATTAGTCTTGCCATTTATATCCACCATAGTGTTACTTGCCAATACATTAAATTGTATTGACTCCCTTGTGGCTGCATATTCCATATTGCAGATGTTTCTGAAGACGAGTGAGGATTTCGTTTAGGATCTCGAGACTATCGCCAACATGTTTTGCCTGTGGCACATGAAGAAGATGGGCTCAATGTTGTACTATGTTTTCCGTTGTATTTCTTTGTTCTCTGCTAGTCTTCTAAGACTATGCAAGTTGTAATACTATTTTGAAAGACTGGATCATGCGATGTAATAGATTTTGATGCATTTGCATGATATTTCATTTTGTACTGTGGTGCTAGCAAATGATCCAGGGACTAGCACACTAACACATATGTTCTTACATTATTTAAATGTGGGAACGCTACATTTTTAGAGAGGTGTATGCTTATATCAACTAATGGTCAATAGAAGATATAGTACGTCACAAGCCAACTAGACTTCACAGAAGCGATGTCGCACCCGGACTTCTAGGGGATACTCACAGTCCGTTAAACAGTAGATAAATGGCTTACGGGGCATACCGGCACCCGCATCTCAATATGAGCAGGCCAACACGTAAACGTGTGACAACCATTCTCTTACTATTCATCGTCTGCACAAACCATCCCGTAGAAATCCAGATACTTCCTTTGACGTACTTCAAAACATACACACATGGTACGTCAACGGCGTTGGAACAAGTGATATCACAACAGATCTCTACGACACAAAAGATGAAAATAAGTTGCAACTAGCTCTCATTAGAGCAGAGATAGCAAATACAATCATCCAGAGGACACATGTCCCAACAATTCATCATTACATCACAGCGGAAGCATTCAACATGTCTGAGTACAGGCAAGATCCAAATAGGCCTAAGAGGCCGGAAACGAAAAGACGGAGCCCATCCACGAAGTCTCGGATCCTGCCCGGGTCCGCTATCTACTCGTCAGCAGCCTCATCATACTCCACGTAGCAGCCACCATGGGGATCCTCGGAAACGTCGTCTGCGGAAACCACAGCCCCAAAGGGGTCAGTTCACCAAAGTGTAACCCGTCAACACCAAGCACAGATGCTTTGGTTTCAACGGAAGAAAGGGGATACAAAAGATGCTGCAACTGGATGCTCTAACCAACTACAGAAACATGCTACAACTTCCGGCTATCAGAAAGGGGATAAGATAGCGTATCGTAACCAACTATACTAACCACCAAACAGACCCATCCTGGATCTCGCCCCTTATCCAAAGAAGCAATCCTAGGATAACTCACACAGTTGGATTAGTGATGGTTCAGATTGTTGTGTCAATAAGCCTATTACTAGTCAACTTAGTATTAGTTAGGTGTAAGTTGTTCTGAGTACTTGTTAGCCAGTACTTTCACCAAGTAATCCATAACCGCGGAAAACACGGCTTCTCGAGAAGATTTATCCCTGCAGGGTTGCACCAATTTGGCCGTACACGCAAGAATAACCCGCCAGATGGGATGCCTCCCACCAAGCGGGGCACTCTACACAACTCAACCCTTCTTCGCATCAAGCCCAAAGCACCACGTGCTGTGCGTGCGCGGCTAATCGAGCCCCACGAAGAAAAGGGGACCCTCATAGCACTCTAAGACCACGCCGCCCTAAATGCCGACTACAAAAGTTCCACCCTGGCGCCAAGGGTTCGCACCTGCACATGCATGCATCAAATGGAAAGCCCGAACTAAGTGTGGCGATTTGGACGAGATGCGAATCGAATCAAATTGAGGGGGCGCCCATACTCGCTTCCCACATGCGGTTAGTGCGCTCATCATGGATCGGTAGACAATACCCTTTTCCTATTAGGGTCGACACTAGCAGGCCTCAAAACCACGCCGGGCCTCCTGCCGGTGCCTTATCAGCAAATTATTATTACCTCAAATTAACAGGTTGTTGTTTAACATCGAGCCCCAGAATATAAACAGATATGATAACAGAAAGTAACTGATAACAGACTCGAGCAAAACAACCCTAAGCATGCTAGTAAGACACAGGCTCAACCAAGGGGGTGATGGGAGAGGAGGTGAGGCAATATCAGGGTTCAGGGTATCATGTGATAGGTTCGTAACAGAAGCAACGATACATAGGGCTAGCAAATATAGACAACGGAAAGTATCGGTAACCAATGTTGAAAGGAACACAATGGTTCATGTGAGTGATAACTTGCCTGCAAACTCAGTAGCCGGGTACTAGGCTAGATCCTCAGAAGGGGTGTCGTAAAGATAGTCGGTCTCAACGTCGTCGTCTATCCGAGAAGAAGGAAACAAACAATACAGGAAAATAAACAATCAATATCATGGCATAGTGCACAATCATGGGATGATGCATGTCAAGTTAATAGATGCATCAAAATAAACTAATTGACATGGTAACACAATTTAAATGGACACATATGCAATTTTGAGCTGCATATGAAAGCCCATGGATTTTGGTTAGATTATTTGTTTTCCAACTAAGCAACAGGTGAAGGTGGATTAGTATGATGCATGGATGAGGAAAACAACATAATAACAACAATAGAACCAATTTGAAATGAGGTTTAGCAATTTAGAATTTTATTTATTAATTTAGGGAATTTTTGGTGCCTTAAAGGTGACACACAAGTATTTGTTGTTTTCAACCATTTAAATTGTTCAAAACAAATAACAAAATTCATATTTGAAAAGATCATCAAATTTTGGGTGGATTACATGTTTCAAATATTGAAAAGGCATTAGGATGAATTTATTATGACTTAGACAATATTAAACAAGTTTTAAATGAATTTAAAACAAGTTTGAATTTTTATTTGAATTTTATTTGTTCCAAACATAACTTCAAGTTCACATTTGAAAAGTTTATACTTTGGGGGTTTGAAAACATATTTTGCATGTTCAAAAATAATTTAAATTGAGCAAGTTATGATTTTAGCAATTTCAAATGATTTAAATAAGGTTTAAATTATTTAAGCAATTTAAATTATTCAAACCATGAAACAAAATTTATATTTGAATAGGTGGTTTAAAATGGTATAGAAAACATATTCTATTTGCATTATTTGGAGTAATTATGATTTAGTTATGAATTTTAGCAAAATACAATTGAACTATTTGAATTCAAATTTGAATTGCATTTTGAAAATTCAAAACAGGAAACAAATGGCATAAATGGATAGAGAATTAAATTTAGAACAATAAACATATTTTACTTTTGTTATTTAGAGTTATATTTTGAAAGTTATTATCAAATTAAAACAGAGGACTACTCTGTAATTTTAAAGGACTAGTTTGGAAGGAAACATGCTGGGAAAACTTTCGTTACCGCGCTGCCAGTTAACCCTAGCCACTGCCGCGTGGGCCAGGGGCCAGCGTGGCGTGCCTGCGCGCGTGGCAGAGCAGCCCGCTGACGGGTGGGGTCACGTCTAGGGGATAAATCCCAAAAAAGGGGGCTGCGGCACCTGGGAATCGAACCCGGGCCGCTGCGCATCGCGCGAACGGAACCATGCCACTGCGCTGCTAACTGAATTCTTGTCAGTTAGGAGCAGGCAGACAAGGTAAGGTTCAAACGTTAACTGAAATTTTCTCTCGGTGCAGCTAACTGAAAAATCTCGACGGCGCTCGCTGGCCGGCGGCGATATTCAGTAGGGCGTCGCTGCCGTGGTTCCCTGTGGTGACGATCGACCGGGTGCGTGTGCTAATCGCGCTGCGCAGAACAGGAGAGGGTAGGGAAATGGGGAAGCAGCCGCTCACCAGAGGGTCAAGGCAGAGGTCTCCGGCGACGTCGGCGTTGATGGCGGCGGCGAACTGGCCCTCCTCGGGCTCAACGGAGAGGTGGGGGTTGGACAAGGAACCACGGCGGGTCCGTTCCCACGGTTCAACAGGGGCTAGGAAGGCATCACGGCGATGATCCTCGCCGGTTCAGAGTGGGTACCGCGGCGGTGAGCGTCAGATAAAAGAGGGAGGCGGCAGAGATAGCGAACGGCGGCGAGGAGGGGGGTAGCTAGGGGGTAGGAGGTTTAGGTTTCGAGGGATGGAACCCTAGGGGGTTTTGTAGGGGAACTTGTGCGACGATGGCCGTCCACGGGTGCCTGCCGCCGACGTGGAGGCACCGATGCCTTGCCGTACTGCAGGACGACGACGGGAGTTAGACTGAACCGGTACGCGGGCTGGGAGCGAGAGAAAAGGCCGGGCTGGCGCAGAAGAAATAGATAGGTGGGCTGGGAGCAGCCCATTTCCCCTTTGGCGCCAGAAATTCATTTTTTTTTAAAAAAAATTGCTCTCCTGTTTTTTTTGCTGAAGAAGAAATTAGAAGGAAAAGATGGTTTTTAGGTTAGTAAAAAATTTGGAAAAATTTGGGGAAGTTCATAAGGCCATTAGCAAACAAATGCTAAGTTTTGTTTTCAGAAATTTTGAATTTTGCTTGCTGTTTGTGTTTAACCCAAATTTGGATGAATTTCTTTATTAAATGATCATTAATAAGAACAAACTTTAAAATAGGGTAACCCCTATGTTAATTATAAACAAATTGAGTTGATTTGTTTTGATATCATCATAATTTCAAAGTGATTCTATTTTGGTGCTTTGATTTGAATTTTAAATGTGATTTTGGAATTTAAATGATTGATCAAAACCATCATTTTAATAAGTGATCACTATGGAATAAAATGAAACAAATTGGTTGTTTTTATTTGTGATTTTTATTTCAAATGTTGTAACAGAGCAAGTATGAAACAATTGTTTGAATAAAGTTTAAATTTGAATTGTGAAAACAGGGAAAAACAGATGCAACCAATAAGAAACAAATGCAAACAAAAGGAAAACAATATGATGACATGATGCAATACTTTAATAAACATGAAACAAACATTCTAAGGGGAGTTTTCATACTTGGGATGTTACAAGCGACCCCCATTGAAGGACGCAACTGGGGCCAGAAGGTCATCCCTCTTTCGCTTTTGTTTACACAATTATGCTTTGACTGGTAAATCAGGGGCAAAAATAGTAAAGAGAATTTAATAGTAACCAATTTTGTGGCTGGGCACCCCGCTGCCAGCTCTTCTATCAATTTGGATAAGCGGATCTGCCACTAGTCCAGGTGTGTAAAGTCCAATCAACAAGTGAGATAAAGATTCTCTATTTACGTCCTCATGAGGTAAAACAGGGACACAAAACCGGAATAATTTTGAAAGTTTTAAAGGTAGCACATGAGAAATTTACTTTGGAGTGACGGTTAAATACCACATGTAGGTAGGTATGGTGGACACATCTGGCAAATTTTGGTTTTTGGGAGTTGGATGCACGAGTAGATCTCCTACTCAGTACAGGTGGAGGCTAGCAAAAGTCTAGGAGCGACAAATTAAGAGAGCAATAATGGCCATGATCATGCATAGTGATTAAAAAACATTACTAATCAAAGCACAAATAGTATTAAAAGTCAAAAAATAAATGATCATAGAGGGTATAAGTGACTGGTTTGTAGTCATGTACATGGTGTAAGAATGCTCCAAGTCAACCAAATAAAGCATTTCAAAGGATAACACCACAAGTTTATGCTTCAATGTGATAAAAACAACTCATGATTCTTTGAATGGCACATTAAGCACTCTCAGCTATTTGAGACAAGTCATGCTATAATAATAAGTACTAAGCATAGAATTAGAATAACATCCAACATGACATGAAAATGTCTAGCCATAGTCTATACAAGCTTCTTTTTGCACCGTTAAGCACAAAATTGTACTACTGCTTTCCAACACCAATCATTTTATACTAAACAAAACTTTCCAAGAGATATAGCAATGAAACAAGAGAGCACTAATACTACTCTACTAGAACTGATAGCTCTGGAAAAAATATGCATGAAAATTAGAAGCTAAAAGGATTTGCAACAGCTAGAACAAAAACTAAGAATACGAGCATAACTAGTATTCATATGAAAAAGCGGAGTTGTCTCTCTCCTACACAAAGAATGATAGGTTACAACAATATTATTGCACCAAGGAAAACAAAAGAAAACAAAATAAAAACAAACAGACGCTCCAAGTAAAATTCATATGATGTGACCGAATAAAAATAAAGTTTCACTAGAAGTGACATGATAAATTGTTGACGAAGAAGGGGATGCCTTGGGAATCCTGTCACAGCCCAATTTTTGGAAGACATGAAAAACTTGTTTTCAATAACCCAAAAATCAGGGCCAACAAAAACTTTTAATAGATTTGACTAATGCTTGTGTTTATTTTCTATTTGCTTGTTGATTGTATTTTTGTTTGAGTTTGTTAAAAACTAACATTAAAAACCAATGACCATAACTTTCTTAAAACACAACCCTTGTGATCAAGTCATGATAAGAAATCTTATCATCTTCATCCATCACACTCTTTTGGCAAAAACCTTTTTGAAAATATTTTTGATTTTAGAAGAAAGCCAAGGGACAAGTTTTGAGAAAACAAAAGATAATTTCCAAAACTATATGAAAAGTATTTTGGAGGTAATTATCTCCAACCTGTTTTCAACCAAGATGTTTTTGCAAGTATTTCAAAAACTCCTTCTCACTTCCTTCTTTTGCAAAAACAATAAGATGGTACTATGTTACCCCTATGTTTTACCTCAATTATATCCTTTTGGAAATAAAAACTTTTGAGCTGAACCTCTTTACAAAATCCTCTTGTCATGGTATATCTTGATCACTACCTAAAATTAACACTTGAGAAAAACACCTGGAAATTAAATTGAAGAACTCAGTTGTTTGAGTGATCTTGTGTGTCTTGTTATTTTATCTGCTTGTTGTGTGATCTTATCTTGTGTTTGATTTGAAGTATTTATTTCTGTGTGTTGATTAATGTGTGTTGTTTTACATAAATAAAACCTAATTATAACAAGATCAAACATCAATACCATATTCCATCTCATGTCCATATCATCTTTTGTTTTCTTAAAAATCTCCAACTTTGGATAGAGGCTTCTATGACAAATCTTGAGCTAATCATCAATGCACCATCATACATCTCATTGTATATATCTATGCTATATATCCAAGTTGTTATTCTGGATATTGAAACACTTTGGTATCTCCTTTCAAAGTCCTTTAGAAGGCATCCCTAAATATTGATCATATCCATGTTATCTTGATGCACTTTTTCTGTGTTACTCAAAATAACTCCTTATTGTTTTAAAGCCCAATCAACCTACCCTTGTCATCTTCATGACTTATATATCACCTCTATATGGTCCATTTATTTTCCAATGGCCATTTAAGTGTTCTTCCCTCATGGTTTTTAGCCTATTAAATAAAGCCCTGTTTTCACCCTTTTTCCACTTGGTTCCTCACATATTTTCAAAAGAGTTACTTATTAAAAATAACTTTAGACCTATAATATATACTCTCTAATCCCAACTCAAAAATATTTGTTTTAAAAGCATTTTACTATTTATTATTTTCTATTTTCCAAAAGGCCAGAAATGGATTTTAAAATATTTTGTGAAGGAAAGTATTTGCTAAAATCTTGGAAAAATTACCCAACATGACTATGCTAATGTGGGACTTATTTGTACAAAAATATTTGCAAGTTGTGTGGTAAATTTTGGAGAAAACATTTAAAAACTGTTTCTGCCATTTTTTAATTCCCAAAATTTTGTGAAAGAAATATTTTTAGAAAAGCTTAAGACCACCATCCCCAGACTCCATTTTTCATCCTCTATCCAATGGACACAATCTTTCACATATGTTTTGTTAAAAAATTTGGAGAAAACCATCAAAAACCCTCTCTGATCTTTCCGGTCACTGTTGAGAGCAGGCATATCCTCGACTATTCCCACCCCTCCCCTCCTCTCTCCTGCACCTAGATAGTGGCTTTTAGTCCCTCAACACCCTAGACATGGTCTACCTACTCCTTTCTCTTCCTATCAGAGCCACCAACAAATGGACAAGGGAGTGATCAGCACCCATTTTTCTCATCCACCACCACTTGAGAAACCCTTGCGCCAGAAGGCTCCTCTAGGCCCTAGTGACTGCCTGGCGAGAGCATACCCCTTCCCCTTGTCTCCTTCCTCCTAGCTTGTGCGCTGGCCATGGCGCCCAAAACATCCTCGACACGTCGCTCGCGTTCCTACGCGTGGGCATCTCCCCTCATCTGATCTCCTTGTCTAGACACCTCACGGGATCTCCTCAAGCACACCCGTGCCCCTCACTTTCCCCAGATCGCTCTCCTTCTCCCTCGGTTCGTTGTCGAACACCTGCGGGTGAAATTGGGGAGCTCCGTTTTCCACTCGTCTCGGACCTCCTCCTCCCTTTACATCTCGACAGGAGGAAACTATCTCCATGGCATATCTTCCGCGCATGTTACTTCCCGCTGAGCTTGGCGTGGACAGTGCTCCTACCGGTCCGCCATGGATGGAGCTCACCGAGCTCGTCTCCAGCTTGATACAGAGGGCCTCCGCCTCTCTTGTTTCTTTCTTTGTACTGGGTTCTCCCCCAATCACATCTCTCCCGCATTAATCTTGTTTCCTATCCATCGCAGGGACGACGCCATCCCCGACCCCGCTTGGCTGCCGCTGGCCCGAGGAACCCTAGCGCAAAAGCTTTCCCCTCGTGAGCTACTAGGGGCATGGGATTCGCGGCGTCTCCCAGAGCCGTTTGGTGCTTGCTGCGCTTCAAATGGAGATCTGGAGCGGCCTACGGCGAATCTCCGGCGACTGCTCCGCCTCTGTTCCTGTTTCCGCCGCCACTTATTGGTCGTCGCCGGCCACTTGCAACGTGGAACACCCCTGCGCGTTGAATCTGAATCAAACGGTAGCATAACCCTCCGAGCCTCTCCTGTCACCAATGGGCTGGCCTGGCCGCGGCCCAACCCCGAGTTTGAATTTTTCCCGCGCAGGAGAACTCCTGGCAGGCCGACCCAACTCGCAGATCCGGCCCTCTACTCTTTTCCTGCAGGTTGTTTTCCACTTTCCCTACAGATCTGTTTCTGGATGTTTGGTTTAAATCCAAATAAAAATGCTAATAAGCAAATCTTGACAAACTAAAAATAACAAAGGTAGATCTACAAAATCTTAACCATCTCCAACTTGTAGATCTGGGTTTTGCGCTGTATTTTAGGAGAAATAAAATAAATGGCAGAAGCACACATTAACACCATTTATTTATTAACTTGAGTTTTATGTATCCAAAACATGCAAACTCAACTGTTATGATTAGCCCTTGAAAATGTCTATCTGTGGCAGTTGGCCTTGTGTTGACTTGAGTTGTGGTGTGAAAATGACATGCATGTTAGTTTTAGGCCAGAGAGCACTTCTGTGAATTTTTTAATTTTACTGGTGATGAATTTTGATGTGAAAACACTTGTGTTGGGTTTCTAGTGACTAGGAGCACCTTATACTAGATTTTCATGATTTTAGGAGTTACAGAATAGCCTTGGTGCAATATTTAGTGTTTAGCTATTTTCTGCATATTATTGCTATTCCTTTATTAAATTGTGTGTTATATTGTTTCTGTTATAAATTGATTCCTAGCATGTGTGAGTTATTAATTCATGTTTGAGATGTGTTTTGAGTGTTTCACTAGCATGATAGGTTTTGTGTGTGAAAACCATGCATGTTAGGATTTTATTCTCATATGGTGTTTTCCTAGTATAAATAGGTTAAGTATTCTTATTCTTCTTATTACTATGAGGACTTGAATAAATGATTTAGTATTGTTTTCCATAGCATAGCTACTGTTATTATTGCATGTTATACTTTCTTGCATGATTGAATAAGGTCTAGATCATTTTGGCATGCCATGCTAGTTTTAGTTGATTTTCTGCCATAAGTTGTTATTTGCATGCTTAAGTTTTGAGGCGTTGATTAGATTGTTATTTTCATATTACTAGCATGTATAGGTGTTGTTTTATCTGTTATTTGGATGCTATCATACAGATCCATCATGTTATAATAAACCTTGCTTAATGGTCTCTTATGGTTATGCATGTCTACTTGTCTAAATAGCCCTTTTTCATGTCTAGTTTTAATAGTTGTTTTGCTCCATGATTATTTTCATGAATTGAGTGATGCCATGGTAGGTTTGGTATTTATTTGTATCTGTTATTAGGTTGCTTATATACTGGTTATATTATTTCTCCATGTTTATAACAAGCATGTGTCACTATGGGCTTGTAGTATTGCTTGTTATTATTTTCCTATGCATGTGTATATGTTCCTAGGTTGTTTTCTTGTTATTTTGATCATCCTCATGAATGACCAGAGATTCATTTAACCTTATTTGAGCATGATATGAGAGTGGCACACCCACTTAACTCATGCCATTTTGGTTGAGGATCCATAGCATCAATTCTAGCATTATTCGTGTGTGTTGTCTGTGCATGTTTTGCTTGTTAATGTGCACCCTAGTAATATTATTTGTGAGTATACTTGTTTGATGAAATGCTTGCTGTATGTACCTTGTTATCCAGTGCTTGCCTTTGTTTGGTTCTAATTGGGTGTTTTCCTTTTTGAGTTTACGACGTTAGATTACGAGGACGGTATTATTTCTCGGAGAGGTTTTTATTGCAACTCTTGTTTATTTCAAGAGCAAGACCAATACCAGTGCCAAGGCAAGCCACTATAAATGCTTGTTTTTGTTTTACTTATCATTATCTACCATGCATGTTTTACTTCTGAAGTTTTACAAAAGTTGATTCAAAAACTATTTCCTCAAGTGGACTACACCACTGTCTATTTTATGTATCTATTATGCTTTATCCACTATATAATCTTGGTGTTACCAAGCCCTTCAGATATTTTAGTATCATCACTTCATTCACTTAAGTCCCCTAGTGGACATTTTAACTTGATGTTTTTGAAAGCAAAAGCTTGGAAAAACCCCGAGGAAAGGTGGGACCTTGTCCGAAGGAGGTTTGTGAAGAAGGAAATGTTTTCGACTTGTTTTCCAAAAATGACACATAACCTAGTCTTCGCCGGACAACCAAGCCGTGCTGCCACAATACCCCAATATGGGAACGAGGTCTAGCTAGAAGCTTGTCGATGTTAGTCCATGTCTACCTCAATGTGCTATAGGGGTTAGAGTCCCCTGAACCGAATTGTCGCCAGAAAGGAAAGAATGGGACATTCAGAGTGTGGGATTAAGTTCGCCACCGGTTGCAATAGTTGGGTCTCCTGTCATGGCGGCGTGTTGTCAGGGGAAACCGGATCGATACGGCTGACTCACTCGGTGCCGGGGAGAACAAACCCACTTGAAGAGGTAGCCATTTACTAGCGCTTGCATAGTGGATAGTTAGGACCAGTTATCTGATTTTTGCTTACTGTCTTGGATAGTCCGTGGTTGTTCATGGCGTATGTACTGGATCTTGTGGATTGTGTACACCTCTGCAGAGTAAAACTATTCAGAATAGCCGCGTCCTCGGATATGGACAGTTGAATGGCTAGGTAGCTAGCATTATGTCAATGTTTTCAAAAAGCTGGAAAGTGTTTTGGAATTGTACCTGGGAGGTACGTGGAAAGGGAATGATTGTACCTTTGAGGTACCGGTAAATGATGATCTTGAAGATGTGACCTTCCAAGAAGTTTTGCAAAGAAAAACTTTCTTTTATTTAGAATGCTTTATCAAAACCTTGTTGACATGCAATATCTACAAGAGAAATAAAATATCTTTTGAAGTATCTTCTTCAACAAAAAAAACTGAAACTTGTGCAACCATGATGTGTCTTCAATTCATCATGGCTAGTTGAGCCTTAATTACAGCCTTCCTACCACCTATATATATGCATACCTGCATGTTTATCTTGCATTTGGGGTGTCTTGTGAGTACATTCCAATGTACTCACAATGGTTTCGTCCCTGGCTATTGTCTTAGCCATACTCTGAGCAGGAACCCGGAGAACCTGAAGAAGATGGTGTCGCTGACGACTACGCGAACTAGGAATGTCTCCGAGTCGGTAGCCTGTAGTCATGGCATGACTTGGGTTTACCACGAGTGTGTTTTGTAGACTTCCGCTGTTTTAGTGTGTGTTCCTGCCCTGCGTGGCAGTTGTTTTCAACTGAGTTATGTGACCAGTTGTGTAATCGTGTAGTGGATGTTGTAATCTGAAATGCCAACTCGAGTATGTTGTTCACAACTAACTGATCATGGGATCGTGAATGTATGCATACTGGAGGTCTCGGACTGCTAGTCTGGGGTCCCCACAGAGTTGGTATCAGAGTCATCCTGACTTTAGGAGACCTTAGTTAGCATGGACGTCAGATAGGAAAAAAAATATTTTGGTAAAAACTATATTACTACCTAAATTGTTTTTATCTAAGGAACCCTAAGCAGGGTTTCCATTTTTCTCATATCTTCAAAAAATTATTGCCTGGTTTATAAAACAGAAGTTTTGAAGAAAAATAGAGAAAATAGTAAACATACCTTTTTGGTCCTTTTTTTTCAAGGCTCAAAATATTTTGTAAATAAATAAACATGAGTTTATAAAACTTTGGTTTTCATTTAAAAGTCTACCAAAAGGTTTTCTTCTGTTATCTTTCTATTAAAAATTACATACTTGGCGATGTCCCGAGAAGACCATAGTAGTTAGCAACCGGAAGAAAAAGAAGCTTCCTTCCGAAGAACTCAACATCAAGATGAGATAAAGAAATCTTCTAGATCCGAAGACTCTGCCATGTATCAAGATCAACAACAGCATTAACAACATCAAGACTTCAACAACCTCTGGTCGAACCAGCCCCATAGGAATCGATAGGTTTCGCTCAGTTGTTTTACTTGAGCTACCCGTTCTTCAGCGGTAATAGGCGTTTGCTGGTACTAAAGGTACCTTGTTTTTCCTTTGCCTGTGTGCTAATTGTGTGTTTTTACTCTCGCGTAATGTTTTTACTTGTTCCCTTGTTGTGTGTGTTTTTGAATTGTCTTCTTGTGTGTCTCACAAGCACGCCTTCTCGGCAAAACAAAGTCACGACACTTTTACCTCTTGCTTTGTTCCTGTTTGTTTGCAAAAATTCTTTTTGGCCCTATTCGGCCATAGCTTGCACTTTTCATATCTTTTAAAAACTCTGACATAGCAAAAACCCCTTTTTAAAAAGTTTTATCCCCCATCCCCTCATGAGAAGTGCAAGGTGTGGAACCCTCTCTACTTCAACCCGAGAAGCTCAAGCCTATGTAATCTTCTCCAAGACGGATAGCGGACTTCACACACCATTTTTGAGCAACTACATAAAGAGCCACCAAGAAGGATGACGAATTCAGATTCAAGCCGAGATGAAGCGAGCAGTGTCTTGCAATTCCAACAAAAAAATTACCACTCTAACATTACTAACATAACTATCTAATTTTAGACTAACATCTAACCTAAGTTTAAGGGTACTAACTAGTTTTCCCGAGGGAAAACTAACTGGGTGACCCTAACCCACCTAAGAAGACACCTGCAGAGCTCCATGAAGATCAAGACCCAACGAATTCTTCCATGACCTGCCATATCCACCAAGCAAAAATGAGACAAAGCTGAAGATAATCCCCAATAACCTACGAAGACTAATCAAAGGGAGGAAGCACTTCAACGCAGACGGCCACTCAAGAAGAAAAGAAGCATATAGGAGTTCCTAACAGCTCTCATAGCAGTAATCGGAGAGAGTCAAGTCTACGGACCTAACGCCCTGTGAGACCCGATTATTGTCATGGGTAACTACCAGTGAAAAAAAACTCCTAAAGAAGAAGAGATCAAGACAAAGACATGTGGTCTATAAAGCAGCAAAATCAAGACGCTTCATTAGCCTGTGCCGTTCCACCAACATCAACAACAAGGACATGAAGTGTCAAGTGAACATATCCATCTCCTCGACAAGCAACTTTCTGACAACATCAACACCTCGAGTTTTTCAGAAGACCACCTCCTCAAAGGTTCATCTTTTTCAAAAAGTGAAGAAGCCAGAGACTCTTGTTGTTAGTTACACTCTTAAGTACCCACTTACGAATCTCGGGGACGAGATTCATTTTAAGGGGGGAAGAGCTGTCACAGCCCAAGTTTTGGAAGACAGGAAAAACTTGTTTTCAATAACCCAAAAATCAGGGCCAACAAAAACTTTTTAATAGATTTGACTAATGCTTGTGTTTATTTTCTATTTGCTTGTTGATTGTATTTTTGTTTGAGTTTGTTAAAAACTAACATTAAAAACCAATGACCATAACTTTCTTAAAACACAACCCTTGCGATCAAGTCATGACAAGAAAGCTTATCATCTTCATCCATCACACTCTTTTCGCAAAAGCTTTTTAAAAATATTTTTGATTTTAGAAGAAACCCAAGGGCCAAGTTTTGAGAAAACAAAAGATAATTTCCAAAAATATATGAAAAGTATTTTGGAGGTAATCATCTCCAACCTGTTTTCAACCAAGATGTTTTTGCAAGTATTTCAAAAACTCCTTCTCACTTCCTTCTTCTGCAAAAACAATGTGAGGGGACTATGTTACCCCTGTGTTTTACCTCAATTATATTCTTTTGGGAATGACAACTTTAGAGCTGAATCTCTTTACAAAATCCTCTTGTCATGGTATATCTTGATCACTACCTAAAATTAACACTTGAGAAAAACACCTGGAAATTAAATTGAAGAACTCAGTTGTTTGAGTGATCTTGTGTGTCTTGTTATTTTATCTACTTGTTGTGTGATCTTATCTTGTGTTCGCTTTGAAGTATTTATTTATGTTTGTTGATTAATGTGTGTTGTTTTACATAAATAAAACCTAGTTATAACAAGATCAAACATCAATACCATATTCCATCTCATGTCCATATCATCTTCTGTTTTCTTAAAAATCTCCAACTTTGGAGACAGGCTTCTATGACAAATCTTGAGCTAATCATCAATGCACCATCATACATATCATTGTATATATCTATGCTATCTATCCATGTTGTTATTCTGTATATTGAAACACTTTGGTATCTCCTTTCAAAGTCCTTTAGAAGCCATCCCTAAATATTGATCATATCCATGTTATCTTGATGCACTTTTTCTGTGTTACTCAAAATAACTCCTTATTGTTTTCAAGCCCAATAAACCTACCCTTGTCATCTTCATGACTTATATATCACCTCTATATGGTCCATCTACTTTTCAATGGCCATTTAAGTGTTCTTTCCTCATGGTTTTTAGCCTATTAAATAAACCCCTGTTTTCACCCTTTTTCACTTGGTTCCTCACATATTTTCAAAAGAGTTGCTTATTAAAAATCACTTTTGAGACCTATATTATATACTCTCTCATCCCAACTCAAAAATATTTGTTTTGAAAGCATTTTACTATTTATCATTTTCTATTTTCCAAAAGTCCAGAAATGGATTTTAAAATATTTTGTGAAGGAAAGTATTTGCTGAAATCTTGGAAACATTACCCAACATGTCTATGGTCATGTGGGACTTATTTGTACAAAAATATTTGCAAGTTGTGTTGTAAATTTTGGAGAAAACATTTAAAAACTGTTTCTGCCATTTTTGAATTCCCAAAATTTTGTGAAAGAAATATTTTTAGAAAAGCTTGAGACCACCATCCCTAGACTCCATTTTCATCCTCTATCCAATGCACACAATCTTGAACATATTTTCTGTTCAAAAATTTGGAGAAAACCATCGAAAACCCTCTCTGATCTTTTTGGTCACTATTGAGAGCAGGCATATCCTGGACTATTTCCACCCCCTCCCTTCCTCTCTCCGGCAGCTGGACAGTGGCTTTTAGTCCCTCAACACCCTATACATGGTCTACCTACTCCTTTCTCTTCCTATCACAGCCAACAACAAATGGACAAGGGAGTGATCACCACCCATTTTCTCATCCACCACCACAGTGCACCACTTGAGAAACCCTTGCGCCAGAAGGCTCCTCTCGGCCCTAGTGACTGCCTGGCGAGAGCATACCCCTTCCCCTTGTCTCCTTCCTCGTAGCTTGTGCGCTGGCCATGGCACCCAGAACATCCTCGACACGTCGCGCGCATTCCTACGCATGGGCAGCTCCCCTCATAAGATCTCCTTGTCTAGACACCTCACGGGATCTCCTCAAGCACACCCGTGCCCCTCGCTTCCCCCATATCGCTCTCCTTCTCCCTCGGTTCTCTATCGAATACCCGCGGGTGAAAGTGGGGAGCTCCATTTTCCACTCGTCTCGGACCTCCTCCTCTCTTTCCCTCTCGAAAGGAGGAAACTATCTCCATGGCATATCTTCCGCGCAGGTTACTTCCTGCTGAGCTTGGCGTGGAGAGTGCTCCTCCCGGTCCGCCATGGATGCAGCTTACCGAGCTTGTCTCTAGCTCGATACAGAGGGCCTCCGCCTCTCTTGTTTCTTTCTTTGTACTGGGTTCGCCCCCAATCGCATCTCTCCCGCATTAATCTTGTTTCCTATCCATCGCAGGGATGGCACCATCCCCGACCCCGCTTGGCCGCCGCTGGCCCGAGGAACCCCAGCGCAGAAGCTTTCCCCTCGTGAGCCACTAGGGGCATGGGATTCGCGGCGTCTCCCGGAGCCGTTTGGTGCTTGATGCGCTTCCAATGGAGATCCGGAGTGGCCTACAGCGAATCTCCGGCGACTGCTCCGCCTCTGCTCCTGTTTCCGCCGCCACTTATTGGTCGCCGTCGGCCACTTGCGACGTGGAACACCCCTGCGCGTTGGATCTGAATCCAACGACAGCATAACCCTCAACGCCGCTCCTGTCACCAATGGGCTGGCCTGGCCGCGGCCCAACCCCGAGTTTGAACTTTTCCCGCGCAGGAGAACTCCTGGCAGGCCGGCCCAACTCGCAGATCCGGCCCTCTACTCTTTTCCTGCACGTTGTTTTCCATTTTCCCTACAGATCTGTTTCTGGATGTTTGGTTTAAATCCAAATAAAAATGCTAATAAGCAAATCTTGACAAACTAAAAATCACAGAGGTAGATCTACAAAATCTTAACCATCTCCAACTTGTAGATCTGGGTTTTCTGCTGTATTTTAGGAGAAATAAAATAAGTGGCAGAAGCACTCATTAACACCATTTATTTATTAACTTGAGTTTTATGTATCCAAAACATGCAAACTCAACTGTTATGAGTAGCCCTTGAAAATGTCTATCTGTGGCAGTTGGCCTTTTGTTGACTTCAGTTGTGGTGTGAAAATGACATGCATGTTAGTTTTAGGCCAGAGAGCACTTCTGTGAATTGTTTAATTTTATTGGTGATGAATTTTTATGTGAATCCACTTGTGTTGGTTTTCTAGTGACTAGGAGCACCTTAGACTAGATTTTCATGATTTTAGGAGTTACAGAATAGCCTTGGTGCAATATTTAGTGTTTAGCTCTTTTCTGCATATTATTGCTACGCCTTTATTAAATTGTGTGTTATATTGTTTCTGTTATAAAATTGATTCCTAGCATGTGTGAGTTATTAATTCATGTTTGAGATGTGTTTTGAGTGTTTCACTAGCATTATAGGGTTTGTGTGTGAAAACCATGCTTGTTAGGATTTTATTCTCATGGGGTGTTTTCCTAGTATAAATAGGTTAAGTATTCTTATTCTTCTTATTACTATGATGGCTTGAATAAATGATTTAGTACTGTTTTCCATAGCATAGCTACTGTTATTCTTGCATGTTATACTTGCTTGCATGATTGAATAAGGTCTAGATCATTTTGGCATGCCATGCTAGTTTTAGTTGATTTTCTGCCATAAGTTGTTATTTGCATGCGTAATTTTTGAGGTGTTTATTAGATTGTTATTTTGATATTAATATCATATCTAGGTGTTTTTTTCTATGTTATTTGGATTCTATCATACAGATCCATCATTTTAGAGTAAATCTTGCTTAATGATCTCTTATGGTTATGCATGTCTACTTGTCTAAATAGCCCTTTTTCATGTCTAGTTTTAATAGTTGTTTTGCTCCATGATTATTTTCATGAATTGAGTGATGCCATGGTAGGTTTGGTATTGATTTTTCTCTGTTATTAGGTTGCTTAGCTACTGGTTATATTATTTCTCCATGTTTATAACAAGCATGTGTCACTATGGGCTTGTAGTATTGCTTTTTATTATTTTACTATGCATGTGTATGTGTTCCTAGGTTGTTTTCTTGTTATTTTGATCATCCTCTTGAATGACCAGAGAGTCATTTAACCTTATTTGAGCATGATATGAGAGTGGCACACCCACTGAAGTTATGCCATTTTGGTTGAGGATCCATAGCATCAATTCTAGCGTTATTCGTGTGTGTTGTGTGTGCATGTTTTGCTTGTTAATGTGCACCCTCGTAATATTGTTTGTGATTATACTTGGTTGATGAAATGCTTTCTGTATGTATCTTGTTATCAAGTGCTCGCCTTTGTTTGGTTCTAATTGGGTGTTTTCCTTTTTGAGTTTACGACGTTAGATAACGAGGACGGTATTATTTCCCGGAGAGGTTTTTATTGCAACTATTGTTTATTTCAAGAGCAAGACCAAGACCAGTGCCAAGGAAAGCCACTCTAAATGCTTGTTGTTGTTGTTTTACTTATCATTATCTATCATGCATGTTTTACTTTTGAAGTTTTACAAAAGTTGATTCAAAAACTATTTCCTCAAGTGGACTACACCACTGTCTATTTTATGTATCTATTATGCTTTATCCACTATATAATCTTGGTGTTACCAAGCCCTTTAGATATTTTAGTATCATCACTTCATTCACTTAAGTCCCTTAGTGGACATTTTAACTTGATGTTTTTGAAAGCAAAATCTTGGAAAAACCCCGAGGAAAGGTGGGACCTTGTCCGAGGGAGGTTTGTGAAGAAGGAAATGTTTTCGACTTGTTTTCCAAAATGACACATGACCTAGTATTCGCCGGACAACCAAGCCGTGCTGCCACATTACCCCAATATGGGAACGGGGTCTATCTAGAAGCTTGTCGGTGTTAGTCCATGTCTACCTCAATGTGCTATAGGAGTTGGAGTCCCCTGAACCGAATTGTCGCCAGAAAGGAAAGAATGGGACATTCAGAGTGTGGGATTAAGTGCGCCACCGGTTGCAACAGTTGGGTCTCCTGTCATGGCAGTGTGTTGTCAGGGGAAACCGGATCGATACGGCTGACTCACTCGGTGCCGGGGAGAACAAACCCATTTGAAGAGGTAGCCATTTACTAGCGCTTGCATAGTGGATAGTTAGGACCAGTTATCTGGTGTTTGCATACTGTCTTGGACAGTCTGTGGTTGTTCACGGCGGATGTACTGGATCTTGTGGATTGTGTACACCTGTGAAGAGTAAAACTATTCAGAATAGCCGCGTCCTCGGATCTGGGCAGTTGAATGGCCATGTAGCTAGCATTGTGTCAATGTTTTCAAAAAGCTGGAAAGTGTTTTAGAATTGTACCTGGGAGGTACGTGGAAAGGGAATGATTGTACCTTTGAGGTACCGGTAAATGATGATCTTGAAGATGTGACCTTCCAAGAAGTTTTGCAAAGAAAAACTTTCTTTTATTTAGAATGCTTTATCAAAACCTTGTGGACATGCAATATCTACAAGAGAAATAAAATATCTTTTGAAGTATCTTCTTCAACAAAAACAACTGAAACTTGTGCAACCATGATGTGTCTTCAATTCATCATGGCTAGTTGAGCCTTAATTACAGCCTTCCTACCACCTATATATATGCATACCTGCATGTTTAGCTTTCATTTGGGGTGTCTTGCGAGTACATTCCAATGTACTCACAATAGTTTCGTCCCTGGCTATTGTCTTAGCCAGACTCTGAGCAGGAACCCGGAGAACCTGAAGAAGATGGTGTCGCTGACGACTACGCGAACTAGGAATGTCTCTGAGTCAGTAGCATGTAGGTAGTCATGGCATGATTTGGGTTTACCACGAGTGTGTTTTGTAGACTTCCGTTGTTTTAGTTTGTGTTCCTGTCCTGCGTGGCAGTTGTTTTCAACTGAGTTATGTGACCAGTTGTGTAAGCCGTGTAATCGTGTAGTGGATGTTGTAATCTGAAAGGCCAACTCGAGTATGTTGTTCACGACTAACTCATCATGGGATCGTGAATGTATGCATACTGGAGGTCTCGGACTGCTAGTCTGGGGTCCCCACAAATCCCCAAGTTTATACGCTTGAGTCTTCTTAGAATTTTTTGGGATGAACCACACGGGCATCCCCAAGCTTTGACTTTGCACTCTTCTTGATCACATTATATCACCCTCTTCTCTTGACCCTTGAAAACTTCCTTCACACCACACTCAAAGTAATTCGCATTAGAGGATTAGTGCACAATCAAAAATTCATGGGTTCTGCAAGGGCACAAGTTCTATTGATACTTTTAAACATTAGCTACAGACACTGATGTTTTCTGGAGCAAAGAAATCCAGTCGACATAGTAAAAGAGAGAATGCAAGCAAAAAGGCAGAATTTGTCAAAACCAGAACAGTCTGTAAAAACGGATTTTTTCGGTGCACTTAAATTTCTCAGATCGAAAAACATAAGGAATTAAAAAGTTTCGGAATTAACTATGGAATAAGCACAAAAAAATTCAGGTCATTTTGATTTTTCTGTGAATTATGCGATTTTTTACAGTGGACATCAGAAATCTGTTTCCTGCGCAGAAATCCAAAACCAACTCCAACTTTCGCTAGAAACTTTACTTGGCACAACTAATACATGAAAATAAAGATACAAAGGAGTTGCTACAGAAGTATACAACCCCTTGACTAAAAAAACAGAGAAAAACAAAGAAAAAAAATAAAACCATGGGTTATCTCCCACGAAGTGCTTTTCTTTAATGCCTTCTAGCTAGGCCCAGAAAAATAGAATCAAGTGTTTTCAAGTGAAGAAGCATCCAAATAAATAATTTCCTCCAAAACACCACTTGTAGAAATTGGTACTTTAGGTACCCCTGAAGATGATTCAACATGCAAATCACTTTTAGTTTCACTAAAAGTTTTATTAATTTTAAGCATATTAGGGGGTTTTGGTTTAGGTACCTTGGGGACATACATAATTTTTTTCTCTTTTCCCATAGAAGTTTTCTCCCTCTTAAACTTAAGAGAAGAAAAAGTTGAGCTTAAAGTTTCCATATCTTGCTCTGATTTACCAATCCTCATGTTTTGACTATCATGGATATTGCTAGCCTCTAAAACAGTAATTCTCTTGTTGATACTTACTATTGATTCATTAACTTTGATAGCATTGTCAAGGAAATTTGGCAAATTTTTCTCCATAGAGTTTAGATTTTTAATAACATCATCTAAAGTGATCTCAGTTTAACAACCTTTGTAGGTGGTGTTCCAACTAAACTTTCAATTAAATTACAGGCTTCCAAATCAGGAGTTCCCACAAAATTACCACCTGTAAGAGTGTCTAGAATATACCTATACCAGCTAGTAATGCCAACATAATAATCCCTAAGAAGAATTAAAGTGGAATATTTCTTAGTACATCTATGATGAGCATCACTTATTCTATACCAAGCATCTTTCAAACTTTCTCCCCCTTGTTGTTTAAAAGAACGAACCTCAACTTCAGGAACACTCATTTTAGCAAGATTAAAAACAGGATAAAAACAACAACTAGCATAAGAACTGGGTTTTTTTTTATGTTTTTGATAAAGAGAAGCAAACAAGACAAAATAAAATAAACTAAGCAAAACTAAAACAAAGTAAAGAGATGGAAGTGAGAGATTCCCCTTGCAGAAATCCTCTTTTCGGTGCACTTAAATTTCTCAGATCGAAAAACATAAGGAATTAAAAAGTTTCGGAATTAACTATGGAATAAGCACAAAAAAATTCAGGTCATTTTGATTTTTCTGTGAATTATGCGATTTTTTACAGTGGACATCAGAAATCTGTTTCCTGCGCAGAAATCCAAAACCAACTCCAACTTTCGCTAGAAACTTTACTTGGCACAACTAATACATGAAAATAAAGATACAAAGGAGTTGCTACAGAAGTATACAACCCCTTGACTAAAAAAACAGAGAAAAACAAAGAAAAAAAATAAAACCATGGGTTATCTCCCACGAAGTGCTTTTCTTTAATGCCTTCTAGCTAGGCCCAGAAAAATAGAATCAAGTGTTTTCAAGTGAAGAAGCATCCAAATAAATAATTTCCTCCAAAACACCACTTGTAGAAATTGGTACTTTAGGTACCCCTGAAGATGATTCAACATGCAAATCACTTTTAGTTTCACTAAAAGTTTTATTAATTTTAAGCATATTAGGGGGTTTTGGTTTAGGTACCTTGGGGACATACATAATTTTTTTCTCTTTTCCCATAGAAGTTTTCTCCCTCTTAAACTTAAGAGAAGAAAAAGTTGAGCTTAAAGTTTCCATATCTTGCTCTGATTTACCAATCCTCATGTTTTGACTATCATGGATATTGCTAGCCTCTAAAACAGTAATTCTCTTGTTGATACTTACTATTGATTCATTAACTTTGATAGCATTGTCAAGGAAATTTGGCAAATTTTTCTCCATAGAGTTTAGATTTTTAATAACATCATCTAAAGTGATCTCAGTTTAACAACCTTTGTAGGTGGTGTTCCAACTAAACTTTCAATTAAATTACAGGCTTCCAAATCAGGAGTTCCCACAAAATTACCACCTGTAAGAGTGTCTAGAATATACCTATACCAGCTAGTAATGCCAACATAATAATCCCTAAGAAGAATTAAAGTGGAATATTTCTTAGTACATCTATGATGAGCATCACTTATTCTATACCAAGCATCTTTCAAACTTTCTCCCCCTTGTTGTTTAAAAGAACGAACCTCAACTTCAGGAACACTCATTTTAGCAAGATTAAAAACAGGATAAAAACAACAACTAGCATAAGAACTGGGTTTTTTTTTATGTTTTTGATAAAGAGAAGCAAACAAGACAAAATAAAATAAACTAAGCAAAACTAAAACAAAGTAAAGAGATTGGAAGTGAGAGATTCCCCTTGCAGAAATCCTCTTTTTCCCCGGCAACGGCGCCAGAAATTAGCTTGATGCGTGTGTAACACACGTTCGTTGGGAGATCCCAAGAGGAAAGTATGAAGAGCAAAATAGCAAGTTTTCCTCGGAAAGAAACCAAGGTTGAATCGACCAGTAGGAGAAAGAAATCACTTCCGAAGGTTGATGCGGCTGAGGTGGCAGGGCGCACTACCGGTTCAGAAGCAACGTGGAACCTACACAACACAATCAAATCACTTTGCCCCAACGAAGCAGTGAGGTTGTCAATCTCACCGGTTTTGCTGAACACAAAGAGGTTAAACGTACCGTGTGGAAAATAATATCGTCATATGAAAACAAATAGCATCTCATCAAATAGCAATCACAATTGCAAGTATAAGTGAAGCTCTTAAAATCATGATCATAAGGAGAAACATCTATGTATAATTTTTTATTGTTTAATATTAAATCAAGTGTTCTCACAAAAGATCTATGATCAAATTTAGTTCTAGTAGTACACCCAATTGTTTTAACATTTTTGTTATCTTTATTATGTAAATTGCAACTCAATTTTCATATATAAGTGAAGTACAAATCAGTAGCATATGTATTTATCAAAGTTTTTGGTAAATCAAACATATGTGTAACATTATGCTCATATTTATCAAATTCTAAACCATCCAACCGAGGTAACACAATGTTCAATTCAGCAATTCTATCACAAGTAATACATATGTGATCCACCATAAAATTTTCATTCATGTTATAGTCACCAACCAAATTAAAAGTGCAACAAGTAGTATGAGTGCTAGAATTGAGATATGAAATTTCAGCAATCCTATTCATAGCACATTGCACAGTAATTGGTTCATATAACTTGATGGAATACAAAATATTAATAGGTGATATTTTAGTAAGCACTTCTTTATGTGAAATCAAAACCACATGCTCAAAATTCGAATTATTTAAATTATCACACGTTTGTGAGCTATATGTGGTTATCAACTCACAAGAATCAACTAGCACGTTAATAAACTCACAAAAATTTCTACTCGCAGGTGGAAGCTCCAAATCAGCACCAATATCAATGACGTCCTCCTCAGATTTACTAGGTACTGATTCATCTATCTCAAGTGGTGATGCAGGTTGTACTTGAGGTGGCTCTCTTTCTTCAAAAGTAACCTGTATATCACAAGAAACAATACTAGGCACAATGGCATGCTCCTACAATGGATGTGATGGTGGTGGTTGTAACATCCCTGTTTTGCTAACAGAGAGGTGTGGTGTGTGTTCATGTCATAGCATGCATGAAAAATTCGAACCAAGTTTTAATTTGAATTTTAAATGAAACTTTCCCAAAAACCACTTAAAGTGATCACACAAATTTTGTTCTAAAAATAATTTCAATTTTGGAAAGCAAATACATGGTGAGCTTGCAAATTTCATAAGGTTTCCAAAATGTATTTTTGCCAATTTTTCTGTTCATAAAAAGGCCCTCAAAACTTTGTTCTTGTTCTGTTTTCAAAGAGTAAAGGACTAGACTGTAAAACTTAAAACCAGTAGGGGGTTTTTGCAAAATCATCATCTTCAACCTGTGACAATCGGAGCAGCTGCATGGCTGCCGTGGAATTCGTCGTCGCCACGTGCTGCTACCGCCTTCCCCCGCGCAGGTGACCCCCCAGGAGAGAGCGCCGTGCTCCCCTCTCTCTCCCTATCCCCTCGATTCTCTTCCTCGCTCCCTTGAGCAACCGAACCCTAAACCGAAACCCTAGTCGGGCGGGCCGCCGGTCGCCGTCGTCGCTCCGACCGCTCTCGCGCCCCGTGAAGCTTTCCATCGACCCCGTCGTGTCCTCCTCTATTCCCTCGAGCTCGCGCGCAAGCCGGGACGCCCTGGAGTTCCTCAATCGCGGCATCCTTCCGAACTCCGGCCGCCGGCCGCCGTGGAGAATTCCGGCCGACTCCGGCCCCTCCTCGCCTCCCCGACATCCCCTACGTATTCACGGTGAGGTTGCCGTCCTCCCCATGCCCTTCATTCGCCCGCACCCACTCCGGTTTGGCCGTTCGCCGTAGTCCGCCGGCCGCCGCCGCGCCATGGACGCCGGCGAGCTTCTCCGGTGACCATTTGGTCACCCCATACCACCTACATGATCCCCTTAAGCCGCTGCACCTTCCCTTGGCCTCCAATTTGGAAATCATAGACGAATTTGATCGAATTCGAGCTTAATTGTGAAGAACAGGGGACTGTGATGTCACAGTGACATCACAGTGATGTCATTTTCCCTATTTTCAGAATTTCATTAAATTCCAGAAAAATGATGAAATTTGTAAAATCAATAACTTTTGTTTTATAATTCAGAAAAATAGAAGTGAGCTACCAAAATGATCAGAAAAATGTTCTCTACCCATATATGTCATTTTCATATATGTTTGAGAAAGTCCAAAAAATGGCTTTATTTAATATTGTTTAATCATTTAAAATGGAGAAAATAAGTTTTTATTCACTAAAATTGGGAAATTAAAAGTTATATACCAAATTGCTCAAAATAACAAATGCAATCTAGTTATGATGTTTTCAACCTCATTTGAGCTTCTAAAATGGTACTCACTTTCAGAATCGCCCGAAACCCCCTCCGGGGTCTATTTCGGCCTAATTTCAGTAAAATTTCATAACCGACATACGAACCCTAGAAACCCAATGATCATGTCTAGGGCTTCATTTCAGTGCATTAATTTGCTCATGCATACATATTGCGCATTGCATCGATGCCGTGGTTGATTGTTATTTCTCTTTCGGTGTTGTTTCCCCCTCCGGTAGAACGTGACTCCGAAGTGAAGGCCAACAATCCAATGACGAATACTTGATCTTAACCGACAAGTCAAGCACTTATCCCTGAAGACTTTATCTGGTTTTCTTATAACCAAGGCAAGCATAACCTCTTATCTGCTCATATATGCTTTCGAACAACATTTGATCTCGTACTTTGCATTCGATTCCAAACTATTTGATGCTAGCAGACATAGTTCACCTATATACTGCATTGCCTCAATATCCTGATCCACTGCTCCTAGCCGCCATAGAATTGCTTGTGCACAACGCCAGAGCCTCATATCTGCTTTGCTTAGTCATACATGTTTGTTACCTCTGCTCCATCCGGTTGATGAATCAGAGCTGCGATAATCTAGTATGATATGATGACGTGGTAAGATGAGCATTGTGTGGTTAATTTGACTAAGGCGAGGACGGGAGGCCACTTGGGAAGTGGTTCTTGGTCCCGTACTTGCCAACCCTAGGAGTAAGGTCTCGCCGTGGAAACCAAGACTTAGCGTGCAACCACACGCGAGGCCTAACAGACCGCGCTCGACTAACTAACTTGTTTAGTTCTATCCGTGAGTCACGTAGTTTGGGATTTCCATCTGCGTGTGAGTCAAAAACCTTTTGGAGGTGTTTAGGGCGTGACCGAGACAAGTGATGGACGTACACGGATCTTGTTCCCGACTCACAGAACAGGTGCCGTCAGGAGGTGGCCAACTCCCTGTTGACGGGGTGGCCCTGTTTGGGTTGACTCATGGATAGGGCTCGACAAGGTAAAGGTCGTGGCCAACCACCCTCTGCCGCGCTCCATGGACGAGCGTACATGTGGCGTTAAGAGTCGGATGGTACGTGTGGGTAAAGTGTACCACCCTGCAGGGATAAATCTTTCGGAAAGCCGTGTCCACGGTTAAGGACGACTTGGTGAAAGCCACGAGGTCATAGATAACTTGAACGTGACGTAAAAGATGTTGACAAGGCATGGAGGCAGTAGATGAAGGGTGCCTCCCCGGAGATGCCGGGAGGGGTGATCCTTGTAGCATGTGAGGTGCTGGGAATGATGTTGGAGGATAAAAAGATGATGATCTACAAGAGTTGAGTCCTTTCTCATCTGTTTTGAAAACCCTCTACAAGACGTGCTATTCCTCCCTCAACTTGCAAAACAAAGATTGCTTTACGCAAATCAGCCTTCATAAAACCCTTTATAAAGCTAGCAGATATATAATAGGTTAATTAAGTCTTGTTGAGTACATCCCGTACTCAGGTTTGCTTAATTTGGTTCAGGTGAAGATCTCACATCGGTGATGAGTCAACGTGGACATCGAAGAGTAGTTCGGGGTTCCCAGGTAGCAGCCTGGAATCTATGGGCTGGGACGTCGCCTTATGTTGCGGCCTCTTAGGCCTTTTTGGTTCTTGTTGAATAGCAACATAATTTGCCTTCCGTTGTCTGATGTAATGTTGGGTCGTGTGACCTCTGTTTGTAAGCTATACTCTAGTATTCCTTGTTTAATAAAGTTTCATGTTTAGAGTACTGCTTTGATCGGTTGTTGGTTTCGAGCTCATTGTTATACAGTTTTGGCTATGCCTGCATAGTTGTCGCAGTCGAGGGGTTGTGGAGCCGATGATCCATGTCCGAGCCCGCCTGTCGATGTGATCGGCCTGGGGCGAGGTAACCCCAGTAACCCTCGATTGTTGTTGCACTTTCTGGACACATAGCATCTCTGTATAGCTTTGGTCCCGTTTCCTTCAGTTTCATTCGATTCGTGGACGCTTTGATATGCATAGTTGGTTATGACTAGCATGGATACAAGGAGTAGTAGACTGGGGATCCGGACTACGTGCCGATGAATCCAGTCTGCCTGCCGTTGTTTGTTGCGGCCGGGGCTGGTAACCCTGAAGCCCTTGTGGGTCCATGTCTAGGAGCACATAACAGTATGTATATCTCTGGGTCCGGGGTCGTGACAAGTCTTGGTATCAGAGCAGGACTGCCTGTAGGAAAACCTTACTGCTTGGTCGATGTCGAGTCTAGTGTTTGCGAAAACTATTTTGAAACTTCAAATGTTTGTGAAAAACCTCGTAGGGTTCTTTTTACTCCTTATCTGGTATCGCTCTAAGTCTGGGTCTTCTTACCTGTTTTGATTTGAAAAGGTTTCGCTATCTCTTCTATTCATTCAAAACCTAGGTGCCTTCTCTGGCAAGGACGTCTTTTACCCAAGTTGACCTAGTTATGAGTTTCTAGAGTCGTGTGTGTTCCATATTCCGTTATCTCTTAATCTGGGAGATTTCCTTTCCATTCCAATCTCTCAGAGTTATCCGGATTCCACATTCTTACATGTTCCAAAAGTCTGAAATCCTGAACCTCGAGATCTGTTTTTCATCTCGAATGTATTCTTCCTCTTTTGCTCAAATACTTCCGGAGCTAAGTTTGTCCTCTTAGAAAGATACTCCGTGATTGCTATTCCTAGTGTTCCTCAAGACACTAAGAGAGTAGTTACTCCTTTGTTTTGGTTTTCAATCTTGGACTTGAACCGAAGGTCCCGGAATGTGCTGAATTGCGGTGAGTTGAGTCATGTGGTTTCATAACCAGGTGATGCTCATGCCATCAGTACAGGATGCTGACCTTTAACCCAAGTTCTGTTTCGTTGAATCCCGAGGAATCTGTGCTACCTCGGGATGGCTAGGAAATTTCAACTCCAATAGCCATAGGTTTTCTCTAGAAATCAAAAGGAATCATAACAAGAGTGTTCTCTATGATTCCCATATCCTTGTTCTTGATTCAGCTATACCTCCCTTTTAGCATGGGTTTTACAAATGTGTATTACACTGTGCATTCACCGTGATCTCTGGATTTTCCGGAGCATGATCTTAATCTCTAGTTGCTTTCCTACCTTTGTCCATGGTTTGGAAACCAAGTTGCTTAGTTGTGTTGGATTTTTTCCCAATACATTTGTTTACGTTTCCGTTAAAACATTCCACCTTGGAATGTTAGGAGAAACAAACTCCAGTACCTCGTTCATCTCTAGGACCAGGTCAAAGTTTTGTAATCCACAGAACAAAGAAGTTTCGTTAGCTTCTGTTCTGTTCCACCTTCGAGTGTCACACTCTTTTATATCAAGAGGTTGTGTTCAGTTTCATGGCCTTATCGATGAAGTGGTGCTCTCACACATCTTCACTCCCCCTTCATCCAAGATTGAATGCTTGAGTATGATGGGTTTATGCATTGACATGTGTGTTAGGTACTCCTAGCAATTCTTATTGCTTTGAAAATCTATGAAACATCTGTATCCTTCTTAGCACTACTGGTCACCCAGCCTCTGTTTGAAGTTGACTGAGTCACCAAATCCGTTCATTCCGGTGCACGTTTTTGGTCAAAGAGTTAGGTTCATGCCGAAGCTCTCAAGATCATATCAGTTGCTTTGAAAAGCAAGTTTCCTTTTCGAACTCCAAGACATACTGGTGGGTTGTGATATTCTGGTTGTCCTTCTAGAAGTATCACCAGGTTTTACCTGACCGCAACGTCTAAACAAGGGGTAATTTATTTGCTCCTTTCTCCAGGAAACTCCGCTGGATATCCCGGACTAGTTGGTTGAGCTTAACAACAACTTGGAGAGTTGAAAGGCAAAAGCTCCGCCTAACTTGATCCTCAGTTAAGGGATGTCTAGTTCTTTCTGTGTTGAAGCATGATAGTATCTCTGCAATTTACATACTGTCATTCTACCTTTGATCTGATTTGGGCTATCGTCAGATCAAGTCCAGATTCAAGGACTATCTTGACGGTGTTTTCATTCGTGGTGTTTTGCCCGAGTACACCTTCATGTCCTTTAGTCTGACCAATATTTTGCCTTCGTTCATATATCATATGAATCCCTCTTCTTGGAGTGTTTTTATAAGTGTGTTTTCGAGCCCATCGATGACATTTCTAATCATCCAAGTTGCAAGAGGTTCATGCTGAACAAATGGCAACAAATGTTGGAAACTTTCGAGAACCATCTTTGTTTCATTACGAAGATTGTGTTCTGGATGTTCGAAGTGACTTTCTCTGGTCCATGTGCTTATGGTGAAAGTTGTCGCCATGGATTCGAGAAAAGTTTTCTTATTCCTTCGGGAATAATCCAAAGTCGGTCATGCATGTGTGGACTATTCTTGAGATGGTAGGACGTTACCTCCATTTAATTGAACAAGTTTGTATCCACACTAAGCCACTGACTGATTGTTCGTAAAGAGAAGAAGTCCATGAACTTCGTTATCTTTGTGATCATCTTTCCAACAAGGACTCTGATGTGTCATTTGCAAGTAAACCATGTAGGTGCAAACATCTTTCACAAGTTGCTAATACATGAGTTTTGCAATCTCACTCATTTCATTGAGTGCGACATTGTAGTCCATGTCTTGAGAATCTAGTATATATCTCTTGTTGATAACCGGTGCAACCTCTTATTAAACATACCGAGTCTGAGTCATTAATCCACTAACCAGAGCTGAATCTCAAGCAGCCAAGACGGTTGGTGTTTCCTCAAGGGTATTGAATTAGGTCCTTCTGAAAATACGGCATGGTTGATGTTGTGGTTGACACAATTAGCCGGAAGGCCTAATGTCACATCCCCTTGAATCCGTAAGAACAGCCACTCTCCGTGAGAATTCTTGTGTGGTTCATTCTAACAAGTTTTCTCCCATCGTTCTTCCGAACCGAAGTTCAATTTCACTTGAGTACCTATAGAAGGCTTGCATAAGTCTGATATTGGTATCTAGAACGTCCCGGATAACTTGGAAGTTGATCTTTCCAATATCTCTCCGTTGAACCTCCAAAATCATTGTTTCAGTGGAAACAAGTTCCTCATGACAACCATCTCTTGGTGTTTCGTAACCGCCTCTGATCAGTTTCCTTTTTCAAGTTGTTTGTACTTGAATTTCTGTTCATCTCACACATTGTGTGAATTTGTCAGTCACTTCAGCCCGGGAGTCTTAACCATGTGGTAGATGTATTGCTACGTCTAAACCGCAACAGGAAAGAGATTCATTACTTCTTGCGGTGTTCCAACCCGATGGTTGCTCATCTTTATGATGTGATCAAGAATTCCTCCTTTGTTACGGTGTTCCAACACTCTGTGGTTACTCATCTTCTGTCATGAAGTAATATTCTGATCTTTGACAAAGTTTTCGACAAAGTTTTGACGGAATGAAAGTTCCGTCATCTTCCGTGTCCACTCCGAAGAGTGAACATGGTCCTGTATCAATTTCTCTCCGACGCACGATTACAGTGTTTTCTCGTGCTCTCCCTCGTCAGTGAATATTACATTGTGATATCCAAGACCATCCTCTTCATCTTGGTTGTCTGTTTGAAGAAACCTTGATGTCATAAGTTGTCCAACCCTCTTTTCCAAAAGGATTTAAAGTCTTGTGCAAAGTTCATATTCTAAATCCTTTCAAGAACAATCGTCCGCAAACTTGAAACCTTCTCCCGTTCCCTCTGTTACCTTGATGTGTTTCATGCCTGTTAACTCAAAAGTTCTTTACGAACATTCTTGTCATGAGTTACCCATGAGATACTCGATCTTCGTGAAGATCATTTCCTAAGAGCTTCCCTCTTACCTAAGGTGTATCCGTTCAATACTTCAAGATGCTACGGATCAACCTCTTCGAGAAAAGAACCGTAAGGTTCAAGAAGATCGTTCAAAAACCGGTGTTCCTTCTTTCTTCTCCTTCGGGAATCTCGGGACGAGATTCTTGTAAGGGGGGTAGATTTGTAACATCCCTGTTTTGCTAACAGAGAGGTGTGGTGTGTGTTCATGTCATAGCATGCATGAAAAATTCGAACCAAGTTTTAATTTGAATTTTAAATGAAACTTGCCCAAAAACCACTTAAAGTGATCACACAAATTTTGTTCTAAAAATAATTTCAATTTTGGAAAGCAAATACATGGTGAGCTTGCAAATTTCATAAGGTTTCCAAAATGTATTTTTGCCAATTTTTCTGTTCATAAAAAGGCCCTCAAAACTTTGTTCTTGTTCTGTTTTCAAAGAGTAAAGGACTAGACTGTAAAACTTAAAACCAGTAGGGGGTTTTTGCAAAATCATCATCTTCAACCTGTGACAATCGGAGCAGCTGCGTGGCTGCCGTGGAATTCGTCGTCGCCACGTGCTGCTACCGCCTTCCCCCGCGCAGGTGACCCCCCAGGAGAGAGCGCCGTGCTCCCCTCTCTCTCCCTATCCCCTCGATTCTCTTCCTCGCTCCCTTGAGCAACCGAACCCTAAACCGAAACCCTAGTCGGGCGGGCCGCCGGTCGCCGTCGTCGCTCCGACCGCTCTCGCGCCCCGTGAAGCTTTCCATCGACCCCGCCGTGTCCTCCTCTATTCCCTCGAGCTCGCGCGCAAGCCGGGACGCCCTGGAGTTCCTCAATCGCGGCATCCTTCCGAACTCCGGCCGCCGGCCGCCGTGGAGAATTCCGGCCGACTCCGGCCCCTCCTCGCCTCCCCGACATCCCCTACGTATTCACGGTGAGGTTGCCGTCCTCCCCATGCCCTTCATTCGCCCGCACCCACTCCGGTTTGGCCGTTCGCCGTAGTCCGCCGGCCGCCGCCGCGCCATGGACGCCGGCGAGCTTCTCCGGTGACCATTTGGTCACCCCATACCACCTACATGATCCCCTTAAGCCGCTGCACCTTCCCTTGGCCTCCAATTTGGAAATCATAGACGAATTTGATCGAATTCGAGCTTAATTGTGAAGAACAGGGGACTGTGATGTCACAGTGACATCACAGTGATGTCATTTTCCCTATTTTCAGAATTTCATTAAATTCCAGAAAAATGATGAAATTTGTAAAATCAATAACTTTTGTTTTATAATTCAGAAAAATAGAAGTGAGCTACCAAAATGATCAGAAAAATGTTCTCTACCCATATATGTCATTTTCATATATGTTTGAGAAAGTCCAAAAAATGGCTTTATTTAATATTGTTTAATCATTTAAAATGGAGAAAATAAGTTTTTATTCACTAAAATTGGGAAATTAAAAGTTATATACCAAATTGCTCAAAATAACAAATGCAATCTAGTTATGATGTTTTCAACCTCATTTGAGCTTCTAAAATGGTACTCACTTTCAGAATCGCCCGAAACCCCCTCCGGGGTCTATTTCGGCCTAATTTCAGTAAAATTTCATAACCGACATACGAACCCTAGAAACCCAATGATCATGTCTAGGGCTTCATTTCAGTGCATTAATTTGCTCATGCATACATATTGCGCATTGCATCGATGCCGTGGTTGATTGTTATTTCTCTTTCGGTGTTGTTTCCCCCTCCGGTAGAACGTGACTCCGAAGTGAAGGCCAACAATCCAATGACGAATACTTGATCTTAACCGACAAGTCAAGCACTTATCCCTGAAGACTTTATCTGGTTTTCTTATAACCAAGGCAAGCATAACCTCTTATCTGCTCATATATGCTTTCGAACAACATTTGATCTCGTACTTTGCATTCGATTCCAAACTATTTGATGCTAGCAGACATAGTTCACCTATATACTGCATTGCCTCAATATCCTGATCCACTGCTCCTAGCCGCCATAGAATTGCTTGTGCACAACGCCAGAGCCTCATATCTGCTTTGCTTAGTCATACATGTTTGTTACCTCTGCTCCATCCGGTTGATGAATCAGAGCTGCGATAATCTAGTATGATATGATGACGTGGTAAGATGAGCATTGTGTGGTTAATTTGACTAAGGCGAGGACGGGAGGCCACTTGGGAAGTGGTTCTTGGTCCCGTACTTGCCAACCCTAGGAGTAAGGTCTCGCCGTGGAAACCAAGACTGAGCGTGCAACCACACGCGAGGCCTAACAGACCGCGCTCGACTAACTAACTTGTTTAGTTCTATCCGTGAGTCACGTAGTTTGGGATTTCCATCTGCGTGTGAGTCAAAAACCTTTTGGAGGTGTTTAGGGCGTGACCGAGACAAGTGATGGACGTACACGGATCTTGTTCCCGACTCACAGAACAGGTGCCGTCAGGAGGTGGCCAACTCCCTGTTGACGGGGTGGCCCTGTTTGGGTTGACTCATGGATAGGGCTCGACAAGGTAAAGGTCGTGGCCAACCACCCTCTGCCGCGCTCCATGGACGAGCGTACATGTGGCGTTAAGAGTCGGATGGTACGTGTGGGTAAAGTGTACCACCCTGCAGGGATAAATCTTTCGGAAAGCCGTGTCCACGGTTAAGGACGACTTGGTGAAAGCCACGAGGTCATAGATAACTTGAACGTGACGTAAAAGATGTTGACAAGGCATGGAGGCAGTAGATGAAGGGTGCCTCCCCGGAGATGCCGGGAGGGGTGATCCTTGTAGCATGTGAGGTGCTGGGAATGATGTTGGAGGATAAAAAGATGATGATCTACAAGAGTTGAGTCCTTTCTCATCTGTTTTGAAAACCCTCTACAAGACGTGCTATTCCTCCCTCAACTTGCAAAACAAAGATTGCTTTACGCAAATCAGCCTTCATAAAACCCTTTATAAAGCTAGCAGATATATAATAGGTTAATTAAGTCTTGTTGAGTACATCCCGTACTCAGGTTTGCTTAATTTGGTTCAGGTGAAGATCTCACATCGGTGATGAGTCAACGTGGACATCGAAGAGTAGTTCGGGGTTCCCAGGTAGCAGCCTGGAATCTATGGGCTGGGACGTCGCCTTATGTTGCGGCCTCTTAGGCCTTTTTGGTTCTTGTTGAATAGCAACATAATTTGCCTTCCGTTGTCTGATGTAATGTTGGGTCGTGTGACCTCTGTTTGTAAGCTATACTCTAGTATTCCTTGTTTAATAAAGTTTCATGTTTAGAGTACTGCTTTGATCGGTTGTTGGTTTCGAGCTCATTGTTATACAGTTTTGGCTATGCCTGCATAGTTGTCGCAGTCGAGGGGTTGTGGAGCCGATGATCCATGTCCGAGCCCGCCTGTCGATGTGATCGGCCTGGGGCGAGGTAACCCCAGTAACCCTCGATTGTTGTTGCACTTTCTGGACACATAGCATCTCTGTATAGCTTTGGTCCCGTTTCCTTCAGTTTCATTCGATTCGTGGACGCTTTGATATGCATAGTTGGTTATGACTAGCATGGATACAAGGAGTAGTAGACTGGGGATCCGGACTACGTGCCGATGAATCCAGTCTGCCTGCCGTTGTTTGTTGCGGCCGGGGCTGGTAACCCTGAAGCCCTTGTGGGTCCATGTCTAGGAGCACATAACAGTATGTATATCTCTGGGTCCGGGGTCGTGACAGTGGTGCAGGTTGTACTATAGGCTCCCTTTCCTCAAAAGCAACATGCACATCACAAGAAACAACACTAGGAGTAGACATGATTTCATTAGTAGAAACAGCCTTACATGTCTCTATAACCTCTATATTGTGAAACCATTGCATCGCAAGGATTTCAAGTCTTTCCTTCTCAAGGAAATGAGGAGACAAAAATAATGGTTGACGTCTAATGTCCTGAAATTTTGGAAGCCGTGCATGTATTATCCAATTTTTCTTCATTTTCCAACAGATTTGTAAATCAGGATAATGGCTAACAAAATTAACACTGTATCAAATGCACCATTGTCGTCCCAACAGAAGATGAGAACAAGTAATAGCTCTAGGCATCACATAACTTAAAATTCTCTCCTTATGGCCATGAATGGTTAAAGGAACAAAAACTATGTGAGTAATAATAAGTTCATCATCATATGTAGGTAACCTAAATGGATCACATGTTTTTGGAACCATCTGCAATTTTTCAATAACCTCGGGACTAACAAAGTTATACCGTGTACCTTTATCAAGGGTAATAGCAACCTGGCTTTCCTTGATGTCTGCTGTGAAGTGGAATAAATCTTTTGCTGGAATTCCACTAGCATCCTCCTCCCAAAATGTAGAACCGCAAGCATCAACAATAGAAAATTCCATTGATTAATTTGTTAGTGAAAACAAAATAACAATGGGTGGTGGTGTTCTCTCACAACTCAATCAAAACCAGCAAACAATTGTTTCTCTTACTTTTCCAAAGTGAATAGGATTTACTTACCAACAAGTATCAATCAAGAGTGTACCAAGTGTGAGAAGAGAATAACCAAGATATCAAGTGTCACAAGACAAAAACAGGGTATTTGGTGAGGCTTGGTTGGCATTCCTAACAACACCAAAATAGCAACTCCTATTTACTGTCAAATGTGATGAAATTCACTAAAGGAACACACACACTCTGGGAGACAAATGTGGCTTAACAATTATATGGATAAATTATTGCAAGCACTAGAAAGACACTAGCAAATACTCCATGAAACAGGCACAAGATTGCTCAAATATGTCCAAAAAAATATCCAAGATATGATGTATCAAGCTCCACTAGTGATATAGTAATGGCTCGGCCCCTATTATTGAGAAGATCAACCTGGCTCTGATACCAAGATGATATGGGGTGGCCCGATCTTCTCAATGAGCTCTGTTGAATTTGGTGGATGTTTTGTGGATAATCTGATAACTAGTGCTACACTGAGACCTCTCACTTGGATAACCCTTGTCGCTAATGCAAAAACAATCAATCCCTTTGGATATTCTCAACTACACACTCTTGCACACGTAATCAAAGATCACGAGTGGTCCTGTATCCCCTTATTCCTAGTGGAACAACAAGATATCACATAACTTTGCACATAATACTTGAAGATTAATGCTTGGCAGCAATAGAATCTAGAGGCTAGGGTTTTTTGTTTCAACTTGTTCTTTTGTTTTCCAGTATGCCTCGAGGTCTTACTCCATTCATGTTTGTGTTATCAAGAACCCTGCTAATACATAACACATAGGCTTAGGTAGTATAACATTCTTATAAACACAAACAATATTTATTACTAGGAAAGAATTCACCTTACAATGAACATCAGTGAGGCTCATGACGGAGGCGACTGAGGCGAGGGAGTCACCCTTGTCCCCGCAGGGCTCACCGTCGGGGAAGCCTTCTCTGTCGCCGGCCAAGCGCGCAGATAGAGCTTCACCCTTCGGGGGTCGTTTTTGGTGTCTCGCCGACACGGAAACGGACTCTGACGGCGACGATCGACAATTGGAAGGTGAGGTTAATGACATTTTGCGTTTTCAGTGCAGGACACCGACGTCGGTCTCCGGACATTCGTTGCATTCCGATGGAAAGAAGGTACAGAGGAGGATCGAGAAGAGGGCGAAGCAACGGGAAGCGGTAAGCTTCTTCAGATCTTCCATGGAGGACGGGCGGTTATCGGAATTACCATCCTGTTCGATCCGTGCTACGAAGCTACCTTTGTTCCCCTCAACTTTCTTCGTTGAGGATACGGTGGTGGATGAAGATTGGACAACGGTGAGCAGGCGTAAGTCGTCGGCTCGTTCCAAGGTAACTAATACACACCGGCGATCCAGGAATTTTGGATCTCGTTTTCGAATTTCAAATGAACGGAAATCGGGGGAGTTGGGTCCTTCTAATTCCGTTAATCGTGGCAATTTGAGGTCTTTTGTGGGCCCGAATCGTACACATCCATCACACGCCGATCGTGATAACTCTTATACGGGAGGGCTTGGCCTTTCACGTATTCTAGGGGTTTTCTGGTCTCGTCTAACTCCCTAGACGTCGCGATCTATCGCCATGGCGCACCGAGGCGGCGGGCGTGGGGGTGATCATGGTCACTACGGCGGGTACCACTACAATCGTGGTGGCTACGTTGGCTATAGTAACTTTGAAGAGGGCGGGCCGAGTGGTACAGCGGGTGCGGCCGAGGTTCCTGCGGGCGGTGATCCATCTCTAGGGCCGCACGGTGGTTTCCATGCAGGAACAGGGTTTGCTGCCCGTGGCCGTCGTGGATACTACAATGGTGGTGGGCGAGGGCGTCGTTTCGATGGACGGGGCCGAGGAGGGAATTATTATGACGGTGGCTATGGACATGGTTATGGTTACGGTAGAAGCTATGAGTACAGAGGAGTTCGTGGTCGGTATGGAGATGCTAACTCAGGGGGCAGAGGCGTTGCTACAAATGTGAATAATGTTGTTCCGGCCGTCGGCACCGTTGTGGTAGCTACTAATACCATCCCGCAGACGCAACTTCGACGGTCGTGGTGCAACCGCCTCGGGTGGTGAATTCTCAATATTTTGTGGCTGTTGCGCCTTCGGTTGCTGCAGGGCCATCAACAGTGCCACCAGTTGTTGCTGCCCCAGTTCCTGCTGCTGCCATCCCATTGCCTGCTGTTGTTGTGACAGCGCAACCTGGTGCCTCGCACCTAGACAGGAAGTGACAAAGGTGTCAGGAGAACAACTGACTAATGCTCTGAATCTGGCTGTTCCAAAGCAGATGAAAAAATGCTATAGATGTGGTGTTGCTGGGCATCGATCGAAAGGTTGTTCGGTTGATGTCTGTCAGATATGTGAGGAACCGGCTCATGGAGAAAGACAAAGTCATTTGTTGACGGCGCCTAAACAACAGATTAGAGTTTATGGGTATGGTCAGGAAGAGTTGCTCTTCTTTAAATTTCCATGTACCGATTCCTATAAACCAAAGATGGAGAGCCTGCGGCTTGCCTCCGTGATTGTGTCTGGAGGTGAATTATTGATTCCAACCATTATTTGACAGTTGCAGAGGTTGGTTCCTTCGGAGAACTTTACATGGGATGTACGTCAGAAAGGCCACAATGTGTTTCAGGTGTTGTTCCCTAATAGAACTTAGTTAGAAAGGCTTAGCATTTTTGGGAGGTTCATTGTTCCTAATAGCCCTTGTGAGATCACAGTTGATAGTTGGGCTCAAAATCCAGAACCAACCAGTACACTTATAATGAAACACTACCAATGATGGTGGGTGGAGATTTTAACATTATACGAAAGCCAGAAGAAAAGAATAATGATAATTATAATCCGAGATGGCCCATTATGTTTAATGCTATCTTACAGAGCCTAAATTTGAAAGAGATTGAATTGTCAGGTAGACAGTACACGTGGGCTAGTAGAAGAGAAAACCAGACCTTCCAAAAGCTTGATAGAATTTTAACAACTGTTGATTGGGAACAAAAATTCCCATTAGCTACAGTGCATGCTTTGACACCCCTCTCTTAGTGGAATCGGGAGGTTGCTACCAAAAAAAGATAATGCGGTAGAAATCCAGCAATATAGACCAATATGTCTTCTCAATGTTAGTTTTAAAATTTTCACAAAAGTGGGTACTAATCGAAATACTCAAATTGTGCAAAAGGTTGTTAGACCAACCCAATCTGCTTTTATGCCAGGACGACACATTTTAGAAGGTGTGGTTATCTTGCATGAGACCATTCATGAACTTAAATGTAAGAAGATGGATGGTGTTATTTTTAAAATAGACTTTGAGAAGGCTTATGATAAAGTTAACTGGCCATTTCTCTTGCAAGCATTGCGTATGAAAGGATTTGCACCTGAGTGGTGCAAATGGATCATGCAATTTGTGCAGGGGGTAGTGTTGGTATTAGAGTAAATGATGATATTGGTCATTATTTTCAAACAAGAAAATGATTGAGGCAAGGAGATCCTTTGTCTCCAATTTTGTTTAACATTGTTGCTGATATGCTGGCCATTCTAATTGCCCGAGCAAAGGAGGATGGTCAAATAGATTGTCTTATACCCCACTTAGTGGATGGGGGTCTGTCCATTTTACAATACGCTGATGATACTATCTTGTTCATGGAGCACGACATTCAAAAGGCGTTGAACATGAAATTAATATTATGTATTTTTGAACATTTGTCTGGCCTTAAAATCAATTTTCATAAGAGTGAAGTTTTTTGTTTTGGGAAGACTTTGGAGGTGGAAGACCAGTATAAGGAAATCTTTGGTTGTGAATCTGGTTCTCTCCCTTTTAAATATTTAGGAATCCCAATTCACCATAGAAAACTTCGTAATGCTGAATGGCATCCAGTTGAAAGTCGATTTGAGGATAAACTTGGGTGTTGGAAAGGGAAGTTGTTATCATATGGGGATCGTCTAGTGCTCTTTAATTCAGTATTAACTAGTTTGCCTATGTTTATGCTTTCCTTTTTGGAGATACCCAAGGGAGTCAGGAAAAGACTAGATTTCTACAGGTCTCGGTTTTTTTGGCAAACCGATGAGACTAAACGTAAATATAGGCTAACCAAATGGAACATAATATGTAGACCAAAGGATCAGGGTGGGTTGGGTGTCGAGGTTCTTGAGCTAAAGAACAAGTGTTTGCTCAGTAAATGGTTGTTCAAACTACTGCATGAAGAAGGTGTTTGGCAGGAATTATTGTTAAACAAATACCTTCATTCTAAAACTTTAGCTCAATTTGAAGCGCAACCTACTGATTCTCCCTTCTGGAAAGGACTCATGAATGTGAAAGATGGGTTTTTTCTTAGAGGCTCATTTCGGGTGGGCAATGGGGAGACAACACGATTTTGGGAGGATATCTGGCTTGGCAAAACTCCTCTAAAATATCAATATCCTGTTCTTTGTATCAATAAAAGATGGTTTCTATGGTCTTACTTTTGAGGTTGAGGAAGGGGATTTGTTCCCGGTTGATGATGTTCACATGGCTGACAATGGTGATGATGATGAGGAAAGTGATGATGGGGATAATGATATGGGAGATGATTTCGTGGAGTCTGTTGCTAAATATACTGGAAAAGTTTCAGAGGCAGAACGTAATACTCGGACTGATAATCCTCCTACAGAGAACGATGGAGATGGGGCTAAAATACCAAGCAACTCAGTGAAGCTTGGAGTTTTATTTTCTCCCTCTGTTCATCGTTCTTTTGAGTTGGCTAGGAAGGAGATTGCTGACATTTTCTCTATGAAAAATAAGGGGGAGTTCTCTGTTTCGGATGGTGAACTGCCAGCGGAGGAGGAACTTGAGGCTAGGCAGAAGCAGAAAGCTGGTGCAGAAGGTCCTGCCGCGGCACAGAAATGCGGTATTTTTGCTGCTGATGCGGCACAATCCGCTGCCGGCGTGGCACACTCTGCCGGCGCGGCAGAGATCGACGAAGGCCCTGCCGCGGCACAGGAATGCGACGTTTTCGCTGCCGCCGTGTTGCAAAAGGAGGTGTTCTCTGCCGTCGCGGCAGAGAAAGGGGACGTTTTTCTACCGCCCCGGCAGAAGTAACTCAGGCTTTTTCTTCGGGATGCGCTGGTGTGGGTTCGATCCACATGATGCATCCAATGGCATGTACGGATGTTTCTACTCCTTCTTTTTCGCACAGTAAAGGTACTTTTTCCACGGGGTCTCTGATTTCTTCGGATGGGCTAGGTTCTCATTTACATGGGGATGGTTGTGCTGTTACAGATTGCCCTTTATCAACTTCTAATATTACTATACCTTTCACAGTGACCACTAGGGACGGTGAGAGTCCACGAACTTTGTGTTCGCCTCCACCTTTACCTGTTTTCCCTATTGGCCTTTCGAGCAGCATGGATAGCGAACGAACTAGGAAGACGGTGGTGGATTTAGGAGGGATCACGGACGTGCAAAATTCGGTTATTCGATCTAGTGGGCGTATAAGAGCACAACATAATGCCGATGATTCCCAGTTGAACAGAGCTATGAGTCTTACAACAAGAAAGGATATTGGTACAAGTATGAATTTAAGTGCTAGTTTTTCATTGTTATCTTTTTCGGATAAAGAAATTATGGATAGGGCTCATAGGTTAGGAGTTTCTTTGGGATCTTCTAATGAACTTGTTGTTGAGTCCGCTAGATTAATTAAAAGCTCAGATTTAGGCAGAACCATCTCCATGCTTAAGAATAATTTAAATGATAATTATCCTGATAAACCAAATAGTCTTGTTTTAAATAAAGTTGCTTCTTTAACCGAGGACCTCATTGAGGAGGATGATGATCCACCAGATGTGGTAGATGCAGGAGTGTTTGTTTCGGATAGAAAAATCAAAAGGACAAGGAAAACAAAAGAGTACGCCGTTTCTAACAAACGGAGGAGTGCTAGAATAAATTTAAAAAAACAATCTCAAAATGCATAACTTACGTGGAATGTTTTAGCACAGTTAGGGTTTTCGTGACCCTGCCAAATATCATTTTGTTCAGGAAACAATTCGGGTAAAGAGGTTGGATTTTCTGGCCTTGTCGGAGACCGGAAGATCAAATTTTGCTTCACCTTTCTTAAAGCACGTAGCATCTGGTTCGGAGTTTGTGTGGTTTTGTTTACCACCCAAAGGTAGATCAGGTGGAATGCTCATTGGCATCAATTCATCTACTTTGCAAGTTAAGAATGTTGATGTAAGTGAGTTTTGTGTAAAACTTTTTCTTAGATCCAAGAATGATGGTTTTGAATGGGTTCTGGTTTCGGTTTATGGGGCTGCTCAAGATGAGTTTAAGGCCCAGTTTTTATCTGAGCTAGTTCGTATTTTTGATAATGAAACACTACCAATGATGGTGGGTGGAGATTTTAACATTATACGAAAGCCAGAAGAAAAGAATAATGATAATTATAATCCGAGATGGCCCATTATGTTTAATGCTATCTTACAGAGCCTAAATTTGAAAGAGATTGAATTGTCAGGTAGACAGTACACGTGGGCTAGTAGAAGAGAAAACCAGACCTTCCAAAAGCTTGATAGAATTTTAACAACTGTTGATTGGGAACAAAAATTCCCATTAGCTACAGTGCATGCTTTGACACCCCTCTCTTAGTGGAATCGGGAGGTTGCTACCAAAAAAAGATAATGCGGTAGAAATCCAGCAATATAGACCAATATGTCTTCTCAATGTTAGTTTTAAAATTTTCACAAAAGTGGGTACTAATCGAAATACTCAAATTGTGCAAAAGGTTGTTAGACCAACCCAATCTGCTTTTATGCCAGGACGACACATTTTAGAAGGTGTGGTTATCTTGCATGAGACCATTCATGAACTTAAATGTAAGAAGATGGATGGTGTTATTTTTAAAATAGACTTTGAGAAGGCTTATGATAAAGTTAACTGGCCATTTCTCTTGCAAGCATTGCGTATGAAAGGATTTGCACCTGAGTGGTGCAAATGGATCATGCAATTTGTGCAGGGGGTAGTGTTGGTATTAGAGTAAATGATGATATTGGTCATTATTTTCAAACAAGAAAATGATTGAGGCAAGGAGATCCTTTGTCTCCAATTTTGTTTAACATTGTTGCTGATATGCTGGCCATTCTAATTGCCCGAGCAAAGGAGGATGGTCAAATAGATTGTCTTATACCCCACTTAGTGGATGGGGGTCTGTCCATTTTACAATACGCTGATGATACTATCTTGTTCATGGAGCACGACATTCAAAAGGCGTTGAACATGAAATTAATATTATGTATTTTTGAACATTTGTCTGGCCTTAAAATCAATTTTCATAAGAGTGAAGTTTTTTGTTTTGGGAAGACTTTGGAGGTGGAAGACCAGTATAAGGAAATCTTTGGTTGTGAATCTGGTTCTCTCCCTTTTAAATATTTAGGAATCCCAATTCACCATAGAAAACTTCGTAATGCTGAATGGCATCCAGTTGAAAGTCGTTTTGAGGATAAACTTGGGTGTTGGAAAGGGAAGTTGTTATCATATGGGGATCGTCTAGTGCTCTTTAATTCAGTATTAACTAGTTTGCCTATGTTTATGCTTTCCTTTTTGGAGATACCCAAGGGAGTCAGGAAAAGACTAGATTTCTACAGGTCTCGGTTTTTTTGGCAAACCGATGAGACTAAACGTAAATATAGGCTAACCAAATGGAACATAATATGTAGACCAAAGGATCAGGGTGGGTTGGGTGTCGAGGTTCTTGAGCTAAAGAACAAGTGTTTGCTCAGTAAATGGTTGTTCAAACTACTGCATGAAGAAGGTGTTTGGCAGGAATTATTGTTAAACAAATACCTTCATTCTAAAACTTTAGCTCAATTTGAAGCGCAACCTACTGATTCTCCCTTCTGGAAAGGACTCATGAATGTGAAAGATGGGTTTTTTCTTAGAGGCTCATTTCGGGTGGGCAATGGGGAGACAACACGATTTTGGGAGGATATCTGGCTTGGCAAAACTCCTCTAAAATATCAATATCCTGTTCTTTATAACATTGTGCAACATAGAAATGTGACTGTTTTTAAAACTTTTTACATGGAGCTCCTCGTCTAAATATAGGATTTAGAAGGCTTCTGGTTGGGAATAAATGGGATATGTGGTCTCACCTTGTTCTAAGGATCATGGATGTTTCGCTCTCGGATACTCCTGACTATTTTCATTGGAATTTAACCACTAATGGGGTATTTACGGTTAAATCTATGTATGAGGATTTAATGAACGGACATACTGGTTTCTAAATACCTATCTGTGGAGGTTGAAAATACCTTTAAAAATTAAAAATTTCATGTGGTTCCTTGATAAAAAAAGTCTTGCTCACAAAGGATAATCTAGCTAGAAAAAATTGGAAAGGTGATACTCATTGTTCTTTCTGTGGGAATGAAGAGTCTATTGGTCATCTTTTTATTTCATGTCCATTTGCTCAACTTATATGGCGTGTTGTTTTTTGTACCTATAATATTCCACCACCATCCAGTGTAACTAATATGTTCGGTAATTGGTTGAATGGAGTGGATTTAAAGACCAAAAATAGAATTCGCATTGGTGTCTCGGCTATTTGTTGGTCTTTATGGAATTGTAGGAACAATCTTGTTTTTAATAGAAAACAATGCTTTCATGTCTTACAGGTTATCAATTTGGCGATCTACTAGATCCACTTATGGGCTTTTTTGCTCCCCTCGGATCAGCGCAAGCTTATGGAAGATGGATGCACAAGGCTACTTTTGGTGGCACAGGAGTTTTTCTCCCGACATACGTGGCAGCATATTCCTAAACTTTCGTAGTTTTTAGGTTTCGTGGCTGCTTCTCTCTTTTTGTATCGTTCTCAGTTGTCTTCGTGCCTGAGAAGAATAAGATGTAATAGATTCACACTTTGACGTTTCTTTTTAATAATAAACAGCTGTGTGCATCACTCGACGCAGAGGCTGGGGATACCCATTTCGGAAAAGAAAAAAATCAATGAGGCTCAATATTTCCTTCCAACTTAAGCATGTATAATCGCCATGGACCCCAATTATATCCTCATCAGTATGTTGATGGCACGCATCTCAAGGACACGAGTTATGCATGGAAGAGACTAGAAGAATTGAATCAAGTGCTGTCAAAAAAAATTGAATCAAGTGGACACAAAGTGCATGCGCAATGAGTCGAGCGCGGGACCGAGTACTTGGCCATTTTAACTGCCTGCCCTTCGCGGTACCACATTATGACCATGGGCCACTACTATCAGTACCAGCCATGCATAGAGAGATGAACAGAGAGAGGGGGGACGGGGACAGAGATAGATAGAGATATAGAGAGAGAGGGGGAGAGAGAGAGAGAGAGAGAGAGAGATTGCAAACAGGATGGTAAATGGTTGCTGGTTAGCAGGGAGGGAGCAGTCTGTTGTAGGGGGGCACCCCTCCCCTCCCGTTCAGCAGCGCACAGTAGGCTCGAAGCTCTGCTTCACGATTGAACACGTCCCCTTCACTCCAGCTGCAAAGCAAAACCACCATCAACAGTAGAACCACAACAGCGATACACACTACTGCAGGCTGGCACGGTGGTTACGCCCGGCGCGAGCGTGCTAGCTACAGTAACGTGCGTGCCGGACCCGCGCGTTAATGAGGAGACAGGCACGTTGGGCGTGGAGCAAGTACACGTACGTACTCTCACACAGTACGGTACGGACCATATATATGTGCGATGCGTCGTCGTACCAGCCTTTTCCCCTCTCCTTTGCAGCAGGCACATATACGGACACGCATGTCATGTGGCTTCCAAATTCCAATCCAGTAAAGATACTCATCACGCACCGTCCCTCCGTCCGTCCCTGCTGATTGAACTGCTCTGCGCGCGCCACAGTGGACGAGAGGCGACGCGATCGAGGCCGCGAGGTAGGCAGCTAGCTAGCTCAGTAGCCTGGCCGGTAGTACGTAGGAGTATGCACATACTTGAAGCTTGGTGCTTGCACACGAGATCGAGCTAGCCGGGGTGGTCGGTCCCTCCCTCCCTCGGCGTGCACGGGAACGAATCAGCCGTAGGATCCAGCGGAGTACGTACGTACTAGTATGTGCACAAGAGGCGAGGCACAGTGCGTAGCGTGGACGCATATACGCAGGCACAGTGGCTGGTAGCTAGTGCGAAAGGGACGATCATGGCGCCCGGCCGGCCATGCATGTGGTAGCTGCTGCCTACACGGACAGGCAGGTATCGGGGGATCATGTCGCCTGTTACCCAGTAGTAGTGTAGTCTAGCGCGTCTCCACCGCAAACACTACCGGGCCCTGTCTCTCCCGCGGCAGGCAGCGCGCGGTACTGCCATGCCCCGTGTCACGTCCACGTCGATCCGTCGCTCGCCGGGACCGGCCCGATGGTTGGCGCTGCACGGAATTCCAAGCGCCTGCTCTGCCCCGCTCGTACATCGATGGTGGTGCCTAGCTAAGCTTGATTGGTGATCACTGATCTGATCAGTGGCGTGGAGTTAATCCATCAGCCCGATGCAGGCCGGGGTGCTGTCAGATCGATGCATGCATGCATGCATGTTACCAGCCTCCCCCCCCCCGATTATTCCTGCTGGGAGGGGACGTGATGTGTTAGAGATAATACGTGGAAGCGACATGCATGTGTCGCTTAGCCAATCTCCTTCTCCTGCTCGATCTCCAGCACCAGGGACGGGGTAGCCGTGTTGGTGCCATGCCGACACATTCGCAAAAAACTTATTTTACATCCTTCGTTGGGCGACACGCTAAGCCATGCTGGGACGCGACAGCCACGCGCACGCCTACAGCGATCGGATGGAAACTCACCGGGTCTCCGTTGCTCGCACCAACATGCACCTACGTACAGCACCGCTCCATCGGTCGCCATGCATCGGTACTGCCAGCACGTGCTAACTAGCTCGTACAGTACAGGCAGTCTGCATAAAAGTTATCAAGGAATGAAGCGCAATGTCAGTATTTCACAATGGTTCGAATAAAACCAATCACAAGCGTAAAGAGGCTGTTGATCTCTAGCCAGCGGGCGCCTTGACCGATCCATCGGCCCTGAGCTGAGCAGCAGCTAGCCCTCTGCAACTGAGCCATCTTCCTGTACTACCCAATTCCAAAATTTCGTTAGGTTGCAATTCATCACCGGCATGCGGCTAGCTGGGGCCATCGCAATTACGCGGCTTAAACCAAATCGCGGGACCATCATCTCCATGCACGGGCATGGTCCACGAACAGCGTGCGTTGCGTTGGTCCAATTTTCTGCTAACAAAAACACGGTTTCCATCCTCATGACAAAACACCTACGATCGTTTTTGCCTTCACTTTTATTTTCGCATGAAACATAGCGGAAACTAAAGCAAGTAACGACAGGCATACTTTCACCGGCTAGATTCACGCGCCTGTCAGATAGAAAACAACAAGCACAACCCAGCAGGCCGGGCCACAGGCTGAACTAGGGACTTGAGATTCAGATCAAACACCTGCATGCAATCTTCGTGTGACATCGGCATGTCTAGCCACAAACGGACTGCAAGCCAAACCAAGTTATTTACCAGACCCCACGGCTTGGTTCTTGCGTAGATAGGGGGGCCTTGCATTGCATGCTTTCCCGCATGGTATAAAGTGACAAAATGGGAACATTATACAGGAAGCATCATCCTTTGAATCGAGTTAATGCAAAACCTGAGACAAGAATCAGATGCGCCTTACCGATAAGCCTGCTTTAACCCCATTAGTTTCCACACAATACTTCTTCACCCTCTTCCTGGACATCCATGCTCAACCCACCTGCTATGGCTTACCATTGTAATCATCGATCTAAAACATAACTCTTGGTACATATGGCTGTACCTGATACAACAGCACACCTATTAGGTCACAGCTCACATATAGTATGGTTATATTTTTAGAAAATGAGATCACGGCTCGAAAAAATGGGGGAGATGTGCAGTGTAAAACACTATACAATACCTGAATATCAGAAACAGGCTGGTGTGGGCGCACCAAAACCAAAAAAATCAAGTCGCAAATATCTTGCAGAATCAATAACTATTTAAACAGGACAAGGCCTGAGCAGGATATGTTCCAATGGTGAAAGCATCTGCTGGTACTTATATGGCAATTCTGCCTGGTGTGGCTACATATGTGCGTAATGCTTGTCTCACCATCGCGCCCACTCCAGCTGGACCTGGTACTCCTAAAACCTGCTATGCGTGTGACCACAGTTGCCCCCATCATTTGATCCTGTGGCTGGCACTTAGTGCCATGAGATGGGGGCACAGGAACTCGCCTCGTGTACCTTCTTTCAGTCAAGGCTACATAATTTTGATCAAGGACTTGTAGAGAAACCGTGACCTAGAAACTGTTGGATGAGCACCGCCGGTCGCTTTAAGTTGCTGTGTTATTTCCCAAACGATTCCTGCACAATGTCTTAGAAACCTATGGCAGCAGAATCAATCAATGGAAGAAGAAAAACAGAAAGGTGTGCGCTAAGGTAAGAAGAAATAAATTTTATCTTACAAGTAGTTATCCACAAGTATATTCTGATGCTGCAAGTTAGTATTATACCACAAGTCATCGCACATCCAATGAAAATCTACCCCAACAGTAAATATCAACGGCATAAGAGTCTTGGCTTGCTAACATTTTACAGCATTTAATTCGCTGCGGTATGGAATTGAAAGCAATCGGGTGCATTCAGAACCTTATTCTGGCTCCTAATGCTGTAAATCAAGAATTTATTCTGGATAGTGATGGATGAACATTTAAAAGGAAAAGGCCAAAATTTAAAGTCCACAGAAACAGAAGCACCACCTGTCTCCGTCAGCGATGACAGCCAGCATATCATCTCGGCTCTCAACCACTTGGGTAATTGGTTCATACAACAACAGCAGGCACAATCACCAAGACTTAGCATATCACATCCAACAGAATCTTGGAGACCAGTTGAAATGGCAATTTTTAATGTGCCATGTGTTAGAGTATTAGGTGCTCATCTTTTTTTTCTTTTTTTTGAAATAAAACTGTAAGGAAAAAAGCCCCGAAAGTATAAATACAAATTTATAAACCCAGACACATTTATCACACACAACTCAACATTAACCCAGAACATTTATAAAGAAGACCCATAAACAACTAAGCAAGAACTGCATGTACAATAAAAGTTTCCTCCATGACAGCATAGAAAGCAATACCAAGGAACTCTTTTTGCAATGTATTTACAAAGGACGCAGGAAAACCTCTAGCCAACTAGAGCATAACTAAGAAAATGCAGTAGAGAGCCAGAGATGGTCCACAGGAAAATTAGCAGCCATCAACCTACTGAGCATCTAAAAAACTTCCACAAATTTGCAGCTTTGAACAGAAGTATGTCAATGAGAAGCAGTAGCCGTAAAACTAATAGTATGATCTTTCAGTACTTTTGGCCCCATCCTAGCACCATAGGAGTTAGTGACCCTGATAATTGCCACCAAACACACCCGAAAAGCTGCAAATCTACTGCTGCAAAAAAAAGGCTGGCAAAATTGGCACATTCATTTAATTGATCAGAGTACCTCACCCAGAACCAGAACACCTGATTTAGTACGATTCTTGCGTCAGGTCAAGTAACAATGTGGTAAGAAGTTAAAGTTATGATACGACAAACTTGCACGGATTCCCTTACGTTCATATCCATCCCCACACCCCCCAATAACATGCCATGATTATAGTTCTACAGATTTACGTTAAAATATTGAATGTATTTATCAAGACAAGGAATGAGTGCTTTCCATATGATATATAAAAGTAGTTTGATCTCAAACTCCTTTCTGTACGATAAAAAAAAAAGCAACAGGGTGGCCTAATAAGTAACAAGTTGGCTACTAAAAGCAGCAACCAACATATACATTAGTACACTAGTAAAGTTGTTGCAACCAATTTTCCACAGAATATAGGATAAATTATGTTACAGATCGCTATGGCCAATTTGCGGAACGATTAAGTATACAAGCTAGAAATAGGAAACAGAGTATACATCATTCGTGATCAGGAAACCAGGTTGATTTGATTTGAAAAAACTTAAGCCATTCTTCTCAGAAGATCCAAGCGTAACAGCAAAATGGTGAATCCTATATTTCTGGTGTCAAAATGGATGGGTGAAAAGGCAGGCACAAAGGAGAAAATAAAACTTTCCAGCACTTCAAATCAGCTTCAGACTGCTTATAACCAGCAGAAACTGATACACCCAAAGTTCCATATCGGAATCTGATGCCCAACCAAAACTCTACATTTTAGCTCGGCTAGAAATTCTAGCAGTAATGTCAATGGTTGGTTTATTCATAACCATGGTAGATACTAGACTTAGTTGCTCCAAGAAAGAACACAATGTTGATGGTTAATGGCATGCTTGGTAGTTGGAACTTCTACCCAGGTTATGCTTATTATATAATAAATTATGTGTAGCTTCAGGCTTACAAGACCAGTAAAGTAAATTAAATGTAGGCCATTGACAATAAAAAAAATCAAGCAGCAAAAGTCTAACATCGATGGTAGAGTAAAAATTCACATGGCAAAGATACAAAGGAGAATATTTTATTAACAAATGAATCTCATCAGTTAAGTTTTGCTAGTTCAGTCCGTGTACTTTGTGCACTAGTGGACACAAGTAATGTCACCTTATGTAGCCACGAATCACACCACTGAAATGGGTAAAAGATTCTTCGCTGCATAAGATGTAAAACTTTATTTCTGTCAAAACAAAATGTAACAATTTATGAACATTCAACAGTATTTCGATTTCAAAACAAATTAGTTTGTTTCTTTGCGGGGAGAATTTTTTTTGACACCCTTTGCGGGGAGAATAGATTAGGTAATGTGGTACAAGATCCATAGAACCCAGATTGTTAACCCATGGCGTTCTAGACCTTTAGGCATGTACAAAGACCAATAAAAGGAGAGATAACAAAATGGTAGGACTGTTAATCTAACTCAAAGACCTCTATGGTATCGAATAAAAGGTAGTTCAGACTTTGCACATCACGATCACGTCATGTTAATTTTTAGATACAAAGATAGCAAGACAAAGTGATATCAGAGCTATTTATTATTGTGGCAGGGCTGCAGCTCGTGAAATGGTTTCCTTTCATCTCTTGGTGACTCTAAGACCAACATTAGACAGTAAAAATATGCAAGAACAAGAAGCCATCACAGTGAGAGACCCTAACTGGAACAAACTGGGTAACTACCGCCACGAGGATGGCCCGGCGGCATGACATAGGGGATTGGGGAGTAAAACATAGGTTATGGCAGGGCGAACAAGGAGTTAATAGATTGCTTAATTTCTCAACGTTTAATTGATAACTGATTTATATGTTGTCCCTTATATATGGAGGACCTGACGCCTAAGTAATAATCCGAAGGATAAAGATCCAATCTATAACTGTAATCTTATCTACTTACTACTTAAATAACTCTCCTGCCTATTTAGATAATATTCCATATATATAAGAATGTTGCATAACTTTACATACTTACACAAAACACTGACAGGGACAACTGCGGATACCCACCAAAAATCATCGAAAAAGCGTGACCAGAACTTCTCAAGAAGAATTGTAACAAGTGGAACAGATAGGTATATGCAACAGGGTTAATGAGTATTTACTGCAGCACGATGTTAATCAATATATAACTATAAAACAAAGTTTGGAATAGAGAACCTGAGATTAGAGAGGGATAAAAAACCAATTGAAGTTCAGTTTCAATAGGCTGGTATAAAGTGTTTATGGAGAGAAGTACTAAGAAGAGACACAAAACTGGCATCAGTTCAGTATCTCTTTAGTTGGAACTAGGAAAAGAACAACCGCAAGTGGTGCAAAAGAAATTTAAGACTGTAGCGCATGGATGTCCAAGGAAGGATGATTTGGGCCAAGCAGAAACGGACCAAAAGGAAACAACTTTCCCTTAAAGTTACAAGAAAAATTTGCTGAAGATGATGTGTTTGTGGACAGAAGTTCACAGAATTTATTTCACACATTCGTGTATACCTAGGGTAGTCATAAAATGTGCGTGCATGGTTTTAAGAGTGGAGGCATACCTGGCATCACCATATAATATATTAATGTATCAAAGAACCAGGTCGGTAAGATTTTACGTTCATATGACGAGAAATTTTGTGAACTCAGAAGGATCTCTCCAAGAGTGCTAGAACCTAATCAACCAACTCAACACCACAATCGACTTATACAACAAGAAGGTATATTGATCAGAGATATGCACGTGGTGGAAGCATGAAAAAATATCATGAAGCTGGTAGGCAAAATCATTTCATTTCTTTCATGGCCACGGAAATCTCTGAGTAATAGCACAGTAACATGGACAAAGCCAGGAAAAGGAAAATAAAGAACCAATGTTATAATTCATTCTGTGCACAAATTCTTAGGTTTGATTATAAAAATAGCAGGCACTTGTTTTGCGGTTAATATGAAGCTGGTTTTGATAGCTCCAATTTCTTTGGAGATTATAAAACATGTGTTCTTCTATGGTTTAATATTCCAGATAGAGTTGCATGGCTGAAAACATATACACCACAGGCTCATCAAATGCTGCCTGGAAATGGAACAACATTAGTCCAACAAGCCAGCAAGTCTGGATCAAATAGACAAACAGCAAATATAGACGCTGCTAACATATTATCATGTAACTGGAGTATGAAAATGATTACACAAGTAACCCCAATGCAGTTGCAGCTTCGCCCTATAATGCATTTTCCTGATATGTATCAGTTTTCAATCCTCAGTTCCTCACGATATCAACAGATTTGTCCTATGGACGAAGCATTGATAAGACAACAGCTCACAGAAGAGATATCCCAGCTAGTGCCCATAAAATTCAAATATGGTTGCACCTCCTCAGCATACCACCAACATGAAACTATACTCATGTCGTTGCATACTCCCATTAGAGGGTGGTGGCTGCCAGGGGGGATTAGTTACCACAGGGAAGAGAGGAGACTGAGTCTTCTAGGAACTAACATTTACAGATTGTGTGTGGATCCAGAATACATGATAGCGGTAGCGCACTACTACGCACCTACGTTGTTACTACACATTTTAAAAGTGCTCTAGTCGCACACACAATTCAATGGTTAGTGACCAGTGACCTGGCTATTATAATTGTAACTAATTTGCTAAGAGGCCTTCAAGCATTTCAAATCTAACCATTCAAGGCGCAATTGAGGTTTCATGACCAAATTGGTTCCCCGGGTCCAACCTAAACCTATCCGCTATCCCTCTGCTTGTAAGATTTTCCAGGCTATCATACAAAAGTTTCAGGTTCCTCAGAAAAGAAAAACACAGTGAATACTGAAGCTTCACAGCAGATGCATTACTCCAGTAACCCTCCTGTGTGTCAGTGTGTGACTGTGTGTGCCACAACTGGGAAGGAAACTACCTCTAGTACTAAGATTATGCTTCCAAACCATATATCGACCTATACCACCGAATTCGAACGCTAATTGACCGACACAACGGACCGCGCTTACAGTTTTGCTCCCTTACCTGGGGCTATGTCACGCACCAACTTGGGGTACTGGACCGCGGGATCTCCGGCAACCCGGAGCACGCGCCACCGGAGGCCACGGCGCTGCAGATGGGAAGGGGGATGCGGCAACTGGAACTTGTCAGCTCGCCGGCGACCGCAACCTTGGCTCGCCAATCAGTGCGCTCGTTCCGGTTCCGCGCTCGGGTGTGTTCTAAACTGGGTTGAGCCAAACCTGAAGTGGACGGCGGAGTGCGGCGCTGGGACTCTGGTTAAAAGGGCAAATTCGGCCCGTTTCTGTGCAGGGCCGAATGTGCAGCCAACTCATCTGTGCTCTTTTCACCGAGATCTCTCTTTCCTATTTCTCGAGCTGTTTTTTATTGGGGAATTTCTCGATCTGTTTTAACGGAGTACATTGTGCCTAGGATGTAAATGGCTCAATAAACGGCACCATATAGTCCCGTTTATTTAGCTCCTTAGTTCGTTTTGTGGGAAAGAAAGAAAAGGTTCTTGATCTGTTGACCAATATTAGTGGGATTAAATGGAATTAAACGGGACCCACTTTTCATCCTCTCTTCCTAAGAACACGACTTTTTTTTTTAGATTAAAAAGGGTGAGCCCCGGTTTTATTGAAACCAAAACGGTCAAGGTTCACACAAACTGTTTAGGGCAAAACGCCACATACGGCGAGCCAGACAAACGAAAGCCCAAAAGCAAAGGCTAGGGGACAAATGAGTTAAACGTCTACAAAACCAAACGCAACATAAAACGACCATTACATGGACTTGGAGAGAAACTTCGCGAGCAGGCGCTGGCAAGTAGCTTCTTGGGCGGCAACAGGTCAGGAAACCCTCCCGAGCGAGCCATCGGTGCCAGGCGATCCGCAAAATCTCTTCGCGGAGTTTGTTCAGCTTCAGGATGTTCGTTGCGATGAGAGGGGATGCAGAGGGAGGCGCCAATATTTTCTATTGCTCCAGCTCGAATGTCGTCCGCCTCCAGATGTCCTGAACACCTGGCCAAGCTAACCCCTAGAAACACATAGCATTTCTCAATTTCCAAATCGACCAAAAAATTGCAGCACACAAGGAATTAATATGAGAGTTCTTTGACTCGCTGATCCACCACCTGGCAACAGATTCAAAGTTCGTGCCAACACTGATACCTAACATGTCAAAAACAACAGGCCAAACCAATTTGGCAACAAAGCACCCAAAAAACAGATGGTGGCATGATTCTGTTTCAGAACAGAAAAGGCAGGTCTGCGCTTTGCCAAGTTATCCCTAGGCAGAAGTCTGTTGTTAGCTAATAACCACAAGAAGACATGCAGCCTAGGCTGCACTTTAAGGCTCCACACATGTCGGATATATACCGAATAGGGGTATAGAAGATGGTAGACAAAAGAGCTGGACTACCAGGGTGGCCTGCAAGGTAATGGGCTTAGGTCCATTGGGCGGCCCAGTAGTCCAACGCGTAGAAGCCGGATTCTAGAAGAACCCGGATCACGGCCCGCGTGATCTGGCTTGGAGGAGAAGACGGATTCCTTACTTTCCAAGTTACAAGTTAAACGTAGTCTTCTAGGTTTCTGGTTCTGTAAGCCCTAATCCGGCTATTATATAAAGCCGGACGGGAGATAGATTTCATAAGTTCAATAAGTTCCTTTAGTTCCAAGGTTCTAGGTCCAAGCTCAAGCCATACGCAACTCGCCGGGAAGTTCATCCTCGACGAGTAGCTGGATCTATTCCCTTACATTGTAACCTTATTATACGGGCTTTAGTCCCACATAGTGAGAAGTGCAGGAGTAGGTACGCCGTACTGTCGCGACGTACCGAACCTGGGTAAATCCCGTGTTCTGTGTTTACTACGCTATCCCGTTACCCCACGTCTCTACCGTAGTCTCATGGCACCCCAGTCTATGAAAACTACTACGATGTCTCGACAGTTGGCGCCCACCGTGGGGCAAACGACGTCAGGCGTGAAGTTCCGATCTGGGATATTAGGCGGAATCGGAAGATCGATCACTGTCGGAAGCTTGGAATTTGACGACGACGTCGGGCGCTTCCTCGACAACGGATCCTACATCCCGGCGCAAAACCATCTGGTAAGTGCCTGCGTTTTACCGATTGGATCTGCTAATATCTTTATCGGATTAACCGCGGAAGCAATGGGGTTTTGCGGTGAAAGCAATTATCTCCCACCCGCCCTATACCCAGTCGAAGACGACTATGATGCCGGATTTTGCTCAGATCGCCGACAAAACAGTGATACGCACTTTATCGGCATGGTGCAATCCGAGATCGCCGAAAACACGGATGACGGAAATCCCGTGCAAGAGGCAGACAACGATACACCCGTCACAGAAACGGAAGAACCAATACCCGTCACAGAGACGGAAGATCCGACATCCGTCAACCAGACGATGAGCTCGGAAACAGAGTCCGTGCTTGCCGCCATTGAGGCGAGATTGGAGTCGGAAACCGGATCGGATAACTTCTCCGAAGACGAAGATGATGATGCCTTCGTAAGAAAAGTTAAATCCTTTCAAGAGGGGTTCCATGAAGTGCTAATGGCAAAACCAGCTGATACAACGGGTGCCGATAGCCAGGAAAGCCCTAAAACCCCTCCGCCAGCAGAGGAGAGGGAAGACGGAGAAACTTCTCCGATATTTCCTAATGTCAAGGAGATGACAGAGGATGAACCTGTCAAAAAACCTCCCTCTTCCAAGAAAAAGCACCGTGCTTCTAAAAAACTCCAGTACAAACTCCGGAAGAAAAAGTCAGCTGATCTCGCTGATGAAAACCTGGAAGTTGGAGATATTAGTGGCACAAAGCCTACGGAAAAGAAATCTAAGGAAATCACTGCTCCGCCAATGACAGAACTGGAAGAGCAAGAACTATTACAAACTCCAGTGGGACCCAATGAACCCCCTGAGATGCTGGAAGCCAGGAGACAAGCTTTCCAACGGCAACAGCAACAACTGCTTAGATCTCGGCAACACCTCCAACAAACCCATAATGACATCAAAATTATGAAGGAAGAAATTGAGGAGTACGAGAGAAAGCACAGATCTGCCTTAAAACCTACAAGGTTACCCGGAATTACAAAACCGGAAGAACTGCCGCCGAAAGAAAGGTTCTATAACCCATCTTGGCAAAAGCAGTTAAACGGCAAAGATGCCAAGGGCGAACCAATATACAAAACCGCAGCTGAAAACGCGGAAGCAGCGTTCGCCATCTTGAACAACGATCTGTACTCCAACGGGGAAAAACTCCAAGGGGTGTATGCTTTCCTAGGAAAAGCATTACAGCAGCAACAGCGAGGACAAGAGCGATCAGGGAGGCTGCATGATAATTCCGCCCTCTGCAAAACTGTTACTTGCGCTGCGGGAGCACCTGGACCGGAAGAACCCGGAGATTCGGACAAAAAAGAGGATCCGAGAAAAGACAAGAAAAACCCCGACAACCGGGACGCAGCGTCTAGAACCGGACCTCATCTCCCGAAAGATGGATATAAACCACACGATCGGGAAGACAAACACCGGAATGACGGCAAAATAATGCCACCTCCGAGAAACCCAGCTGAAAAAAGCTGGAAGATACGATACACCTCACAGGCGTGAAAGATCTCGGACACCGCCCAAAGATAAGGAAAGGTACAGGAGCAGGACTCCACCTAATCCCAGAGGGCGTGACAACGGAAGAGATAGAGATAACCTCGGAAAAACGCGTCCGCGTAACAATGGAAAAGAAAGGAGTAGATCCCCTTCTGTCCATTCAGCCGGGAGATATTCTGCGCATATTGACAGAGCAGAAAAGGATGATCTATACTTTGGTCCTAAGTGTTTCACTGACAGGATCCGAAGGATAACCCTGCATTCTGGCTTTGCCAAAGTTGGTCCAACCTACCAAAAATATACCGGCAGTACAAACCCGGATACCTGGCTTTCAGATTATTACACAGCCGTCCAGATCAACAACGGGATAGACCTGGAAGCTGTTAAGTTTCTTCCCCTAATGTTGCTAGACGGAGCCAGAGATTGGATTAATGGTTTACCATCAAGAACTGTCGACAGTTGGGATGATATGGCGAGAGTATTTACTCAGCATTTTCGAGGAACATACAAACGCCCAAATAGCATCAACCAGCTGAACCGTTGCACCCAATTTGAAGACGAACCATACGTGGATTTCATCTCCAGATGGACTGCAATGAAGAATAGTTGCTCTGGGGTAACTGACGTACAAGCAATGCATGCTTTCGTCAATGGCCTAAAACCCGGACTTGTACCGTTCATGGTTGGCTCTAAAAAGCACAAAGATCTCGGATCTATGCTTACAACCGCTAATGAGCATGCTGCAGCCGAAGACGATATCAGAGCAAGAGGAGGCAATATTGAGTCACTGATACTGGCCAAGAAAACACCTCGTTCTGATAAAAAAGGAACTCCGGAGTCAACAACAAAGCCCAAGGAGGTTAACTTAGCCTTTGGAGGAGAAAAAGGGAACAAGTGGAAAGGCCGCAGTCCGGATCCCATCAATTACACTCCTGAAGAATGGGAGAGAATTAAGTCGGAACCCTGCGTCCACCACTCTCAGTTTGGGAAACCAACCCACACGAACGCGCAATGCCGGCTAAACAAGCATATGAAAGGCAATGCAGGATCCGGAAGTAAAGGGAAGGGTTCCAAGAGGAAACCTGCCAAACAAAAGCCAGAAGCTGAAAAAGAAGACAGTGAATCGGACACTGATGACAAAATCCAGGAACAACAGCGAAAAGGCGAACCTAAATTTCCGAGAGTTGACGGAGAAGCAATGCTAACTTTCCTAGCAACCCCGTCAGCAAAGGTGGCCAAAAGGACACTTCGAGAAATAAACGCGGTTGTTCCTGCAACCCCAAAATTCTTGAAGTATTCCAACACACCGATAATCTGGGATCAGTCTGATCATCCCGGAAATATCCCTGAACCCGGCACACAAGCTCTTGTTGTAAGCCCTATTGTTCAAAACACTAGGCTAAGAAGAGTGCTGATGGACGGAGGATCCAGCATCAATATAATGTACCTGGATACACTGAAGCACTTGAAGATATCCGAGTCCCAGCTCAACTACAGCAATATACGCTTCCATGGCATCGTTCCTGGCAGGCAAGCACGATCCCTAGGAGAAATCTCCCTAGATGTCACCTTCGGAGATAAAGATCACTTCCGGCAGGAAAAAGTATCCTTCGAAGTTGTGCCGTTCGAGAGCGTGTATCACGCAATACTCGGACGTCCGGCTTTCGCCAAGTTTATGGCAAGATCTTGCTACATCTACAACAAGCTGAAGATGCCAGGACCCAAAGGAGGAGTAATCACCATTGCCGGTGATTTCAAGCTGGCAAACGAGTTGGAGAAGCAAAACGCCCTTTGCGCTCAAAGAGTTATAGCTCAGGAAGAACTGAAGGAGTTAGCCAAGGAGGTATCGCCGAAAGAAATGCCGGCAGGAAAAGAAACTCGGAAGCCAACAGATAGCTTCAAGGCATCCGAGAATACAAGACAGGTAATCCTAGATCCCAAAGATCCGACAAAATTCGTCGTTGTAGGGACTGGGATGACCGACAAATAGGAAGGCGAGCTCATCAAGTTCCTCCGTGAGAACTGGGACATTTTTGCTTGGTGTCCAGCTGACATGCCAGGCGTACCCAGGGAACGTGCTGAGCACCAACTCAAGGTTATTCCCGGATCAAAACCCGTCAAACAAGGTCTCCGTCGATTTGACGGAAGAAGACGGAAGGCTATTGGCAAGGAAATTATCCGGCTTTTAGCAGCGGATTTCATCAAGGAGGTAATCCATACTGACTGGTCCGCAAATCCGGTATTAGTACCGAAGAAAGACACAACTGCCCTCAGAATGTGTATAGATTACACAGGATTGAACAAGTTATGTCCGAAAGATAGGTTTGCGCTGCCGCGAATCGATCAAATAATAGACGCCACTGCAGGCTCTGAGCTTTTATGCTTTTTGGATGCATACTCCGGGTACCACCAAATACGCATGAAAAAGGAAGATCAAATCAAGACTTCTTTTATAACCCCGTACGGGACGTATTACTATGTAACCATGCCTTTTGGCCTGAAGAACGCAGGAGCAACCTACCAGCGTTGCATGCAACGTTGTTTGCATAGTCAGATTGGAAAAAACGTCCATGTTTACGTGGACGATATTGCTGTCGTAACCAAGGAAAAAGATACACTCCTTGAGGATTTGCGAGAAACTTTCGAAAACTTGCGCACTTACAAGATGAAGTTGAATCCATCTAAGTGCGTATTCGGGGTTCCCTCAGGAAAACTTCGGGGTTTCATCGTTTCTCGCAGAGGAATAGAAGTTAACCCGGAAGAGATCAAGGCAGTCTCGAACATCTCGGAACTTACGTGTGAAAAAGATGTCCCAGAATTGCCGAGTTCCGCCACAGCCATAAAAAGATTTCTTAGTTGGCTGGGGGCTAAGAACCTACCATGCTTCAAGCTGCTGAAAAGTTTCGACAAGGTCAAGTGGATCGCGGAAGCCTGGGAACACCTAGCAAGTTATGTCCCCTTCTGTACTTAGTTCAAATCTATGTAAACATCTTTTGAGATCATGAAATAAAGTTGTCGGAATGCTGTCATCTATTTTTCTTATAAGTGCAAAGTGTTTCCGCCTCATCTATTTCCCAATGATCTTACAAATTTCTCAATGTTAACCCGAATTGTGCTTGCGTACTCGGCGTTACTTAACTGAATGATTTTTCAGCCTTTTAACGGCTAAAGGAAACTTGAATTGCCTGCGTGCCCAAGTTTCACTTAAAACTTTCCTTGTTTCTCTAAGTCTTATCTGATCGTGCGTATGCTGGGTTACTGGAACTAGTTAGTAAAAATGCCTTTAGCATGATTCATGTTTTCGAGTTTCAAAACTGCTTGGTTCGTCCCCAGTTACTCGGCATAACGATTCATAATGCTATTTGAGCCATTTCAAACACTAAGGACAGTTAAAGCATACACACCAGAGAACTTAGAAGATAAAGGAGTGGTAAAATTCAAACAACTTGCAAAGTAATTTCATAGTTTAAACTGCAAAAGGCGGAATTTTCATTAATACATAAGAAGCATTACATTTTGGATTACAAATGAAAGAACAGTAATGCTCCTATTGTCTAAATTTTCTATCCAGGTTCCAGGCAACCCTTCAAGAATCCGACTCCTCCTCGCTGCTTTCTTCATCGGGAATCGGATGAGCTTCTTCTTCTGGATAGTGGACGCCGACATTTACCATGGCGGCAATCTGGGTGGCGTGGCCCTTAACTTCACCAAAGATGGTGGATCGTTGCGCATCCGTGTATCCCTGAGGGACACCGGTGGCCACACGCCAGGATTTGGCACTAGGGTAGTGCATGCGCATAAGGCCTAAGGCCATACGCGCACCACCCCGTGCAGCGGAGCGGAGAACAGACTCCTTGGACTCCGCCACCTCCATGATGATACCCGGAAGTTTTTCAACCTCCGAGCATTCCCCAGATTTTTCGGGAAGAAACTTGCCTACCAGCTGCGTTGCAGCAGCCTTCATCAAGTTCCATGTCTCCCCGAAAGCTCGGATGCCTGCAGCCCGAGTGCCATCTGGGGTGTCTCCTGTTTGATCCGATAAAGCATACAAAAGGGTTAAGGAGACAAACAGAGAAAGCAAAACATGGAAAGATGAAGACAAGGGTAAAAATTTACCGATGAGTTTATCGATTTCCGAAACTTCCTCCAGGCGAAGGTTCAGAGCTTCAGTCAAATCCTGGATGGTGGATTTGTCTTTCTCCGCCTGCTTGGAAGCCTTGGAGTTAGCCACTCCAAGGGCCAGATTGCTGGTTTCCATGTCTTTTTGAGCCTTCACAAGATTCTTGTGAAGCTCAATGTTCTCATTGCGGAGAATCTCGGCGTTGCCGGAATCTTCTGCTGCTTGTTTAGCTTCAGCTAAAGCAGCTGAAAAAGCAAAGGGAAAATCCGAGTTGATCAATTTCCTCGGGAAAAAACCTCAACAAAGTCTTAAATCGGAAATTTCAAAACGAAAAAGCCTACCTTTCGTTTCCGTCAAAGCAAGCTGAGACGATTCCAGCTCCGCCTCTCTCTCCTCAAGAATAGAAAGAAGACTTCGAACTTCTTTATTCTTGATAGTGAGCTTCCTGAAAACTTCAAGGTTTATGGCCTCGGAGGTTTGCTGAAACACAGCAAGGAAAAGTATGGTTAATAAAAACATCAAAGCAAAAAGCATGCATTTTGTTTAATGCTTGGGGGCTAGAGTTACATACCTGGCTCATGCGTTGCAAACCTGCTAAGTTTTCCCGGAATTCCTTCGCGTATTCCGCGAAGTGATTTTCGGTCGCGTTCAAGCCGTCATTTATAGCCTTAAAATCCTTGTCAAAGGTGGGGATTTCCTCGTCGAATGTCCGAGAAGATTTCCCCACCTCTGGAGCCGCCCTTTCCCTCGTGTCCGACTCGGACACAACGGGCTGGCTGGGCTCTGGGGGCTTGGTGGTGGTGGCGGCAGTAGGTTCTTCCGCCATTGTCTGCGGCGTATCCGGGGCGACGGCGGGAGATGGTTGGCTGCCTCGGTTGGAAGAAGCTCTGAGCTTCTTCAACTTTCTCGGCTTCAAGGTGGAGGGGGGCAAGCTAAAAACCAAAAACCCGGAAAAGGTTAAAACACCGAAGATGGACGAAAAAGATCCCATAAAAGAAAAAACCCAGAAGAAAATAACCTGGACGTGGCGACGGGGATTCCGTCAAGGTCGATAATTTCATCCGAAGAAATTATCTTCTTGCGTTTGCGCCCACCAGTAGCGGCAGTACGCAGCGCATCCAGCTCGGCCTCGGAGGCTAACTCCGAGTCTGGAAGATCCACAAGCTGTTGGAAAAAGCCAATCAGATTCGAAAGGTAGATTATCCAGGAAGTAAAAATTATACCCAAATAACGGGAAAATTACCTTAGGAGCGGGGTTGTCGGCCGTGTACATTGGCCGACTCTCCGTGTATTGATCGCGCGAAGCGACCAACTGATTGATGCGCCGCCGGAGCTCCTTTGCGGGCCAATCCTTGTCGGTTGTCCGCATTGGATCCTTGGCTCCTGTGTATTCACACAGGAGACGGCCTCCGTGGTTTGCTAATGGCTGAATCCGCCTATTCAGCCAGCAAAAGACCGTGTCCATTCCGGTCAAAGGAGGTTTGGAGGAAGTGAGTTTGGCGATGCGCCTCTTGATCCTTAGTAGATCTGGAGGCAGAACCTGGATGGCCTCTGTAACCCAGTTATCCTGGGGAACAGCGGCGGAGTTCACAAAAGGTGGAACCCCGACGGCTTTTTTAGGAAAAGGCACGTCGGGGTGATAAAAGAAGGAACCCGTCCAGAATTTGACGGATTCCGAGGTTTTTATTTTGGGGAACCAATCCTCTCGGAATCTCCGAAGAGTAAAGGAAATGGTTCCGCAATTTGGGAGTGCGCCCTCCGAAGAGTTACGCTTAACCCCAAAGCAGTACAACCAAAAATCTAACCTAGGCTCTATTCCTAGGTAACCCTCGAATAAGGCCTGGAAGCCGGCCATATACAGAATGGAATTGGGAGGGAGATTATGAGGTTGGATGTTGTAGTGAGCTAGAACTTGGAGGAAGAAAGAAGAAGGGGGAAGCCCCATACCTCGCAGAAGGTGGGAGGCGAGAAGCACCCTTTCGCCCTCTTGCGGCGCGGGTTCGGTCTCCTCTTCCGGGAGCCGCCATTTCTTCTTCAAAACCAGGCCTTCCTTCTCCAAGTTGGGAAGAAGAGCCGGGGGAATACTGCAGGCAATCCAGTTGCCTGCAGTTTCCTCTTCTTCATCTCCTCCGGCGGCGGCGGTGGTGGCGGCCTTCGCGGCGGCAAGCTGCTCGTCGAGGAGCTCCACCTTTTCCTCCGCCGTTTCGGGAGCGAACGGCGGGGTTGATGCGGTGCTTGGTCCCGCAGCATCTGTGGTGGCGGAGACGTTTCCTCCGCCCGCTGTGGACGCCGTAGTTTTTTCCAGCTCGCCGCCGGCGTGCTTGGGCGACCCAAGTTGGGGATCTAGATCGCTCAGGAGCTCGTCGACGGAGGCGCGAACTGGCGATGATTGTGGAGACGCCATCTTTCTCGGTGGTGTTGGTGCGCTCCGGCGTGGGAAGGGCTCGTCGGGGCAGGGAATCGTTCTCGCTCTCGAGCTCGCGTTCGCACCAATGGTGAAGGCAGTGAGGGAGTGAAGAAGGTTGATGAGGAGGACGAAGACGGCTATTTATAGCCTAAAAACCCTCTAGATACGCGCCAACGGCTCTTTTGACCGTTGGATGTTCGACGCGTGTCGCTCGCCGGAAAATCCGGGAAACGGAACGACAGAGGAATGATGGCTATCTCCTCGTTTCTCGTGAGAATCTGTCAGAGATACGTTGCAGGGTTTCCCGCGTGAAACCAAGCGGTGCTTACGTCAGTATGATTAAAGCGCTGATGTCACATGTTCCTTTTCCGCGAAGGATCGCGAGAAGAAAAGCCGGATTTTCATAGTTCCGAGTTTTATGTTACCATCTCCTTCAAAAGGAAAGAAGAAAGAATCAAGACTGCTGAATCAAGTTTCCCGGACAAAATGTATTTGACGAAAGGCGGAGTTTCAGAGTTTTGATCCTTCCTGGGGGCTACTGTCGGATATATACCGAATAGGGGTATAGAAGATGGTAGACAAAAGAGCTGGACTACCAGGGTGGCCTGCAAGGTAATGGGCTTAGGTCCATTGGGCGGCCCAGTAGTCCAACGCGTAGAAGCCGGATTCTAGAAGAACCCGGATCACGGCCCGCGTGATCTGGCTTGGAGGAGAAGACGGATTCCTTACTTTCCAAGTTACAAGTTAAACGTAGTCTTCTAGGTTTCTGGTTCTGTAAGCCCTAATCCGGCTATTATATAAAGCCGGACGGGAGATAGATTTCATAAGTTCAATAAGTTCCTTTAGTTCCAAGGTTCTAGGTCCAAGCTCAAGTCATACGCAACTCGCCGGGAAGTTCATCCTCGACGAGTAGCTGGATCTATTCCCTTACATTGTAACCTTATTATACGGGCTTTAGTCCCACATAGTGAGAAGTGCAGGAGTAGGTACGCCGTACTGTCGCGACGTACCGAACCTGGGTAAATCCCGTGTTCTGTGTTTACTACGCTATCCCGTTACCCCACGTCTCTACCGTAGTCTCATGGCACCCCAGTCTATGAAAACTACTACGATGTCTCGACAACACAGCTGGAGTATGGATAGGAACAATCCCCCCTATTGTTGACAAAAGCATAAAAGGATCTAACATTGTACCTTCGAGAAGAATGAAACATCCAGGTAGGTATGTCCTCTTCATTAGTAAGAGTAACAGTACTTACTAGTTGGGACAGTTCTAGCCATCTAGAGAAACCCTTAGGAGAAACATTTCTTCTAAAAGCTCAGTGAGCTTAAGCTCATTGTCCAATTACCTATCCAAACATCACTCCAAAACTTAATTTTACTTTCATTCCCAACTTTCCATCTAGAACCACATTTAGCAGCTCTAGCAGCCCGCATTACACCTTTCCAGAAAGGTGAACTAATATTGGGAGCTGCAAAGAAGATATTTTGGTCTAGCTCATATTTATAATCAACAATTCTCTTCTAATTTTTTCTAAATCATTATGATATGTTTTAATCCAGGAAGCCATCAAACAGAGGTTGAAGTCTCCCAAGTTTTGGATACCAAGCCCCCCAAATTCGTTTTTCATGGAAACTAAGTCCCAATTGGCTAAGTGGTACATTTTATTATCCTTAGAGTCACTCCACAAAAAGTGAGCCATGTGGGAGTTAATTGCTTTAATTGCCTATTTAGGGAATTTGATAACAGATAAGAGATACATAGGTATGCTAGCAAGGCAGGCCTTTAGAAGGACCAGCCTGCTTTGGTAGTTAAGTAGTTTCCCTCTCCATCCAGCAAAACTTTTGAAAGTTATCTATGAGAGGCTGCAAGCCCTCTTTTTTTAATTTTGTAAAGTGAAGAGGGACACCAAGATACTTACAGGGAAAATCTGCAATCTTGCAACAAAAGATCTGGGCAAACATATTAACCTGACTAGGATCCACATGGATGGTCATCAGGTCAGATTTGTGGTAATTAATTTTCATCCCTGACATGTTCTAGAAACATGATAAAATCCATTTCATATTCCTAGCGTAAGCTATTTTTGACTCAAGGAAGAGGATTGTATCATCAGCATGCTGGAGGCCGATGATACCCTAGGAACAACTTGTGGGAGTAGACCGTGGAGAAGGCCAGCACTAGCAGCTTTAGAAAGCATTTTAGAGAAAACACCCCCCCACCAAGTTGAAAAGGACAGGGGAGCAAAGATCTCCTTGTTTGATGCCCTTCCCTGCTTTAAAGTAGGAGTTATTCATATCATTAACCCTGACACAAAGGGAGCCCCCCAACTAGGATACTCTTAATCCAACCCCTAACAATAGGCCCAAAGCCCCTGGAAAGAAGCATCTCATCTAGAAAACTCCAGTCAACCCTATCATAGGCTTTCTCATAATCCAGTTTAATGACTAAAGCAGGGTCACCTCTGGAGTGGGCAGCATGGATAACCTCCTGAGCTGACATCACACTTTCTAGAATGAACCTACCTTTAATAAAGGCATTCTGATTACTAGAAATCAACCTACTACCCACCATGGAGAGTTTGTTACTAATAGTTTTTGAAATAATTTTCAAGCTACAATTACCAAAGCTAATAGGCCTGATTTTTTTTCATGCCTCTAGCATCAAGTTCTTTAGGGATTAGAGTTATAATTGCAAAATTTAGGCTCGTTGCCAAATTACCTAGCTTAAAATCCCTAACCAAAGCCATAAAATCCTGCCGGACAAGCTCCCAAAACTTTTGATAAAAAAGAAGAGAAGCCATCAGGACCATGGGCACCACTGGCATAAGAGCCAAAGATAGCCTCCTTAATTTCCTCCACAGAAAAAGGTTTCTGCAAGAGATCATTCTCCTTGGCAGTAACCTTATCTTCTTGGTCCCAAAAATCAGTACCCAAATACATGTTCATTCTTGGTTCAGCAACAAACAAAGATTTGTAGAAATCTAGTGCTACCTTAAGCATGTCATTGGTTTGTTCCACTGGGCTATCAGAACCATCCAGGACTGCTATATGTTTTGTCTCCTCCTTTGGTTAGCAATAGCATGAAAATAAGAGGTATCCTATCCCCCTCTTTCACATATCTATCCCTAGATCTTTGCCAAGCCTTGGTTTCATCCAACCTAAGGAGTTTGTCAAGGTCAATTCTAATTTGACTCAACCTCTGTGCCTCAAGATTCTGAGAAAGTGTCAAGAATATCAAATTCTTGGAGCATGTCATTTTTCTTTTTTTATTGGCAGCATCAACATTAATGTTATAACCTTTACAGTTCCTTCTAAGGTTTCTCAGCTTGAACTGACACCTATCAATATGAGAGGTCAAGGAGCAGGGGAGCTTCCAAACCCTATGCAGAATCCCCATGTAGAATGATACAACTAATTTTCTCAAACAGGCTAAGCAACCTTTCTACCAGATGCACACACACACACACAGGTTTTAAGATGACAAATCGACAGTTGCAACGTTTTCATATGCCAAAACAGTTTGCAACCCGCTGGTCTTCTGATAGCTTGTGGCAGAGCACGTGAGATACATATTGTATGGTCCATGATCAGACCTTAACATCACATGGGAGAATGAAGCCGCCACCTCCCTCCTGAGCCGCCCCCTCCAGGCGACTCCGGGGGGCGCCCCCACCTCCCTCCCTCCCGAGCCCCTCCTACCCCCTCGACCCTGCTGTCGCTGTCGCCTGTCGCCGGCGGTGGTGGCGGCGCCCCCGTCCCCGACGGTGGGCAGGAGAGATGCTCCGCGGCGGCGCTCCATGGAGGCGGTGGAGAGCCGACGGTGGGCATGGGGCGGCGCGGCCTAGGGCCGGCGCTTGAGCCTCCCGGCGGGAAGGTGGTACGGCGGGGGTGCTGCGTCGCCGGCGGGCGTCTGGATCAGATCCGGGAATCGCTTGGGGACGCGGGGATTTGATGCCCGATGATCTTGGGTATCGGATTCGGCCGTGGTAGTCTGGCTACGACCTTGGTCTCGCCGGCGACCTAGTGTTGGGCAATGGTCTACCCCTTCTATGATGCTTTCCTGCTGGGAGTGGCTTCGCGGTGTCGGGCCGCGAGGCTAAAGAATAATGGCGGTGGTCCTAGGGTTTCCTGTCGCGCGAAGATGAAGGTCATGATGTAGGTCCTCTTTGATCAAGTCGGGGTGTCAACCGAAAGGCTCCGCCGGCGACTCCCATAGGCAACGCCTGGAGATTGCTGGATCGGTGAAATTTGGTCGCAATGCTCAGTCATCGAAGGCGAGATTGGAGGACTAGCAACGGTGTTCGGAGTCTTTGCATCGATGGGGAACTGGCTTGGAGTTACAAGATTCGTGGCATCTGTATGTCAGAGGGGGAGACAATATGCGTGGAGTCCAAAGTCCTACATTTCAGGGTGAAAACCCAAGGTATGGCCTTAATTGGTTGTACCTGGCACTGGTCTCCTTGGAGCCGTTGTTTTGAGAGCGAGGATTATCTTCAGGGTGAAAACCCAAGGTCTGGTCTTAATTGGTTGTGCCTGGCACCGTTCTTCTTGGAGACGTTGCTTTCGAAGAGTTGGACGTCAGCTGTTGTTTAGGTGGTGGTTGTGCGGATACCGCGAGGATTGTAACCCTGTAGCGGGACTTTTCTTCTTTTTTATTTCTTCTTTTTATTGTCTTTCGGCTGTGTGCATCCATTGCGTTGTTGCAGAGGCCGGGTGTAATTTGTATCTCCGCGATATTAATATACTTCCCTTTATCAAAAAAAAAAATGGTCACAGAAAAAGACTCCAAAGATGTTACTAGCACTAACCAGTACGATTAGCAACCAAGAGGATTTCGGTTGCTGCTACGATTTAGCCTAATAACATTGGCACAGCGAAGCTGATTAGCTTCAGTTCCATTTGCCAGAGAGGATGTGTTCAGTTTGTTCAGCACAAGAATAGTGATTTTCCAACATGAGATTTCACCGTCAGCAAAGTCCAGAAATTTGCAGCTAGGACTCCTGAAGGGAATCCCTGATGAGCTTCTCCGTGAGCTCTTTTGGAAGCCCCATTACGCTATCGATTGTACCAACCTGCACAGAGTTGCCATGTTGAGATGCAGTGAAATCTTTCACGGACGTAGAAATACATAGTCCAACCTAGAACCAGAACATGTAAGGATGCGACTCACAATGGATTCCACGAGTGGTGAAGTCAGTGGATGTTCCACCAGGAGGCCACCAGCCACGTAGAAGACATTGCCCTCCTCAATCTGAAACATACACAAGTGAAATGTTTAACAGATGATGAGAGGAGTGCAACATATTCCAAGACTTGCACTTCGTTTTTTGAGAAACCAGGAAGGAGCACTGCACAACATTCTCAAATTGAACTAACGGCTGTGTTTTTCTGACTTACCAGGCTATCAACAACCTCATCAGGTATCTTGTGGAAATAAACCTGCACAGGACAATCATAGTGGAAAGTGTGAGGCCAAAAACTCTGAAACACAGAACTCTAGATGATGGGAACATGGGATCATAACTGGATTCTGCATATTCATTAGGATTCCAGTGCCAATGATACCTTATAATTCAAAGTTTCAAACACGTAAAAGGGTTATCTGAGCATTCACCTAATTTTAATGAGGATCTACAAAGTTAAAATAGTACTTCCAAACTAAACCATAATACTGGTAAATCTAAATGCTAAATAGTATCAAATTAGTCTTGAAACTTCAAGATGGATTTCAACTTTATGAAAGAGCACAAGAGCATCCGAAGATTAAGACTGAATTGGCCAACCATTTTTTTCAAAAGTGTAAAACAATCATCATACAGGTCGTGTTCATGTTATAGGTCTGTTGCTTATCAATTTACAGGGACTGAAAGCTGGACCGGATTTCCATAGGAAGCTAGCATTGCACCAAATCATGTTACTGAAAAGCTAATCTGAATTAAAACCCAGAATTCATGAGTTAGGTTGCTCCTTCAGAAAAAGAATGACGATTTAAAATGAAAACTGATTTCTGTGTGATAGAATGACTTTGGTACTCATTCATGACTGGAACATCAGAGGAATAACATTTCGAAAATAAAACATCAGAGGAATCTGGATATTACTTCAGATTTATCCCATCCTTCCCTTCTAGCGCCATTCTTCACATCTGTAACAAGCACAGATCCAATTGTTGCAGCATGGCTTTGGGAGTATCCTGCGAACAGTATGTGGTTAAACGGACAAGTCCAACAAACCATCTAAGTAATTTGAGCTCATAGACGAAAGCTGATAAGACAAACCTTTGATGAATTTGCGTGCCTCTTCTGGAGTGGTAGGTTTTTCACGAATAACTCCATCATGGACCACAACCTTCATATCGAAAAGATATTAAAACAAGGTGGGGGAGGAGTAAATAAGCACTAGCATGTATGCATACACTTAGTACGTGCAAAAGCATGTGACACAGAGGGTACAGATATTCCACTATTTTTGGAGAAAATAAAAAAATATTCAACTATATCGACTTTAATCACAGATGTCATAACATGCCTAGAAACACTAGTTTGACTCTCTAATTTTAATAAAAGTAACTAGTAACGAGCAAGAAAATTCAGCTTCTAAACAGAAGACCCAGACACGCCCATGATTACAATTATCCCTATTTCATTCATACTCAAAGACCCAACCATATTAAACCATGGATGCTAAATGACTCAGTGACATATCAATATGGTCCACGAAAAGACCAATTTTATGCCTCTTCGCTTGGATCTAGATATTATGCGGACTATTTCGGCCCAACTATTATCCATGTTTGCATACTATCTGGATTATCTGTGGGAAAATATATGCAACACCAATTTATGACTCTTGACATGGATTATCATCTGAGCACTCTCTGAACATTTATTATCCAATATCAAAATACAACAGACATGTTGGATGATTGGTGCTATTGTCCTTCTAGCACCATATGTGCCTAACTCCTAAACCAGAAGGTGGTCAAGATAATCTATACTGCGACACAGACTAGACAACATATCCAGAAACACCAGAACCAAAGCTGGAAAGGACAAAATCTTGAAATACAGTGGTAACATAACCATGTAAGTACTATCAGTCAATACTATCTGACTGTTTCAGGATCACTCCCTCCAGATTCCAGATTTTCAGTGTAAAGTGACTAGTATTCTGCTATATCCACATGAAACAAAAATCACAATTATGACTAAAGAATGCATTAAAAAGGGCTTGTGAAAGGGGATTCAAGCTACATACTTGGTCAGCAGTGATCAACAAGGTAGTCTCTTGAGAGTCAACAATCTCTTGCATCATCCCATTTTTCCGCATCTTCTCCAATATTGCATCCGCCTACAGCATTGATATAGCAATGTGAACACTAAATAACCGAAGCATAACCAAAACTTTAACTGACACAATTTAACCGTTTATTTATTATTAATATATGAGGTGCCAGAAAAATAACACAAGGAACATGTGAATGAAGTACCAAGAAAACAGCACAAATCCCTTTAAACAGGTAGTAAAACATGCTAAAGACCCTTGTTTTTATTTTTAAAAAGGACAAACCTTTCCAAGTGCCAACCTGCTATGAATTCGTTTTATCACCATAACTATTAAGAAAAAAACCACAGCTGCGAAGGAAACTTCACTCCTACCCAAGAAATTGTGTATGCCCTCTCTTAAGAACCTATATATCTCTATCCTAATTCGCAATAAACTAGAGCATTTACAAATATAGCAGAACCTAATTCTTTAGTGAAGAAGGGAAAGAAATTACTTTCGCGTGAGCCAAGGCGACCACCAGTTCCTCTGGCTTCTCCATTCTGATCTCCTTCTCGTCGATGTCCGCGCTCTAAATCCAACCGAGGAAAAAGAACAAAACAAAAGAGATAAATCACAAGGAAACAGCTGGAGTAAACCTTCTCCAGAAAACGACGGGGGGAAATCACCTACAAGAAGTGTGAACTTGTATCCCATCTCGGAAAGAATCTGACGGCGCGACGCCGACGAGGAGCCAAGGATTAGCTGCATCGTTAACCAAAACCAAAACCAAGGCACAAGGGTTACGGAACGAGATTGGCCAAAGAGGGGTGGGGGTCGGCGGCGGTGCGTGCTTTGCTTACTCTGAGAGCCGAAGAGGCGGCCATTGTTGAACTCCCTGACACAAAGGTAACCAGGAAACGGAGGAGGGGAAAGGGGAGGTTTTCGGAAAGGGTAGTGCTGAGCGTCCCCCGGGGGATCAAATCCCCCAATCCCCCGGGTCCGCAGCCGTCGGATGGGCACACAAGAACGGTCCGATTAAGCCCAACCTCCTCAAGCTCGCCCGCAAAAGGAGCAGAGCCTCGTGCTCGGCAACTGCCTCCGCCCCCTCCGCTCCAGCTCCGTCCCCGTCTCCGGCAGCCGGGCGCTACGCTTCGCCCCCGTCTCCGGCAGCCGGCGCGCTCCGCACGTCCCCGGCTCCGGCAGCCGGCGAGCTCCGCCTCGTCCCCAGCTCCGGCAGCAGCCGGCGCGCTCCGCCTCGTCCCCAGCTCCGGCCGCAACACGCGCGCCCCGCTTGTCCCTCGAAAAAGCTGGGCGTCGGGAGCAGGTCGTCGACGCAGAACCCCGCCACAAACTTCGCCGGAGTAGCATCTCCCCCGACCGCCAGGGTAACATCGCAATCCGCCCATGGGAGCACCCCTTTTCGCCCATGGTAGCATCCCAATCCGCCCATGGGAGCATCGCCGGTAACCGTCGGGAGCAGCGGCGGTGGTCGTGGGGAGCATCACCGGTGACCTCGGGAGCAGCGGCGGTGTGAAAGTGCATTTCGTTTTCCCAGTGTTTTGTGTGTTAGTTAACAATACTAAGTACATTATTTATCGAGGTGTTTAGTGTGCAGGTGTTATACTTAACATCGGCATCGATCACCGAAATGTCGGTGAAGTGTGGCCTGAAAGTTTTGGGACAGAACTCAACCGGATTATTCGGACCGGATTATTCATCCTGGACCGGATATTCCGGTTGCTGAGAAAGGAGCTCAAAAATGGCTAAGGACTGAGAGTTTCGCATACAGAAGTGAACCGGATTATTTGGTCCGGAATATTCATCCCGGACCGGATATTCCGGTTGCTGCGAAAAACTGCTAATGACTGGAAGTTTTGCTCTCAGAAGTGAACCGGATTATTCGGACCGGATTATTCATCCTGGACCGGATATTCCGGTTGTTGCGAAAAACTGCTAAGGACTGGAAGTTTTGCTCACAGAAGTGAACCGGATTATTCGGACCGGATTATTCATCCTGGACCGGGTATTCCGGTTGCTGCGAAAAATGGCTAAGGACTGGAAGCCTGGAGCTACTTGAGTCAACCGGATTATTTGTACCGGATATTTCATATCTATACCGGATATTCCGGTTGCAGTTGAAGAAGTGGAAAAATGGCTAAGGACTAGAAGATTTGCGTACTGGCATCTACCGGATTATTTGTACCGGATTATTCCAGATCAACCGGATAATCCGGTCCAGCACTGCAGATCTGTGTGGAGCTAGCTGACCGGATATTCCGGTCCAAACTTGGACCGGATATTCCGGTACCTTTTTTCCTACACAACGACTAGTTGTGAGGAGGGACTATAAATACCCCTCCTCTTCTTCCTCAAGATCTAGTTCTTCCCCTTATCATTTATGAGCATTTAAGAACTCACCAAATCCCTCATAACTCCCAATCCCTCCACCCAATCTTGAAGATCTTTGGAGGGTTGAAGGAGAAGGCCCCGATCTACATCTTCACCGAGCCGTTCTTCATTTCCCCCTCTCTAGCTAGAGGGATCTTGCCTAGGGTTTCCTCTTGTGGAGAACCTAGGCATCTTGTTTCTTATTGGTGATTCAAGAAGAGTTGGGAGCCCCCAATTAAGTTGTGGGTGTGTGCCCCAAGTTGTTTGTAAAGGATTTGATCCCCGCCTCAAAGGGGTTCTATAGTGGAAGGTGAACTAGGCCTTTGTGGCGAAGTTCATCGGAGAATAGGGTGAAGCCTTAGTGGCGTTGAGTAGGCCTTTGTGGCGAGCTCACACCCCTCCAACGAGACGTACTCCCCTAAAAAGGAGGAACTCGGAAATACATCGTGTCTCCGTGTGCTTCCATCGGTTACCTCGTTCCTCCCTCTCTTTAATTACTTGTACTTGTTGCATTAATTGCTTGTCTTGTCATATAGGTAAATTCACCACTAGTTGCACTATCTAGAGAATTTACCTTCTTGTCAAGCCTAAACTTTGAGAAAAATTAAAATTTGTCGTAGCACCTATTCACCCCCCCCCTCTAGGTGCCTATACTTTACTTTCAATTTGTATCAGAGCCTCGTCTCTTCTATCGGGCTTAACCGTCTAAGAGTTTAAGTATGGGTGATGAGGTAGATGATGCTCCGTCCGATGGAAATGTGTCCATGAATGATCTCAATGCTTTGAGAGAATCATTGACCTCATCCATAGACACTAAATTTGAGGAGTTGCGTCAACTCATGACAACACTCCTCAAAGCCAAAGAACCGGAGGTGGTCGACTCATCCCCTCCGGAAACGGAGGGTGCCAAGAAAGGGGTTGATGGTGAACCACTTAAAACCGCTTCCGCCGAACAATCCGCTAAGAAGGGTGCGAGTGGAAAGGAAGGATATCATGCCGTTGAAGGCCAATATTCTCCCGATCCTCCCATCCCTTTTCCTCATATAATTCCTAGAGGAGATCCACCTAAAATTGATGCATATTCTTTTCGTGAATGGCAATACTACATGGAGACTCACTTGAACTCTTCTTGTATAGATCTTTGGAGAATCACTCGTGATGGATACAAGCCATATGATCCCAAGAATCTCACAAGAAGAGAGGTTGTAGATTGCCAACTCAATTACACCGCTTTATCCATCCTTCATCAAGCCGTGGGCCCCAATCACATGCCGCATCTTCAACACTTCTCCACCGCCAAAGAGACATGGGATGCACTTGTCCTCATGTTTGTTGGGAATGAGAGCATGCAAAGAAATCGCTATGACACCTTGACCAATGAGGCCGAAGGATTTTTCATGCGTGATGGAGAAGATCACGTTGACATGTATCGAAGACTCAAATCTCTTGCCACCGCTTTCTCTAATGCGGGTGCAACACATATTGATGATGCTTGGATCAAGAGGAAGTTCATAATTGTCGTGATGCCTTTTGAGGGCACGGATATGAAGAGCATTCAAGGGAGACATGATTTCTCTACCATGACCTCTACCCAAGTCATGCAAGAATTGAGCTCCTACAAAGTGCAAACCAAGAATGCTCTTGACAACCGTGCTAGGGCCATTGGGATGCATCAAGGAGCTTCCGTTGCTTTGAAGGCCAAGGTGTTGGCAAGAGAAGTTGAGAATGATGAAGATGGTGAAGAAGCATTGCCTCCATTGAAGGAACAAGAATATGATCCCGTTCTAAAGGATCTAATAGCTCTCACCGTGCAAAAGTTTTGGAACAATCCCCCAAAAGGCAAGAAGTTTGTTGAGGAGAAGACCAAGTCTCGTTATGGTAATGATGGGGCTCAAAAAGTGAGATCTTGCTTCAATTGCCAAGACAAGTACCATTTCATTGCGGAGTGCCCCTATGAGAATAGAGAGAACCATAGCGGCAAGCTCATCCGCAAGGACAAGTCCAAGGTTGAATACAAGAAACCTCATTTCAAGAAGAAACCTTTCAACAAGAAGACCCCCACCAAGTTTGTGCTCTTGACTCAAGAGGAGTATGATTCCGGGAGTGATGAAGAAGAAGAAACCACAAGTGAAGTGGCCGCTCTAGCTATTGCTTCCACTCCATCTTCGTCATCTCTTTTTGAATCCCCCAATGAAAATCTTCCTCAACGCGATGCCAAGTGCTTCATGGCTAAGGCCACGGAGGTATCATCTTCTCCTAACTCTAAGACCCCTAGTGAACTAGAACATATTGCTAGTCTTACAGAAGAAGAGGAAAGGGCCTCCTTGGACCGTTTTATGTCTAACATGCAAGGGGAGACCAAGAAGTACTTTGAGCATCTCATGAGGCAATTGGGAGAGGCCCAAGAGGCCCTTGAGAAGAAAGGTGAGGTTGAGAGAAGGGATGCGGATGAAATTGCATCCCTCTCAATGACTCTTGAAGAAGAGCATGATGGTAGAGTTTCTCTAGAGGATGAACTTGAAACTATTGAAACTACTCATAATGAACTTGTCTCTAAAATCATTAAGGAACGTGATCTTGCTATTGCTAAATATAGAAAGGCTAAAAAGGATAAAGTAGAGTTTGGGGTTGGTCATGGTAAACTAACCGAGGAGTTTGAAAAGCTAACCAATGCTCACAAAGCTTTGGAAAGCCAACACTCATCCCTCAAAGAGTTGCATGAACAACTTCAAACTCAACTTACTCAATCTAACCATCCTAGCACTTCTACTTATTCTTGTGATCATGCAAATATTATTGAGGAAAATGCTAGGTTGAAGGATGAGCTAGCAAGGCTCAAGGGCAAAAGCACTCAAGTCGAAAAGGTGGTGCTTGCCACCCCACAAGTGGTTGCCCCAAGCTCTAATGTGGTCATTTCTAGACCACAATTGAGTGCTCCAAGGCAACAAGTGGGCAAGCAAGGTCTTGGCTATGTAGCCAAGAAAAGGAACAAGAAGAAGAAGAACAACAAGAAGAAGAACAAACATGGTGCTTCGGGTGGTATTGTCATTAGGGACAACACTACTCGTAGCTCCTCCGCGGGAACTAACAACCCACACCATTTCTTATATGTTGATTATTATGGTGTTGTGCAAGCTAAATATGTTGGTCCAATTGAGGGGTTTATTGACTACACTATATGGGTTCCAAAGACCCTTGTTGCTAACATGAAGGGACCAAACTCGGGTCCTAACTCTAGTCAATGATCTCTTGCAGGACTATGCTTCCGGTGGGACTAAATGGATTCTTGATAGTGGTGAAGGGGAACGTAGCATAGAAAACAAAAAATTTCCTACACGCGATAAACCCAAATGGCCAAGATCTAATCTATGAGATGAAAGGCAACGGGGAGAAAGAGAGTCTTGAGATAACATACCCTCGAAGACTCAAAGTGGTACGAGAAAAGATCTCGTGGTTGGCGTAGTCGTTCTCACGCCGATCCCGAGCGAGAAGAAGAGCACCGCAATCCGGCGGTGCCTCCGTAATCGGTCACACGTTCAGCTCGATGAAGACTTCCGTTCCCTCGTTCCAGCGGGTTGCGGAAGTAGAAGATCCCTCCGGAATTCCAGCAGCACGACGGCGTGGTGGTGGTGAAGAATCCCACGGTCAGGGCTTCGCCAAGCCGGAGACCATGGAATGGAGCAGCGGATGGAAGGGAAAATGTGTGAGCAAGTGTGTGGGGAAGAGAGAGCCCTCACCCTCCTTTTATAGGGGAGGGGGAGGCAGCCCAAGGGAGGGGTGCGGCCAGCCATGGGTGCCCCCACCCCTTCCTCTCTTCATGTGAGTGGAAGCTCCACTCAAACCCACTCAAAATTCCCTTAATTTCCCACTTGGAAAATCCAAAGGTTTTTCTTTAATAAATAAATAAAACATTTTTATTTCTTTATTTATATTTGTTAATTCCATTAACAAACATTTGCATGCAGCACCTCAAACCATTTGTTAATTCTATTAACAACCGTTCGACGAAAAACCCCTTGAACTATTTCAATTTTCCCCGAAACAATTCCGGAGCTGCCCAAAATATTCTTCGGTATTCCGTATCCTCTCTAAACGCTTCATCGAACCTTAAGTGTGTCTCCCTACGGTTCGTGAATATTATAGACATGATCGAGACTCCTCTCCGATCAATAATCAACAACGGGGTCTGGAAAACCGTGATGACTCCTATATATTCAACGATGACTCTCGTGATCGTGTGAACCTTTCAACGTCGTAACGATTTCCTTTTGTCTCGCGATATATTACTTGTCCGAGATCCGATCATCGGTATCCACTATACTTTGTTCGATCTCGTTATCCGACAAGTACTCTTTTCTCGTTCCCGTGATATAACATCCTAGTGATCAAATCACTTGCTTGCAAGCGGTGTTGATGTGATATCACCGAGAGGGCCCTGAGTATATCTATCCGTCATATTGGATGGACAAATCCCATTCTCGATCCATGAGCTTCAACCAATACTTTCCGAATATCCAATGCCACCTTTATAGTCACCCTTTTACGGTGTGATGTTTGATGTCATCAAAGTATTCTTTCGGTATTAGTGATTAACATGATCTCATGGTCTAAGGAATAATGTTACTCCGAATGTAAGACATAACAACAAAACTAAATGACTTGATCGTATTGTTATACTTAGTTTAGGGTTTAAGTTCATCATGTCATTCTCCTAATGACATGACCCCGTTATCAACAACATCCAATGTTCATGATCAGGAAACCTTGATCATCTGTTTAATCAACGGGCTAGTTAAAAGAGAGGCTTCACTAGGAACGTTGGTTTGTTTATTAATCACACATGTATCAACGTTTCCGGTTAATACAATTCTAGCATGAGAAATAAACATCTATCATAAACAAGGAATAACATAATAAACACTTTATTATTGCCTCTCGGGCATATTCCCTTCAGTCTCCCACTTGCACTAGGGGCAATAATCTATATTACATAGTGATGAATCTAACACCCATGGAGTTCTGGTGTTGATCATGTTTTGTCCTTGAGAGAGTTTTAGTCAATGGATCTGCCACATTCAGATCCGTATGTACTTTGCAAATCTTCACATCCCCATCTGCGACATGCTCACGGATGGAGTGAAAACGACGCTTGATATGCTTGGAATTCTTGTGAGACCTTGGTTCCTTAGCATTGGCTATGGCACCATTGTTGTCGCAATAGACAACCATTGGATCCAACGCACTTGGAACCACGCCTAGTTCGGATATGAACTCCTTCATCCAAACTGCTTCCTGTGTTGCCTCCGAGGCAGCAACATATTCCGCTTCTGTTGATGATCCCGCCACCACGGATTGCTTGGAACTCCTCCAGCTTACAGCTCCTCCATTCATAATAAATACGTACCCGGACTGAGACTTAGAGTCATCCGGATCAGTGTCGAAGCTAGCATCGACGTAACATCTTGCGACGAGCTCTTCTTCACCGCCATATACGAGAAACATGTCCTTAGTTCTTCTTAAGTACTTTAGGATATTCTTGACCGCAGTCCAGTGTTCCAAACCTGGATTGGATTGGTACCTACTAGTCAAACTAATAGCATGTGCCACATCCGGTCTTGTACATAGCATAGCATACATGATAGAACCTATGGCTGAAGCATAGGGAGTCTTATCCATCTTTTCTCTATCTTCTGCTGTAGCTGGACATTGAGTCTTACTCAACGTCTTGCCTTGCAACATAGGTAGGAACCCTTTCCTACTATCTTCCATTTTGAACTTCTTCAAAATCTTGTCAAGGTATGTACTTTGCGAAAGTCCAATTAAGCGTCTTGATCTATCCCTGTAGATTTTGATGCCCAATATATAAGCTGCTTCACCGAGGTCTTTCATCGAAAAACTATTGTTCAAATAACCTTTTACGCTTTATAAAAGTTCTATATCATTTCCAATCAACAATATGTCATCCACATATAGTACCAGAAATGCTACAGAGCTCCCACTCACTTTCTTGTAAATACAAGCTTCTCCGTATGTTTGGACAAATCCAAAACCTTTGATCACCTTATCAAAATGGAGGTTCCAACTTCGGGATGCTTGCTTCAGTCCATAAATGGAACGTTGAAGCTTACACACCTTGTCAGCATCCTTAGGATCAACAAAACCTTTGGGTTGCATCATATACAACTCTTCCTCAATGTCACCATTAAGGAACGCCGTTTTGACATCCATCTGCCATATTTCATAATCGAAAAATGCAGCAACTGCTAACATAATCCTAACTGACTTAAGCATCGCTACTGGTGAGAAAGTCTCATCATAGTCAACTCCTTGAATTTGTCGGAAACCTTTTGCGACAAGTCGAGCTTTATAGACGGTCACATTACCATCAGCATCAGTTTTCTTTTTAAAGATCCATTTGTTCTCAACGGCCTTGCGGTCATTGGGTAAATCCACCAAAGTCCAAACTTGGTTTTCGTACATGGATCCTATTTCGGATTTCATGGCTTCAAGCCATTTGTTGGAATCTGGGCTCATCATCGCTTCCTCATATGTCGCAGGGTCATCACCTCCATCTACCATGAAGTTTAATACGGGATCTCCGTATAGTTCAGGAGCTGCACGCTCCCTAGTTGACCTGCGAGGTGCGGTAGTTTCCTCTATTGGAGTTTCATGATCTTGATCATTAACTCTCTCTTCATCTGACGGGGTCGCCTCCGGAACAACTTCCGGCGCTGCGCTACTCGCCATTCCAAGAAGAGAAGGTTCAACAACCTCGTCGAGTTCTACCTTCCTACTATTCACACCTTTCGAGAGAAACTCCTTCTCCAAAAAGGATCCATTCTTGGCAACAAAAATCTTGCCTTCGGATCTGTGATAGAAGGTGTACCCTATTGTTTCTTTAGGGTATCCCATGAAGACGCATTTTTCCGCTTTGGGTTCGAGTTTATCCGGTTGAAGCTTCTTCACATAAACATCGCATCCCCAAACTTTTAGAAATGACAGCTTAGGTTTGTTTCCAAACCATAATTCATACGGTGTCGTTTCAACGGATTTAGATGGTGCCCTATTTAAAGTGAATGCAGCGGTCTCTAGTGCATAACCCCAAAACGATAGTGGCAAATCTGTAAGAGACATCATAGACCGAACCATATCTAATAAAGTACGATTACGACGTTCGGAAACACCATTTCGCTGTGGTGTTCCGGCAGGTGTGAGTTGTGAAACTATTCCACATTGTTTCATATGCATGCCAAACTCGTAACTTAGATATTCACCTCCACGATCAGATCGTAGAAATTTAATCTTTCTGTTACGATGATTTTCAACTTCACACTGAAATTCTTTGAACTTTTCAAACGTTTCAGATTTGTGTTTCATTAAGTAAATATACCCATATCTACTCAAATCATCTGTGAAAGTGACAAAATAACGATATCCACCGCGCGCCGATACACTCATTGGTCCACATACATCAGTATGTATGATTTCCAGTAAGTCTGTCGCCCGTTCCATAGATCCAGAAAACGGGGTTCTAGTCATCTTGCCCATAAGGCATGGTTCACATGTTTCAAATGATTCATAATCAAGTGATTCTAAGAGTCCATCAGAATGGAGCTTCTTCATGCGTTTAACACCAATATGACCTAAGCGGCAATGCCACAAATAAGTAGCAATATCATCATTTAACTTAATTCTTTTGGCATTCACATTATGAATATGTGTATCAACATTATCAAGATTCAAAAGAAATAAACCATTCTTCTCAGGTGCATGACCATAAAAGATATTATTCATATAAATCAAACAACCATTGTTCTCGGACTTAAAGGAATAACCGTCCCGCATTAAGCAAGATCCAGAAACGATATTCATGCTTAATGCGGGCACCAAATAACATTTATTGAGGTTTATAACTAATCCCGATGGTAGACGTAGAGGTAGCGTCCCGACGGCGATCACATCAACTCTTGATCCATTGCCGACGCGCATCGTCACCTCATCCTTTGCTAGTGGTCGCTTGTTCTGCAGCTCCTGTTTCGAGTTACATATGTGAGCAACCGAACCAGTATCAAATACCCAGGTGCTACTGCGAGTACTAGTAAGGTACACATCAATAACAAGTATATCATATATACCTTTGTTCACTTTGCCGGCCTTCTTATCTGCCAGATACTTGGGGCAATTGCGCTTCCAGTGGCCAGTACCCTTGCAATAGAAACACTCAGTCTCAGACTTAGGGCCATGCCTGGTTTTCTTCTCAGCAGTAGCAACAGATTTGCCACCCTTCTTGAAGTTTACCCTTGGCTTGCCTTTCTTGCCTTTCTTGAAACTAGTGGTCTTATTGATCATCAACACTTGATGTTCTTTCTTGATCTCCACTTCAGCAGTTTTAAGCATCGAGAGAAGCTCAGGAAGAGACTTCTTCATGCTCTGCATATTATAGTTCATCACGAAGTTCTTGTAACTAGGTGGCAGAGATTGGAGAACACGATGTATCCCTAGCTCAATGGGAATCGATATTCCCAAGGCTATGAGCTTATCAGCGTACGCAGACATTTTGAGTACGTGCTCACTAACGGAGCTGTTCTCTTCCATCATGCAGCTAAAGAACTTTTCTGAAGCGTCATAACTCTCAACTGCGGCATGGGTATCGAAAATCATTTTCAATTCTCCCATTGTGGCATAAGCAGTGCTGTTCTCGAAACGTTTTCGCAGCTCTGGCTCTAATCCATAGAGGATGCCGCAGTGAACTATACTGTGGTCTTCTTGTTGAGTCAGATAAACATTTTTATCCTCATCAGAAGCATCATCAGCGGGTTGGTCACCTAGAGGTGCATCAAGCACATAGAGCTTCTTGCAAGCGGTGAGGAGAATCCTCAGGTTAAGTGCCCAGTTGGTAAAGTTGCTTCCATTGTTCGCTAATTTCTCTTTCTCCATGAACATATTGAAATTGAAGGTAGGTGGTGCCATGATCTACAACATATTTGCAAAGACTATTTAGACTATGTTTATGATAAATTAAGTTCAAGTTAATTCTAAAAATTATCCCATGAACTCCCACTCAAAAACAACATCCCTCTTAGTTGTCTTTAGTGATTACACGAACCAAATTCACTACACCGAAACCGATCATCACGTGAGACGGTGTAGTTGCAAAGGCGAACATCAACATGTTCATCATATCATTCATATGACTCATGCTTTACCTTTCGGTTACGTGTTCCGAGGCCATGTCTGTACATGCTAGGCTCGCCAAGTAGAACCATTGTATTGCATGTGTTTCAAGGCCATGTCTGTACATGCTAGGCTTGAAAACACCCGTTATATGCGAACGTTGAGTCTATCACACCCGATCATCACGTGGTGTCTCGAAACGACGAACTTTCTTAACGGTGCATACTTAAGGAAGAACACATTATTATCTTGATATTAAGTGAGAGGGATCATCTTATAATGCTACCGTCGCGATCTAAGCAAAATAAGATGCATAAAAGGATAAACATCACATGCATGGATAATGTGATATGATATGGTCCTTCTTGCACTTGATCTCCATCTTGTGCATCATGGTATGATCTCCATCATTCTACCGGCGTGGCACCAAGGTCCGTGGCACCTCCATCTTGATTGTCCATTACAACATATCACATGGATATGACATACAGCACGCAGGCCATAAAATAAGACAACCATATGGCTCCAGCCGGTATGTCAATAATTTACAAAAGATATCATCTCATACATAACGTTTGTAACATTGACCATATCACATCACATGCCCTGCAAAAACAAGTTAGACGCCTCTAATTTATTTTTGCATATTTTACGTGGCTTTGGGCTTACGAGGATAGAACCGTTCATATCTACGTACAAGAACCACAACGTTGATAAAACATATTTTTTAACAACCCTTTGTAGATTAGATCTTAACTATAGTAGGAGAAACCGACACCCGCAAGCCACTTATGCAATTCAAGTTGCATGTCAGTTGTGGAACAAGTCTCATGTACGTGGACATGTAAAGTTAGTCCGGGCCGCTTCATCCTACTATGCCACTAAGATCATAAAATACTCAAAGAGACAAAAACATGATCATCAACGCCCACATACTCCTATGTGTTCTACCCGTACAATTTATCTACGCATAGATCCGGCTCTGATACCACTGAAGGGGAACGTAGCATAGAAAACAAAAATTTTCCTACACGCGATAAACCCAAATGGCCAAGATCTAATCTATGAGATGAAAGGCAACGGGGAGAAAGAGAGTCTTGAGATAACATACCCTCGAAGACTCAAAGTGGTACGAGAAAATATCTCGTGGTTGGCGTAGTCGTTCTCACGCCGATCCCGAGCGAGAAGAAGAGCACCGCAATCCGGCGGTGCCTCCGTAATCGGTCACACGTTCAGCTCGATGAAGACTTCCGTTCCCTCGTTCCAGCGGGTTGCGGAAGTAGAAGATCCCTCCGGAATTCCAGCAGCACGACGGCGTGGTGGTGGTGAAGAATCCCACGGTCAGGGCTTCGCCAAGCCGGAGACCATGGAATGGAGCAGCGGATGGAAGGGAAAATGTGTGAGCAAGTGTGTGGGGAAGAGAGAGCCCTCACCCTCCTTTTATAGGGGAGGGGGAGGCAGCCCAAGGGGGGGTGCGGCCAGCCATGGGTGCCCCCACCCCTTCCTCTCTTCATGTGAGTGGAAGCTCCACTCAAACCCACTCAAAATTTCCTTAATTTCCCACTTGGAAAATCCAAAGGTTTTTCTTTAATAAATAAATAAAACATTTTTATTTCTTTATTTATATTTGTTAATTCCATTAACAAACATTTGCATGCAGCACCTCGAACCATTTGTTAATTCTATTAACAACCGTTCGACGAAAAACCCCTTGAACTATTTCAATTTTCCCCGAAACAATTCCGGAGCTGCCCAAAATATTCTTCGGTATTCCGTATCCTCTCTAAACGCTTCATCGAACCTTAAGTGTGTCTCCCTACGGTTCCTGAATATTATAGACATGATCGAGACTCCTCTCCGATCAATAATCAACAGCGGGGTCTGGAAAACCGTGATGACTCCTATATATTCAACGATGACTCTCGTGATCGTGTGAACCTTTCAACGTCGTAACGATTTCCTTTTGTCTCGCGATATATTACTTGTCCGAGATCCGATCATCGGTATCCACTATACTTTGTTCGATCTCGTTATCCGACAAGTACTCTTTTCTCGTTCCCGTGATATAACATCCTAGTGATCAAATCACTTGCTTGCAAGCGGTGTTGATGTGATATCACCGAGAGGGCCCTGAGTATATCTATCCGTCATATTGGATGGACAAATCCCATTCTCGATCCATGAGCTTCAACCAATACTTTCCGAATATCCAATGCCACCTTTATAGTCACCCTTTTACGGTGTGATGTTTGATGTCATCAAAGTATTCTTTCGGTATTAGTGATTAACATGATCTCATGGTCTAAGGAATAATGTTACTCCGAATGTAAGACATAACAACAAAACTAAATGACTTGATCGTATTGTTATACTTAGTTTAGGGTTTAAGTTCATCATGTCATTCTCCTAATGACATGACCCCGTTATCAACAACATCCAATGTTCATGATCAGGAAACCTTGATCATCTGTTTAATCAACGGGCTAGTTAAAAGAGAGGCTTCACTAGGAACGTTGGTTTGTTTATTAATCACACATGTATCAACGTTTCCGGTTAATACAATTCTAGCATGAGAAATAAACATCTATCATAAACAAGGAATAACATAATAAACACTTTATTATTGCCTCTCGGGCATATTCCCTTCAAGTGGATGCACTAATCATATGACCGGAAGCAAAGAACTTGTGACGGAGTTGCGACCAAATGACATCCAAGCAACCGTCACTTATGGGGACTCGTCCAAGTCTAAGGTATCCGGGTTTGGCAAGGTTGTGGTGGCTCCCGATATCACTATCGTGAACGTCATGCTTGTCGAATCCCTTGGTTACAATTTACTTTCCGTCCGCTCTCTTAGTAAGATGGGGTTCTCCGTCTTCTTTGATGGTGATATTGTGGTCCTTTTGAGGAGTAAGACTCTTGACGTCGCTCACGTGGGACATGTTGAAAATGAGTTGTATGTGGTAGACTTTTCTAAGTCAACCAACACTCAAGCAATGTGTCTTTTCGGGAAGGCGGACTTGGGATGGTTATGGCATCGCCGGCTATCCCATGTCAACATGAGAACTTTGCAAAGTCTTCACAAAAGTGGCCTTATTGTTGGACTAAAAGAAAATGTTTCCTTTGCAAAGGATCGCGTTTGTAGGTCGTGTGTTGAAGGGAAGATGCATGACATTGTGCACAAGGCCAAGACTATTATCTCATCAAAGAGGATCTTGGAGCTTCTCCATGTTGATCTCTTTGGTGCCGTGCCCGAGGCAAGTCTTGGCGGCAAGAAGTATTGCTTGGTGATTGTCGATGATTATTCAAGATACACTTGGGTTTATTTCTTCAACTGCAAGAGTGAGACCCAACAAACCATCATCGATTTCTCCAACGAAGTGCAACGTCAACACAATGTGCAAATCATGGCTATTAGGAGTGATAATGGATCGGAGTTCAAGAACTATACATTGAATGAATTTCTTAGTGAAGAAGGCATTCGTCACCAATACTCCGCCACTTACACTCCTCAACAAAATGGTGTTGCCGAAAGGAAGAATCGCACTCTCTTGGATATGGCAAGGACCATGTTGGCGGAGTACTCTTCTCCCCAATATTTATGGGCCGAGGCCGTATCCACCGCATGCCACTCCTCCAACCGCCTCTACATCCGCAAAGGCTTGAGCAAGACCCCATATGAGATCCTCACCGGCAACAATACCAACGTATCCTACTTCCGTGTATTCGGTTGTAAGTGCTTTTATTTGATCAAGGGTATTAGGTTGTCGAAATTTCAATCCAAAACTATTGAGGGTATTTTTGTTGGTTACGGTGCCGAATCCCACACTTATAGAGTCTATGACAAAGCCTCACGGATTGTCATAGAATCTTGTAGTGTGGTTTTCGAGGAAAATGACGGCTCCCAAGTGGCGCAATTTCATGTTTCAAATGTAGATGTTGAAATGCCTCAAGAAGCCATAGGAAGGATGGGTGTGGGATTCTTCCGCCCCATCGAGGGACACCTTATGGCGACTCGAGAAGGACTATGCTCTACCCAAGTGGAGCCCTCCTCTACATTTGAAGATCAAGCCAAGGAGCCAACTACTACACCTAACCGAGAACATATTCAAGACCCTCCTCTCATTGATCAAGTGACTCCGCAAGTCGTACCCACTCCTCTCACTAATTCGAGTTAAGATCAAGGCCAAGATCAATCATCCTCTTCATCCTCTTCTCAAGTTGAAGCTAGCATTGAAGATATTGTTGATGACGATGTTGATGATCAAGGCCATGTTGGTCAAGATGGGGACCCAAATGATCAAGATGATCAAGTGATTCCTCCTCGCAATAATGAGGAGATCGAAGCCCGTCGCATCAAAAGGATAAGAAGAGCTTTGAAGCAAATTGATGCCCAAGATGACAAGGTCTTGGAGGATGTTCAAACTAGAAGATCCACTAGAAGGCAATTGGCTCATTTTTGTGAGCATCAAGCTCATATCTCTATGGTGGAGCCTAAGAAAGTGTATGAAGCTCTTGAGGACTCCGATTGGGTTGAAGCTATGCATGATGAGCTCAATAACTTTGAGCGCAACAAAGTTTGGAGATTGGTTGAGAAACCCAAGGATTGCCACAATGTTATTGGCACCAAGTGGATTTTCAAGAACAAGCAAGATGAGAATGGCATTGTCATTAGGAACAAGGCAAGATTGGTCGCTCAAGGTTACACCCAAGTTGAAGGCATTGACTTTGATGAAACCTACGCGCCCGTGGCTCGCCTTGAGTCCATCCGTATCCTCCTTGCTTATGCATCCTCACATAATTTCAAATTGCAACAAATGGATGTGAAAAGTGATTTCTTGAATGGTCCACTAAAAGAGGAGGTATATGTTAAGCAACCTCCGGGGTTCGAGAATCTCAACTTTCCCAACCACGTTTACAAACTTGACAAGGCTCTCTATGGTCTCAAACAAGCACCTCGTGCTTGGTATGAGCACCTTAGGGAGTTGTTAGATGATCGTGGTTTCGAAGTTGGGAAGATTGACCCCACTCTCTTCACCAAGAGAGTAAAGGGAGAGATTTTCATATGCCAACTCTATGTGGACGATATCATCTTTGGCTCAACTAACCAAGCTTTCAATAATGAGTTCTCTAAGCTTATGACTGATAGGTTCGAGATGTCTATGATGGGTGAGCTTAAATTATTCCTTGGCTTTGAGATCAAGCAATTGGCTCGTGGGACTTTCATTTCTCAAGCCAAGTACACCCAAGATATGATCAAGAGGTTTAACTTCCAAGATGCTAAGATCAAGACATCTCCTATGCAAGTCAAGTGTCATCTCTCTCGTAATCCAAAAGGGAGTAAGGATGTGGACCAAAAGCTCTATCATTCTATGATTGGTTCTTTGCTCTATCTTTGTGCATCTAGGCCCGATATCGTTTTGAGTGTAGGTGTGTGTGCAAGGTATCAAGCGGCTCCTAAGGATTGCCATCTAATGGCGGTTCATAGGATCTTTCGTTATTTGGTTCATACCTCAAGATTTGGTTTGTGGTACCCAAAGGGGGCACAATTTTCTCTCAATGGATATACGGATTCCGATTGGGCGGGTGATCAAGATGATAGGAAGTCAACTTCCGGGGCTTGCCAATTTCTTGGTAGGTCCCTTGTAAGTTGGTCCTCGAAGAAACAAAATTGCATTTCTCTCTCCACCGCCGAAGCCGAATATGTTGCCGCCGCAAGTGCATGCACTCAATTGCTATGGATGAGGCAAACTCTCAAGGAATATGGAGTTCATTTGGACAAAGTACCTCTTCTATGTGACAATGAAAGTGCTATCAAGATTGCATACAATCCGGTGCAACACACAAGGACGAAGCACATTGAGATTCGCCACCACTTCATCCGTGATCACGTGGCGAGAGGAGACATTGCACTAGGTTATGTGCCCACCAAGGACAATCTTGCGGATATTTTCACGAAGCCACTTGATGATGCAAGGTTCTTGTTCTTGAGGAATGAGCTAAATGTGATTGATTCAAGGAGCTTGACTTGACTATCTTGCACACACCCCTATAGATGAAACGTATTCGAGTTTAGATGTAGGCATGGACATAGGGGGAGTGTTATCCTAATACATTGGATTCTCCCTCCCCCCATTATGCCCAAAGCAAAAATTCATTATGATCTCTCTTTTTCTAATGTTGAATTGCGAGCTCAAATGTTGAGAAATGGCAATGCACCCAAGATACATCTTCGCGGTTGCATACCATGATCTCTTACATGGTGGCCTAGGCCACCAACCTCTTCATTTCGAAGAGTTGGATCTTAGTTGGGTTTTTCTACTTGTCATTTCATTGCATTTCGTGTGTTTTTCCCGTCTAAGTGGTTCTTCCTAGGAAAATCCCACTCAATTGTTTTTTTTAGTTGGTTGTTTCTTGCTCTTGAGAGGGATAAGTACTAGTCTCAGTTTGTTAATTCTATCCTAAGCCTTTCTCTCAAAAAGCCTTTCTTTTCTAAGCACTAGTGTCGTCCGTTGAAAACGAGGAAATTTCGAATCAGGAGGCAGTCGGAATTTCCGGTTCAGTTTTGAACCGGAATATCCGGCTGTACCGGAATATCCGGTTCAAGTATGAATCGGAATATCCGGTTCGGCGCACATCATAAAACCTGGAGCCCGACGGGGAGGGGCAGTTCTTGCCCTTTTCCCATCTGCTCCTCTCCACCAAAACGCCGCCGCCGCGATTCTTGGCCTCCCGGGCCGTTTCCTCCGCAGGATCTTGGAGCTTTGGCCCGGATCTTGTTCTCCTCGCGATTTGGAACGATTCTACCCAAGCATTTTTCTCCATGGACCCCGGTAACGTTCAAATCTCTTGAATCTTGGTGCTATAACCCTACCTTCCATGGATTTGCGTTTTTGTTGGCTATGCTTGGTAGAATCCGTTCCGAAGAGGTCCCCTTGTATGCTAGAATCAATAGACTAGAATCCTTGAGTACTATCTTTGTAGAAATCTGAGATTTAGATTGTTTTGGTGCTGTTCCGCAACCTACCGGAATATCCGGTCCACGACTGAACCGGAATATCCGGGTAACCGGAATATCCGGTTCAGTTTTGAACCGGAATATCCGGCTATGTCCAGTACTGTTTTAGGGCAGCCCCAAATTGATCTTTCCCAGATTTCTACCTCGATTGTTTCCTGGAATCTCCTCTATCGTTTTTATGCATGATTGTATCCGTTGTGTGACACTAGTGTACTCATCTTGTGCTATTCCTCTACTCTCTTGTTTCACAGATGGTGACCATGACAGGAGCGTTCCGAAGCGCAGGAAGCAGGTTTCTGTCAAAAACAAGAGGAAGCCTCGGCTCAACTATAAGACCGACATTCCTGTTGCGGACTTCAATGAGCTCAGGAAGAAGGATGTCTATCTTGCTCCGCGTATTGCAAACATTGACCCTCGGTTTTGGAATCTGGAGCAGTCCTATATCTATGCTGACATCTATTGTGACTACCGTTTTCCTTGTCGTGCTATGCATCCATATGACCATGCCGCTCTCAAGGCCAAGGAGGAATTTGCTGATGCAGCCAGTGTTGTTGAGCGTTTTGGACTAGTGAAGCTTATGGAGACTCAGTGCAACTACAACACACAGCTTGTGATGCAGTTTATGTCCACTCTAGTGTTCACCACTCAGGATATTGTGACCCGTCTCGAGTGGATGTCTGAGTCCACAGCATGTGAAGCATCTTTTGAGAGGTTTGCTCGGCGTCTTGGATACTCTTACAGCGAGCACCCTCCTCTTGATCGCCGCGTCCATGAGGTTGATAGGCCGAGGAGGGAGGTGGCCATGGCTGAGCTGTATGCCCCTGGTTTCACTGTTGGGGGACTTGAGGGACTTCTTCCACTTTATGATCAGCTGGTTCGCATTTTCAGAGCCTTCCTTGTGCCGAGTGGAGGTAACAACGATGCTCTCACCACTCCTTTGTGCAACCTTCTGATTCTAGCTAAGGAGTGCATGGAGGAAGAGGACCCGTCTGTCTCCTATACTGTGGATGTGATGGACATCATCTTTCACGAGCTCTACGCTGCTATGATTGGTGGCTACACCATTCCCTATGCTCCCTATATCATGATGCTCATCAAGTATGAGATGAGGAAGGAGTACACCGAGTTACCCATGGTTGAGCACAAGGTCAAGAAGCTGTATGTCAAGAGGAAGCTGAAGACTGCGGCTGCTTCTCAGAGTGCTCCATTTGAGGGTGGTTCCTCTATGGGTGGTCCTTCTGGCTCTCAGTCTGCTCCCAGGGCGCCCGTGTCTGATATTAGCACCTTGCGCCACGTCAGGAAGCTCTCCTGGTTTCAGCGCAACGTGCTCTGCATGAAGGTGGACATTCACAAGGAACAGTACAGGGCGTATCGCAGGGACACTGACTTGGCTAGCTCTCAGCGACAGATTATCCACCACATGAGTGGTGGCACTGGTGATGTACCTGCTCGTATTGCTGCTCAGTCCTTCTCTGCTTGGTCTGCTGGGGATTTCACTCCTTGGGAGAGCATTGAGGCGGCTCTCCGGTCTACTCAGGATACTGCTGCACGAGCTCATGATGCGGATGAGGATGAGGAGGAGTCTGATGCTGAGCAGGAGTCTGGAGGCGAGTCGGATGCTTAGACCGTGTCTGGGACGTTAGATTAGCTATTTCCCTCCTTTTTGGTGTCTCGATGCCAAAGGGGGAGACGTAGCTATTATAGACTACGGGATTTGCATGGGCTCGGGCACAAGCATTTGCTTTTATCTTTCTTTGAGAGCTTGTGTCCATTTTTAGTATCTTCGTTTGTCGTGTTCGTGAACTTATGTCGTTTATTGTCTCGTTTAAAACTATGTGTGCTATTGTGTGTGAGACTATGTTGGTTATCTGGATATTATCATGGTTTATCTATTTATGGTGTGATGGTTATCTATCGGATATGTTGAGGAGATTATCTATGGTTGTGCTTGGTTATTCCTGGATATATCATTTTCGCTTAAGGTATATACTTCTTTCCACTCAACATATTGGTGATATTGACTCATTGGCATGTTTGCTACTTGTTGGAAATTTCTCCCTATATATCATTGCATCCATTTGCGGTTGAGGCAAACAAAAGATATGCATAGAGATAGGGGGAGAGATTTCCATCTTGTTTCAAACATGATTCCTGTCTAGGTTTATTGCAAATCTTAGTATTGTCATCTAACACCAAAAAGGGGGAGATTGAAAGTGCATTTCGTTTTCCCAGTGTTTTGTGTGTTTGTTAACAATACTAAGTACATTATTTATCGAGATGTTTAGTGTGCAGGTGTTATACTTAACATCGGCATCGATCACCGAAATGTCGGTGAAGTGTGGCCTGAAAGTTTTGGGACAGAACTCAACCGGATTATTCGGACCGGATTATTCATCCTGGACCGGATATTCCGGTTGCTGAGAAAGGAGCTCAAAAATGGCTAAGGACTGAGAGTTTCGCATACAGAAGTGAACCGGATTATTTGGTCCGGAATATTCATCCCGGACCGGATATTCCGGTTGCTGCGAAAAAATGCTAAGGACTGGAAGTTTTGCTCTCAGAAGTGAACCGGATTATTCGGACCGGATTATTCATCCTGGACCGGATATTCCGGTTGTTGCGAAAAACTGCTAAGGACTGGAAGTTTTGCTCACAGAAGTGAACCGGATTATTCGGACCGGATTATTCATCCTGGACCGGATATTCCGGTTGCTGCGAAAAATGGCTAAGGACTGGAAGCCTGGAGCTACTGGAGTCAACCGGATTATTTGTACCGGATATTTCATATCTATACCGGATATTCCGGTTGCAGTTGAAGAAGTGGAAAAATGGCTAAGGACTAGAAGATTTGCGTACTGGCATCTACCGGATTATTTGTACCGGATTATTCCAGATCAACCGGATAATCCGGTCCAGCACTGCAGATCTGCGTGGAGCTAGCTGACCGGATATTCCGGTCCAAACTTGGACCGGATATTCCGGTACCTTTTTTCCTGCACAACGACTAGTTGTGAGGAGGGACTATAAATACCCCTCCTCTTCTTCCTCAAGATCTAGTTCTTCCCCTTAGCATTTATGAGCATTTAAGAACTCACCAAATCCCTCATAACTCCCAATCCCTCCACCCAATCTTGAAGATCTTTGGAGGATTGAAGGAGAAGGCCCCGATCTACATCTTCACCGAGCCGTTCTTCATTTCCCCCTCTCTAGCTAGAGGGATCTTGCCTAGGGTTTCCTCTTGTGGAGAACCTAGGCATCTTGTTTCTTGTTGGTGATTCAAGAAGAGTTGGGAGCCCCCAATTAAGTTGTGGGTGTGTGCCCCAAGTTGTTTGTAAAGGATTTGATCCCCGCCTCAAAGGGGTTCTATAGTGGAAGGTGAACTAGGCCTTTGTGGCGAAGTTCATCGGAGAATAGGGTGAAGCCTTAGTGGCGTTGAGTAGGCCTTTGTGGCGAGCTCACACCCCTCCAACGAGACGTACTCCCCTAAAAAGGAGGAACTCGGAAATACATCATGTCTCCGTGTGCTTCCATCGGTTACCTCGTTCCTCCCTCTCTTTACTTACTTGTACTTGTTGCATTAATTGCTTGTCTTGTCATATAGGTAAATTCACCACTAGTTGCACTATCTAGAGAATTTACCTTCTTGTCAAGCCTAAACTTTGAGAAAAATTAAAATTTGTCGTAGCACCTATTCACCCCCCCTCTAGGTGCCTATACTTTACTTTCACGGTGGTCGTGGGAAGCATCACCGGTGACCTCGGGAGCAGCGGCGCTGGTCGTGGGGAGCATCGCCGGTGGCTGTGGGGAGCAACTCCGGTGACCGTGGGGAGCATCCCGGCTAGCCGTGGGGAGCATACCGGCTCGCCGTGGGGAGCAGTGCCCGTGGCCGTGGGGAGCATCCCCCTCGCCGTGGGGAGCATCATCGCTCGACGTGGGAGCAGCGCCCCGCGCCGTCGGGAGCATCGCGAAGCGCCTTCGTGAGCAACTCCCCGCGTCTACGGGAGCATCTCGGGGCGCCGTCGTGAGCAAACGACCGGCCCTAAGGGAGCATCACGGGGGCTTGCGGCGGCACCGCCCTCACAACAGCGCCATCGAGTCGGGGGGTCGGGCCGGAGCACGGCCATGGCGGCTTGGCACGCCGTGCTCGGGACGGCACAGGGCGGCCGGGAGGTTTGGTCTGAGCGCGCCCCATGGCGGCGGCGCAGGAGCTGGTCGGCGGTGGTGCAAGAGATGGCCACGCGGCGGCCTGGCGTGGGGCGTAGCTAGGGAGGCGGGGATGAGTACTTCTCTCCGGCGGGGATAGGAAAGTGGGAGGGGGAGAAGAGAGCGTGTGTGGCGGACGGGGGAGAGGAAGGAGATAAAGGTACGGGTGCGGGTGCGGTGGTGGGTGGGCCTCTGGACGCGTGTCGCCACCAGAAGGCGGGGGACGGGACGACAGGATCCCCCGCCTGATAGTCAGCGTTTCCCTTTCGGAAAGCAGATTTTCAGTTTTCTAGATTTTATATTTTTTTGGGAAAATCTAAATCTAGGCCGTACTGATTCTGTCTTATCGTGACGCCCTTCTCGCGACCGTCGATCTGCGAGCGAGCGGTGCGAAATTGTCCATACCGTTTCAATGCTCGGTTGTGCTAAACTTTTAAGGCTGGTCACAATGGGGAGGAACTTAAAAGTAACATCACACACTCCAATACAACTTTGCTTATGTGGCACGTATTTAATAAAGAGAGAGGTGCTTGTGGTAACTAGCTAAGAGCATGGTTAATAATAGAGCCGGCTGCTGGCTATAAGGCATTGCCATGTCATCTTATAGCCAGCTTATAGTCAACATGTACAATAGTATACTATATGCATGCACTATTTTGTCAACATATGGCCCACCTTACACTCTCACAAAGTGCCTATGAGCACGTGCAAGAGCTGGCTACTATCCTGTAGCCAGCTTCTCTTCTCTCTCCTCTTCTCGCTCATCCAACTAAGCATAAATATATTATTTAATTCCTTATAGCCCGCTTACATGGCCTTATTGTACTTGCTCTAAGTTACCGGAACATCACACACTCCAAAAAACAATGAGTCTATAGCCTAATAAATGCATTGTTGCATGACACTACATACATGTTAGGGCATCTTTAATGGGTTGTAAAATAAACTTGTATGATAATAGTCCAACTCATCAACCAACAAGGTATCATACAACTATCTCAATGGTTGTTGGTAGAGTTGTTGGTAAATTAGTACAATCTATCAAATCATATAGTCAATTTAGCGGGACCAAAGAAAAAAGTATCTTGGCATACGTGTTACCTTGTTGGTTGCATATCATACAACTCATATTCTCTCAGCTCATTATTACTATACCATGTAGTATTTTAGCTAAGTTGGCATGCTATCTTACGATGACATGGACATTGTTGGAGATGCCCTTACTCCCCATTGTGGAGGTAGGAACATAGTCTAGAAAAGTGTGTAGGTTTCTACCTTATGTTACTCCCCATTGTGACCAGCCTAACAGCATGTTTGTTTCGTTGGATTTTTTTTGAACACTGGTTCGTCTGAATTGGAGAGAGTGAATGGGAATTTGAGGGCAACAGACTAATACTCCCTTATTGGTTGGACGGAGTTGTGGTTAAGAGGGGAGTGGGAAGGGGAATTCCTAAAGCTAAACTCCCACAAATCACTTACCTAGGGGAGTCTGGTAATTTAGACGTGGGATAGAGAATTGGTGGTAAACTCCCCTTCCCATTCCCTACGTTTGCCAAACACGCTGCAAGTTTAGCACATCTCACGACTTCACGGGTTCAATGACTTACGGGACCGGTATATATGGGCCCCACTTGTCAGAAGGACGCACCGCCCAACCGTTGGAGAGAGACTCTCCCGTCATAATTTGGGAACCACGCCCCGGTGGTTCTCTCTCTCCCTCGAAGTCATCTAGGCAATTTCGCCGTGATTCCCTTGTTCTCCGGATGTCATGTGTGTATGCGAGCGGAGGTGTGCAACGATCTCAGATTGTTTGATTTGTCGGCCATCGGCCATTAATCTCACATTTTTGGTGTTTTCGGTGTGTCGTGTTCGAGTGCCTTGCGTCGATTTCCAACACTATTGCCCTTCTCCGGCTGAATTCGATGGAAGTTTCGCGTGGCGCATAAGTGAGCATCCATCTCTACATGTACTTATTTGCACGTGCTTGTTTAAATTTGGCCGCGGCTTGAAATCTGTGAGAACCCTCAGTTTCAAGAGTCGAAGGGGTAGTTTAGAATCCGTGCATATTTGCATTGCAGGCATTTGGGTTTTTACGTTAATTTTTGCGCTTTTGAGCAAAGTGGGAAAAGAATCTGACGGCGCGACGCTGATGTCTACGCGCGCTTCTATTCTTATAGACAGTGTTGGGCCTCCAAGTGTAGAGATTTGTAGAACGGCAGCAAGTTTCCCTTAAGTGGATCACCCAAGGTTTATCGAACTCAGTGAGGTAGAGGTCAAAGATATCCCTCTCAAGCAACCCTGCAATTAAGATACAAGAAGTCTCTTGTGTCCCCAACACACCCAATATACTTGTCAGGTATATAGGTGCACTAGTTCGGCGAAGAGAGGGAGTAAAATGCAAGTAATATGGATGATAATAAGTGATAATAGCGATCTGAAATAAAAATGGCAGCAAGCAAACTCTAGTGGTGTTAATACTAGTGCGAGTATGGCATCCGATAATCAACAAGTAAACGGGGCTTTGATCAATGGAACGGCGAGTTCTTCTAATGGTAAGGGGGTGCATAAATCTTTTGCACCAGGTGTTGTCTTATCACCTCGGGTTGCAAAATCGGTAATTGAGGCCAAGATGCACTTGATGACTTTGTGCCAAGAGGCTATTATTTCCTCTTCGCCTTCTGAGGCCGCTCCGGTGAATGCAAGGATGGAGTCTGCAAGGACGACTACAGTGTGTCCTTCCCCCGATGTCCCGGCATCGCCGCGGAGCCACGTTGAGGAGGTGATTGCTACTGCTGCATGCGAGGACTTCGAGGGGGTGCGGGTAGTGGCGTCGCCAATGCGGGCGGCCCACCCCTCCCTAGCTTCTGTTCGTCGACACTCGGGAGACTGCATGAATGGGGGGCCGGGGGTACCAGGCGGGTCCCTAGGCTTGCCGTCCTCGGAGATGCTTGGTGGGGAAAATGTCCGAGCTGTCGTTTCACCTAGGCGACTTGACGAGGATTTTATCGGCGCTGATGATCACGATTCTACGCCATGTGGGCTTGGAGGTGATGGGTCGCAGGAGGCGGCCTTTCGGCATTCATACCACTCACCTCAACCAGGTGGGTTGGGATTGAGTGTGGTATCTGCAGCGGCATCACGTCCTTCCGAGGCGGAGGTGTCGTGGGATAATCACGGCAGATGTTACCGGGGGTAACTGATCTAGGGGCAAGTCGACACAGGTATTTGGGAGAGGGTTTAGCTCGAAGGAAGACATGGCGAAAAGCAATCTAAGAGCCGGAAAACAACTCGCCGGATCTCGATATGATTATACTGGATACTCGATAATAGGTGTTACAGTCATGACTTGAATCTCTCTCAGGCGAAGCCTAGGGGTTGGTTTATATAGTACTCATACCCCCTTTGGCTTGCCATACAAAGCGCTCCTTGAGTCCTACTCGAACTCTATATACAAACCTAACTTTCCTTACCATAACCCACAATCCGGGTTACGATCCTTACAAGCCCTGGGCCTTTCTGAAGCTTCTTTGTTCTTAGCCGGATTTGGTCCATCCGCCGTTTGGGCCGGATTACACCTGGGAGTTGGCATACCGGGTTACTATCCCCTCATCAGTAGTCCCCAGGATAGCGCGGGCTTCATGGATTCATTCTTGAGGCGCTCGCTATCCCGATAGCTCGATCCTTCCTCGAACGCCTAATGGGCCTTTCCATATTTGAACCCTTGCTCCGAACGCCCACAACGCCAAATCCGCGCGGATAATTACTGTTCCGCAATTTCCGGCTTTCTGGCCGCGGGTGAGCTCACCACCTCCCTTATAAATATCAGCAGAGGGTAACCCTAAACCATTCACCTCGTTTCGTCATTTCTTTCTCCTCGCTCCCTCACAGTTCCGGCCGCCGGGCTCACGCGCGCTTCCAGAGATAAGGCCACCTCCGGCCGCACCCGACCTCGAGCTCTCCAGCGCCGCCATCGAGCCCCGCCGCCACGCTCTTGTTTCTTTCATCAAGGACTGTGGTGAGACACTCAAGCCGCGCCGCGCACCGGCCTCAGTTCGGACCTCAACTCCTTCGGTAAGCCCCTCTCAACCATCCAACTGAAACCGGCAATTTCATCAATTTGACCAAGATTGGATCTGAGTCAACCCGCAAATCAATTTTAGGGAACCATCAAATTAGTCCGCTTCGATAGTCCTTAGCTTCTTCAAGCACCTGATACGCAATCACCACTCATTTCCGCGCCCTTATTAACCATTAAACTTCATATAAGATTACTTGCAAGTCCTTCGATTCTAGATCCGTTCCGCCTTGTTTTCTCCGCCTGCCGCATTAACACCCGGATAATCCTTCTTTTCCAGTTAATCCCTCCTCAGTAAGGTATGGGCAACCATCCATGTTCACCCAACCCACCTCAATACGTAAGTAATTAACAATTTACTCAACTTCATCCGACACCCGGAAAATCTTCAGCACTTAGCTTCGTAGCGCATTACCCGGGTCTTGTTTTAGCCTTCAGCGTCTTAATGTCTCCAGATTCAAATGAGTTGATGTTCCGAATCTTACCCCACACATTTCTTGTCCCTTGCAGGTCAGCTCCATGGCTCCTAAAAGACAGGGAAAACACCCGGCTCCTGCAAAGACCTCCCAAACCGCTTCTGCCGACTGGGGCCGGTCTTCAACAACGAAGGCCAAACTGGATGGGATGGCCGAGCTAGGAATCCTTCCTTCCCAAAAGGAAATACACTGGAGGGCTCCTGGCGATGAGACCCGTCCCACTCCTACCGGGAATGAGGTAATCTGCTTTACCGAGCACGTGATCCGGGGGTTCCGTCCTCCGGGTCACCCCTTCTTCCGAGAAATCCTAAGCCACTACGGCCTCCGGGTGTTCGACATAGGGCCTAACTCTATGCTGAACATCACCCACTTCATAGTCTTGTCCGAGTCTTACCTGTGCATTCAACCAAGCCTAGCTCTTTTTACCGAGTTATTTTACTGTGAACCGTGCCGCGAGAGCGATGACGGAGCAATCCTTACTTGCGGCGGGGTATCTATCCAACGCCGCAAGCACTCGCTGATGCCAGCCCTTACTATGAACTCCCACGCCAAAAATTGGCAGCTATCCTTCTTCTATTGCCATGATACCTCTCCGGATGGCGAGAGGAAATTGCCGGGTTACTCGGAGACCCCCCTCGAACCCTCCGCGTCTTTCAATGCTTTTGCGCCTGATCCTGATAGGGAAGCGATTCAGCCCCTTCTGGCCAAATTAGCAGCTTTCTCAGCCCATGGCCTTCTCGGGCTCAACTTAGTAAAGACCTGGGTGGAGTTCCGGGTTCAACCCAACTCCATTCGTTCAAAACTGCTGCACGAATACTCGGGCCATATCACAGACTCCCTCCGCTACTCCACCAAAAACTTCCCTGCCGGTAACACCATCAAGACCATCAAGGGCTTCTTGGTGGAGAGATTGGACGTCATAAAGAACACCGCCGGGTTACCCCCGTTTACTCGGGAGAATCCCGCCCCAGCGGTGAGTCCTGCCCCCTTTTTCTTATTTCAGTACTTTCGTCCGCTACAGCCTTTAACCATCATTTGTATTTACCTGTTTACAGGCTGACGATCCCTTCTGGAAAGTCGAAAACTCTCCTCCTTCTCAAGACCCCGAAGAAGAGGTCGAGTCTGTGGATGATGATGAGGGTATTCCTCCATAACCTTTATACCTGCCTTTTATCTGTGCTGTTTCCCTTATCTGATACTTACTCGGCTTTCAGGGTCGGGGGATGACGAGGAGGAAGAAGAAAATGACCCGGAAGCCACCGAGTCTGACCGGGAGCCTCCAGTTGGAAACAAAAGGAAGGCTAGAGGGGTAGTTGAAAAGGTTCCCTTCTCTTCTGTGTCTCGTGCGCCTTACTCCTTTGCTGCTATGCATGAACTTAACGAGCGATTATCACATTCACCCTTCTTGAAGGATCCTCTTCCGACTAAACGTAGGGTGACCCGGAATTCTCCGGGGGATGATCCCCTTAACCCGGGTATTCCCACTTCACCTACTCATCGAGCCAGTACCCCTCCAGCTCAACCTTCCCAATCTCCTCAGCGTCACCCGTCTCCTACTCATCCACTTGCCGGGCAATTTCGCGTCCCGCAGCCAGTGCTCTTGCCAACGTCATCCGCTTCCAGTGGCGAACTTCCTCCGGACTACGCCGTAAATACCGGGTAACTACCTTTATTTGCATTTTCTCGTACTTGTTACCTTTCCTTTTTCGGTACCTTCCACCGATCCATGTCCTCCTTCTTGTCTTCAGCGCCACAGTTACGCTGAGCGACCAGGATATTCCTGAACCGGAAGGACAGGAAGAGGAGAAGCCGAGTGATGACATGGACGTTGAGATTGAAGACGAGGCCGAGGACGGAAAAGAAGAAGACCCTTTCAAGGACCCAATTCCACCGAAAACTGCATCACCCCAGCCCTCTGAAGAAGTGGACGAAGACATCATCTTGGAGACCAAGCCGGGCTCTCCTAACCCGGACGTTCAAACGACCCGGGTTTCGACCCCCAGACCCGGAACAGCTCCTCCACAAGAGGGCCAATCCTCCGGCCCTTCTCAACTTCGTCCTGAAGACATGACCTTTGCTCAGATGCTAGATGCCCTTCATACCTTGAAGGGTGACGAAGAAAACTTACTAGATGCCTTAATACTCAAGCACGAGGTAATCCCGACTGACACCAATTGATTCCATATATAGTCCCCAAGTTCCGAGTAAATTACTAGGTAGCTTGCTTGGAACTTTGCATAATGTTTCTGGCTGACCCTTCTTCATGCTTCCCTACAGGACTATGTTTCACAGTTGGAGAAGAAACTGGCCAAATCCACCAAGCTTGCTGAAAAAGAAGCGGCCCTTCGTGAAGCTGCTGAGACTGAGGCTCACAGGTGCCAGAAGATGACGAAAAAGTACAAGAAGAGAGCTCGTAAGGCAAAAGGCAAACTGACAACTCTTTCTGCTCAAATTGATGGTGTTTATCGTACCGCAACTGGTAAGATTTTTGAATTTCACCTTTTGTGACTCGGATTACTTTGATTTGAACAACTGCACTTGTTTGCCTACTATCTTTGCTTCTTTTGCCTTTTTTAGCAGGGCCACATGACGCTGCCCCCGAAGGAGATGATGCTGCCAAGCTTAAAACCATCAAGAATACTCTTCGCCAACTTTGCAGCGGAGTCAGTTGGATACTTGACGAGTTACGTCTGCCGGGTATCAGGCCAGATAACATGAAGAAGTTACTAGAAAGCTGCTCTACCATCCCCGAATGGATTTGGCATTGGAAACGGTCCTCCTGCCGCTTTGGGGTAACCCGGGGACTCGCGTTAGCTAAGGCCTACGCTCCCAAGCTAGAGCTGTCCAAGCTTATGAGCGGATTCCCAGAGTTCAACTTGGATGGGTCCAAGTTTTTTCCAAAGGACTTCAAGGCTATTCAGAAAGAAGTCCGTCATCCGGCTAGTGTTATCGCTGATGCCTTAGAAATTGATGTGATTCTTCCGGCTTATGATGCTAATGACAAGGTTGTCAAGGCTGACCGCCCCCAGCCGTTCGATATGCTTGTCCGTTGGAGGGAGGAAGCGATCAAGTTAAAGGAAGAAGCCGCCAAGAAGGCCGAGGTCGACTCTGCTCCTGCAACTTCTGCTGCGCAGCCCGAGACTACTACTGATCCAAGTGGCACCAAGGGCAAGGCCAAGGTGGATCCTGCAGCTTGAAGTAACGCTTATCATTCCACATGCGTCAATCGGCGAAGCGTCGTTTACAACAGCTTTACTATTCGTTTAAGCAGAGCGCCTGTGCTCTTTTGATACTTTTATGATATTGTAATACTTTGAGTTAAACTCCCGATGCACTTTGCGCCCCTTTGGGCTTTTGATGAATGTATCTTTGCGTTTTCTTATTCTTGATATCCACTTGCTTTATTCTCGATAACTTATACTTCTTTTTTCTTAGCAAAGCCCGTCCTCCGGGTTTCGTCTGAGACCCGGATGCGTGGCTCGTTGTAATTTAATCGGCTGGATGATGTTGTTTCCTCATTAGAGCTCATAAGTCCCCAGCCCGGGTTTCCGCGTCTAGGACACATGATTGTTTCTTTTCAAGGAAACGAATCGCCCATCGCTGGATGCCCAAAACTTCAGGACAGCTTTTATGAGGTTTGAAGTTATGCTTGATAATCGTTGAGTTTCCGGCTGTAAGCCTTATACTCTGCATAACCTGTGGTTTAGATGACCCTTTCGACTATCTTGTACTATAAGCCGGCTTTCGCGTGGATACCATGTTGTTACATCAATACGAAAACTGGGTCAAACAAGTCCCTTTTGGGTCTCATGACTGATAGTAATCGTAGGCGAACAGATCATGCCACTTTGTTGCGAGTCACATCGAGCTTAAGTAAGAATAGACGAGAATTTTGGACTTCTTTGTCCGGTTATAAGATTGTAGCCGCACTCGTTTTTTCGAGTTGCCGGCCCCTATAACTCATTGGCATCAAGGCCGGGTCTTTTTTGAGTTTGCAGCTGTGCTTGTAGGAGCAACTAGCCCTCAAGACCTAAATATTTTACGCCGTATAAATGACAATTGTCTCTTTTCTCGATAATCCCCTTTTTATTTGATATGAGAAAATTAGGCCAGCAAGCCGCCTCATTAAAAACCCATCCAGTCCCCAAGGGTGCCCTGGATAGGAAAAGAGTGCGTCTGAAGCCTGCTGCCTGTTACATCATTTTCTGCTAAGTATAGTATGGACGTAGCTGAGCCACGTTCCATGGTCTATCTCTTTCTTGCATAGGTGCAGTAGTATGAGCAGTGTCGTTGACTGTGGCCGATTCTTCTCTTGCATCTACCAAGTAATATGACCCATTATGTAGACTCCGGCTTATGATGAAAGGTCCTTCCCATGGCGGCGATAGCTTGTGTTTTCCCTCGTTTGTTTGAACCAAGCGCAGGACCAAGTCTCCCTCCTGGAAGACCCGGCTTTTTACCCGCCGGCTATGATATCTTCGCAAATCCTGCTGATATATGGCTGACCTTTCTAAGGCTTGCTCCCTTTGTTCTTCTAACATGTCCACGGCGTCTTGCCGGTTCTTCTCGTTCTCCACTTCGACGTAGGCTGTCACTCTTGGTGAATCATGAATGATGTCGCTTGGTAATACTGCTTCTGCGCCGTAAACCATGAAGAAAGGCGTCATCTGGGTGGACCGGTTAGGTGTAGTATTGATACCCCAGACCACGGAAGGGAGTTCTTCAACCCACGCTCCAGCGGCCCTGATACAAGGGACCCTTAGCCGCGGTTTCAATCCTCGAAGTAGCTCTTGGTTCGCCCTCTCCACTTGCCCGTTGGCTTGCGGATGTGCCACTGATGCCACATCAAGCCTGATTCCATTGTTGCCACAAAATTTTTCCATCTCTCCAAGGGACATGTTGGTTCCGTTGTCAGTGATTATACTGTGGGGATATCCAAACCGGTATATGATTCTTTTCAGGAATTTGACTGCTGTGGCCGCTTCACAATTGGTAACCGGCATAACCTCCACCCACTTGGTAAACTTATCGACAGCCACTAAAAGATGTGTCTTCTTGCATGGTGACATATGGAAAGGGCCAACCATGTCCATACCCCAAACAGCGAATGGCCAGGTTAGTGGTATTGTCCGTAACTCCATAGCCGGCACATGAGTTTGGCGAGCGTACCTTTGACATCCATCGCATCTTGCCACTATCCGCTCCGCGTCTGTTAAGGCCGTGAGCCAGAAGAACCCATGCCGATAGGCCTTAGCCACAAGGGATCTTGTGGACGCATGATGCCCACAATCACCTTCGTGGATCTCCTTAAGGATTTGTCGGCCTTCTTCCGGTGTCACGCAGCGCAGAAAGACTCCTGTCGCGCTTCTCTTGTACAGCTCCCCATTGATAATAGTATATCCTTTTGCCCGCCTCAAGATTTGTCTTGCTAATACTTCCTGCTCTGGCAATTCGCCCCGTGATAGATAGGCCAGATATGGCTCTGTCCACTCGGGAACAGTACGTATTGTAGCCACAAACTCCTCATCCGGGTCTCGATTTGCTAGTTCTTCCTCAGACTCGGATTTAACTGACGGTCGCCATAGCTCATCCAGGAAAACATTAGGTGGAACCGGCTCTCTACGCGAGCCGAGTCTGGCGAGTGCATCCGCTGCCTCATTTTTTCTTCTGTCTATGTGCTCTACTTCATACCCGGAGAAACACCCGGCAACCCTATCAACCTCTCTGCGATACGCTGCCATAGTGGCGTCCTTCCTATCCCAGGTTCCTGATACCTGCTGCACCACAAGATCCGAATCCCCAAAGCATCGTATCCTTCTGATGTTCATCTCCTTGGCTATCTTCAAGCCGTGCAGTAGGGCCTCATACTCGGCCACGTTATTTGAACAATCGAAGTGAATCTGTAGCACGTAACTTAGTTTGTCCCCCTTTGGCGACGTCAGCACCACTCCAGCTCCTGACCCTTCGTACTGCTTTGATCCATCGAAGTGCATGGTCCATGACTCGGAATTTGGGACTATAGTAGCCATTCCAGTGTGTGTCCAGTCGTTAACAAAATCGACCAAAGCCTGTGACTTGATTGCTGATCTGGGCTCGTAGCTGATATGATAATCTCCCATCTCTATTGCCCATTTGGCTATTCTTCCCGTTGCATCCGAGTTTCTGATGATATCCGACATTGGTATTGAACTAACCACTGTTATGGGATGTTCTTGGAAATATGGCTTCAACTTCCGGCTGGCCATAAAGACCCCAAACACCAACTTTTGCCAATGTGGATAACGCTGCTTTGCTTCCGATAACACCTCGCTGACATAATAAACCGGCCTTTGGACCGGGTATCCCTTCCCATCCTCCTTGCGTTCTACGACAACTACCGCGCTGACGGCCCGGGGACCGGCGGCCACGTATAATAACATAGGTTCTTTAGGACCCGGGGCTGCTAGTACTGGTGCTTCCGACAATTGCTTTTTTAGCGCTTCAAACGCCTCATCTGCCTCCTGATCCCACACGAACTTATCTGACTTCCGCAAAAGCCGATACAAGGGTATTGCCTTTTCTCCAAGCCTGGATATGAACCGGCTCAAGGCTGCTACGCAGCCCGTGAGCTTTTGAACATGCTTCAAATTTTCCGGTTTCTTCAAACTTTGGATGGCCTTGATTTTGTCCGGGTTTGCCTCGATTCCTCTCTCGGAGACTATAAAGCCGAGTAACTTCCCAGCCGGGACTCCAAATACGCACTTCGTTGGGTTAAGCTTCATCTGGTACCTTCTCAAGTTTTTAAATGTCTCCTTCAAATCATCAATGAACGTTTCTGCCTTCCGGGTCTTAATAACCACGTCATCCACATACGCGTGCACGTTGCGCCCAATTTGGTCCTCGAAGCACTTCTGAATACATCGTTGGTAAGTTGCGCCCGCATTTTTCAATCCAAACGTCATGGTTTTGTAGCAGAAGGCCCCAAAAGGGGTTATGAATGACGTTTTCTCCCAATCCTCCCTTTTGAGTTTAATCTGGTGGTACCCCGAATATGCGTCCAGGAAACACAGCAAGTCGCTTCCGGCTACCGCGTCTATGATTTGGTCTATCCTTGGTAGTGCGAACGGATCCTTTGGGCAATGCTTGTTGAGGCTCGTGAAATCGATACACATCCTCCATTCATTTGTCTTTTTCATCACAAGAACCGGGTTTGCTAACCAGTCGGGGTGAAATACTTCCATGATAAAGCCTGCGGTTAATAGTCGCGCGATTTCCTCACCTATAGCTCTTCTCCTTTCCTCATTCATCTTTCTCATACCTTGCTTCACAGGCCTGGCCTTGGGATCCACGTGCAAACTGTGCTCTGCCAACTCAGTGGGAATACCCGGCATGTCGCTGGGTGTCCAAGCAAACACATCCGCATTTGAACGGATGAATTCCACCAGAGCCTTTTCTTGCGCATCATCTAGATTGGACCCTATAGTGAATTGCTTGGTGGGATCTCCCTCCACAAAATCTACTTTCTTGGTATCTTGAGCTGCCTTGAACTTCACTCTTTCGTCTTCAGCATCTGGCCTTCTCAACGCTGTACCATCATCCGGATCCACCTGCGACCGGTAATACTGAAGCTCTTCCTTCCTGCAGGCTTGTTCGGCCATTACTGAATCTCCCTCATCGCACTCGGCTGCTATATCCCGGTTTCCATGGATAGTGATGGTCTGCTTGGGGCCCGGAATCTTTAATTGCAGATACACGTAGCACGGCCTAGCCATGAACTTAGCATAAGCCGGCCTTCCGAACAGAGCGTGGTAGGGGCTGTGCAGCTTGACTACCTCGAACGTGAGCCACTCCACCCGATAGTTATCTACCGATTCTCCAAAGGTTACTTCCAACGCAATTTTTCCTTCGGGGCGTGCCGAATGACCCGGCACGATTCCATGGAACACCGTCGAACTTTTTTGTAGCTGGGACTCCTTGAGGTTCATGCGCAAGAAGGTTTCCCAATATAGGATGTTGATACTACTCCCTCCATCCATCAAGACTTTCTTCAGCTCGTAACCATTGACCTGGGGTGCCACCACTAATGCCAAGGTTCCGGGGTGCTTTATTCCTTCCGGGTGATCCCTTCTGCTCCATGTTACCTCTTGCTCCGCCCATCTCAAGGATCCCGAAGTGGCCGAGGAGGCTGGATCCACTGTTTGCTTCAACGCCCCTTTGTCCCTGCTGGAAGTCCCTGTAACATGCACATGATATTGTCCTTTCAAATTGAGCGTACGTACCATGCCGATGAAGATATTGATTTGGCCGATTGACACCATGGATCCGGATTCGAAGTGATCCGGCTCCAACTCCCACCCGGAATTGTCCACTATCTGCTCTCCTTCGTCATTGGAGTAGATCTCGCCGACGACAAAGTTCTCCATACTCTTCCGAGCTTCTCCCGTGATGTAAACACCTTTGGACGCAGGCCCCACGGTGGGCGCCAACTGTCGTGGGATAATCACGGCAGATGTTACCGGGGGTAACTGATCTAGGGGCAAGTCGACACAGGTATTTGGGAGAGGGTTTAGCTCGAAGGAAGACATGGCGAAAAGCAATCTAAGAGCCGGAAAACAACTCGCCGGATCTCGATATGATTATACTGGATACTCGATAATAGGTGTTACAGTCATGACTTGAATCTCTCTCAGGCGAAGCCTAGGGGTTGGTTTATATAGTACTCATACCCCCTTTGGCTTGCCATACAAAGCGCTCCTTGAGTCCTACTCGAACTCTATATACAAACCTAACTTTCCTTACCATAACCCACAATCCGGGTTACGATCCTTACAAGCCCTGGGCCTTTCTGAAGCTTCTTTGTTCTTAGCCGGATTTGGTCCATCCGCCGTTTGGGCCGGATTACACCTGGGAGTTGGCATACCGGGTTACTATCCCCTCATCAGGAGGTGTTGGCATATGGCGGTCTTGGTGTGGGGGCGATGGAGGTGCGCTCCAGTGCTCGCCTACGCGCCAAACCGGACGCGTACCTTCCTCAGCCGGAGTGTGCGGCGGCTTTAGCTGAACGGAGGGAGCTTGCGTTCATGGAAGGTACGAGTTCTCACTCCAAGTTGTCCTTATTATCGTTTTCACACGCTGAAATTAAATCTAGAGCGGATAGGCTAGGGATTTCTTTAGGGAAAACGAGGGAGCAAACGGCTTCTTCAATCTCGGGGTTGCTGAAACAGGAACATGATAGACGCTTAATTTTTCTTGACCGCAATTTGGTGTCGGATAGCTTGGAGTCTACGTCGAGTCTAGTTTTAACACAAGCATCTAACCTTTCGGTGGATTTGAAGGATATTGATTATGACACTTTAGAAGATCATGCGGATCTCCTAAAATGTTCTACAACGGTTAAACGTAACCGTAAAAAGAACGATGTCTGTTTGTCAAAACCAAGAAGAAGTTCTAGAATAAAAAAATTTAAAAAGTAAAATGAGAGGTATGATCTGGAATAGTAATGAGTTCGGGGATAGGGCTAAGCATTGGGCGGTGAATGAATGTGTTAAAGATCATGATCTGGATTTTGTGGCTTTATTAGAAACGGGTAGAGCTTCGTTTGCTACACACTTTATACAATTTTTAGCGGGTGGTAGAGATTTTACGTGGTATTTCTTACCTCCACAAGGTCGGTCAGGTGGAATGTTGGTTGGTTTTAATAATGCCTCTCTTTCTGCACAAAGCGTTGTGTCAGGGGAGTTTTGTGCTAAGTTCCATATCAAGACTAAAGCAGATGGTTTCCTTTGGGCCCTTGTTGTACAGGATGCCAAAAAGCCAGTCTTTTTAGCGGAGATGGTTCGGATTTGCGAAAATGAACCACTTCCTTTGTTAATTGGAGGGGACTTTAATATTTTTCGACAAAAAGAGGAGAAGAACAATGATAATTTGAATGCTCGTTGGCCTTTTATTTTTAATGCTATCATTGAAAGCTTGAATTTAAAAGAACTAAGAGTACCAGGACGTTAATATACATGGGTCAGTTGGCAGGATACTCCGACATGCGAAAAGTTGGATCGTTTCCTTGCTAGTGTTGAGTGGGAGCAGAAATACCCGTTGTTCGATGAAAATTTGGTAACCCTGGCGTGTCAATTGATTTTTGCATGTGTGTGGTTCCAACTCCTCACTTATCATGCATGGACTCATTCTTATGGATCGACCGCCTGAGGCTGATCGTGAGCGGAGAAAATTTTGCCCATCTCTTGCATCTAATCGTTCCGCCGGGAGAGCAGATCCATAGACAGGCGTGATGGATGATTTTGTTTAGATAATACCAGTCTAAAGCTGGGACTAATCTCAGGGAGTTAAGCACAAATTAACCTCGTTACCAGGCTGCCAGGTATACAAATCGTGTCATCAAGGAAAATATTCTCATGCACGGGTGCATGCGTGTGTGCACAAAACTCCTGGTTAGCTGGCCCCAACGTGTCAGCTAGACTACATACATCGATGCACCTGGTGGCATGACCGTGCTAGCACACGTATACTATACGTATTTGTACCGTATATTTCCGAGCGGCCGGCGGCCGGAAAGACCATGCACGACAGTCGTGACACAGTCCATACAACACACGTTGGGTATGTTTATTTTGCAGGAAGTTCACGTCGGTGAGGATGCAACAAAGTGCCTGTGCGATCCTACAATCAAGGAAGAGATTGGATTTTGAACGTCCGGTGCCTTCCAACGAAAGAAAACGGAGCGGCCGAAGGAGCAGTTCCGATTTTCCTGTTTACCTTCTTATCTTCTTATCCCTTGTACGATGGGTAGCTGCCTATATAAACAGGTACCAGCGTAAGGAAAAGGGGGAGAAAAAAAATAGACGGAGGAAAGGAAGAGAGAGGCCGGAGGCATAAAACTCATCTGGCCAAGGACTCTTGAAGCTAGCACACGCATCAACACATCAAGAAGACAGCACGTACGACATCAAGTGGAGGCCATCCGGTACCTGAAGGCAATGGACGCAAGGAACACCTGCTCAACGGTAAAGATCAATTTTGAACTCTCCTGTTTCTTTCTCTCTCACAGCTAGCATGGTGGATGGAGTCTCTCACGCTCGACGACGCTCGTGCCGCTGGAGCTTGTCAACGCGCAGCCCGCCGGCCGGTGCGTCCGGTATGCCGTAAAAGCTCGTCGTCGCCGGCGGCCGGAGGAGAGGAAGACGGCGGCATGCCGTAGCTTGTATCCCAGCCGTCCGAAGCCATAGCAAATGAAGACGACGCCCTGGTCTCACCTGTGAGCAGCCCGCTCTGTGGGTCGCGTGGTCATTGGATACGCCAAGACGGTGCTGGACGCACGCATATGCAGCCTACTCGTTCACGTGCAGGTCCACTCCATGGCATGCTCGCCGAAGGCCGGAGCCGCCGAAGATGGTGCCTTGGCGTCAGCGTGTGTTCGGCCCGACCGACATGCAGCCTCGCTTGTAGGCGTATTTTGTTTGATGCTATTCAGGTGCAGTCCGGGTGCTCGCCATGCAGCCCCGACGTCCACGGCGTACAGGTACACCCCGGGCGCCCATGGAGACGGCATAAAGGAGAGGCTCGCCATGTAATCCACGGCGTACTGCAGCCCGACGCGCATGGCCCCTTCTTGCTCAGCAGGTGCAGCCCGTTACTCACGGCGGCAGCGGGCCCTCTCGACAATATAGCCCGACGCACACAACAACGACGTGCAGGTGCATCCAGTAGGCGACGTCAACGTAGACGCTGCTGGCGATGAGCACCATCCTATGGTGCAGTCAGATGTGCCCAGGTGTATCGGTATTACTCGGAGCATTGCAGCCGGTGCCCGCCGCCAGCCCGTGCTTGGCATACAAGTTTAGTATCGAACTGGCGGGCGTTGTCATCGTCGACAGTCCATGGCCGCGACATCAGCAACTAACCTACTGCGCGTGCAAAGCCTGCATTAGTAGGCACAAAGCACACGTGATGTAGAGACTTGCATGTCCCATGCGCACTGCCCAAAGCGTGCCTGGACTAGGTGTGCTACATGCAAACTATGAGGAACAAGCTCCCATCTGCTAGAGTTATGCTGATGGTGTTATGCTTGCTATCCAGTCCGGCGCGTGGGTGCATGGCGTGGCGCCCGACATATACATTGTGCAGGTTACGTAGGTTCAGTCCGCGGGACAGGCAGGCAAGCGGCCGGCGTCGTCGACGGCCAGCCAACAGGGGCAGCTCGCCGGTCTTTGGCTCATTTTACCGGCCAATGATAGGTGAACTGCGGGCCTAGCGCTACTGGCGATGGCGTAAGATGACCCTCCCCTGGGCACGTGGATGTAGCTCGACGAACTCGGTGATATAGGTCCTCGGCACTCGGTGCGCAAGACCGGCGTACAGGTTCAGACGCACCAATGGGTTGGCGTCCGGCATCCAAGTGCATCTCTCTTCAAAGTTAAAGAAGCAGCCCGACACGACCGCGCCAGCAGTGGCGCGTCATCGTCAGGACCACCACACAACTTTGCCTTCAACACAATTTCTCCACGGGTCCATGAAACGGCGCTTTCGACTACGCCGACTGCCATGAACTCGGCGTCGGATAAAGACGAGACGCCGACCATACCGGCTATGCCGACTTGAGCGATAGTTGGTTTTACATCAACGTCGGTCTTCCAACAAGATACTCCCGCCAAGGCATTACCCCTTGCACACCCCGACGAAGCTGCTAGTCGTCTCGAAGTCCTAGCCAACCGGACTGCATCACACTACTTCAACAACACCCATCATCGCCGCTCAAGACCGACGAGGCGCGACGGCGAGGGCGAGCGAGGCCGGAGCTAAGGCCACGCTTTTAGCGGCGCGTGTACCGACGAGGACACGGGCTCTGCCGCTGCCCACACACACCATACCTTTATGCATGCAGGACGTGAAGCGAAGACGATGAAGACGACCACACAGCTTAATCGGAGGTGTCTCGCGGCGTAACCCGCGGGAGTAATTAACCGGGAGCCTTCCGAGGCCCCGGGAACCAGGAGACTGCAATCGCCATAGTCAGGCTGGCCGCGCTAGTAGGCCATGGAGCGCAATCACTGGGAATTGTATTTGTTATCTCAAAGATTAATGAAATACTTTTCCCTCACTTTTGTTGTTGTTTCTTTTGTGTATTATCATACACTGGCATGCCCGCATTCTTTCCTTTTACCTTTTCCCCGGTGCGAACGAGAGTGAAACCACGCCTTCCGCACTACCACACGGCAGAGCGGTCCGTAGAAAGACGAACGTTTTTCTCGCGTCAAACAAATTGGCACGCCCGGTGGGACCTGGTTCTCCTCCCATCTTTGCTTCGTTGTGGTCGTCGGAATCGTCTTCGCCCGTTCATCCATCTGCACAACATGCTGCATGAGAAGCCACAGGTATCGAGATCCTCTGATTGAGAATCCTCTTCATGCAGGGGGACTCTACAACAACACTGAGCCTGTGATGATCCAGTTCGGGTCAATGCCACCTATGGTGGTTTTTGAAATTGGCTCGAAGATGTACGCACACCAAGCACAGGACCCGACACAATTCCAAGTTGTGCAGTCCAAGAAGGCGCACAAGCGAGCGACCGCCAAGGCGAAGAAAGATCGCCGTGAGCTTATGCTGGAAGCTCGCACCCTGCTGAAGGAGTCTATCAAGGCCGAGATGCAGGGAGACGTGGAGGTATCCCAACGCCTTCGCGCCAAGGCTGCGAACCGACGAACAGGTGCGGCGTCCCTTCACGCCGCTACTCCAACTTCACCTTCCGTGACGCCTACACCAACAACTAGGCGCACAGAGGTCGAGCTCCTTGAGGGCTTAGAGGCAGCCTCCTACAATCTGCAGAGGCTAATGGCGAGCGCTCGTTCGTCAGATAGCCCGCATCCACTACGGAACTACAGGAGGAAGTACCGCAAGGTGCAACATCTCCAACAACAGATAAGCTCTCGCATCGCCCAGAGCGCGGTGCCAAAGGAGGACTGGTCTCTCGACGCTAGAGACCTCGCCGACAAGGTGTTCACCTATGTGAGCACTAAAAACCCTCCGTACGACTTGTTCCCCGATGAATGGGTGAACGAGCCTTCGAAGGTTAAGCAGGTGGTGAGGCGCACCATCATGAAGGAATTCTGGAAGCGCCACTCACGCAAGGAGCCCGTTCTTCCGGGTCCTACCACCTCCTTCGAGCTTGGCGACACTCAGCGGGGCATGGGGGCACCATGCCTCCATACTTCGGCGATGGACAGGAGGCCTCTCCCAAATGATAACAGGTTTGCCGTTCTTCGAAACGAGGCACCTGCGCCACGTGATGAGGACCTGCGGCGTGAATTTCGCCAACTCCAAGAGCAAATGGAGCATATCCATAGGCGGCTCCATGATCAAGGAGCACCACGTACACCACCAACGAGGGCTGGGGGCGGTGCAAGACACCATGCCCCGAGCTATCGTCCGCAATATGAGCGCCAGACCCTGGCGCCACGACGTCCACCTTCATCAACTCGGCCCATCCAAGGGAGGCATCCTAATATGCCCCCAAGATGGAACCGTTGGTCGCGCCACCAAGGGGATGAGAGGAACCCCCGTCCCACTCTACAGTGGCGACCAAGGGATCCTCCACGAGCCGTGCTTCCTGCTAGACCGGCCTCGCCTCCTCGGCGAGGTGACCAACTTCAAGTTAACCTTCCAAGGGAAGAAACCACTTCGACAACACGCGCCAGTCGCCGCCACAAAGTTGGAGTTCGAGAAGTCGCCGCAGATCATGGAACTCTACAAGAATGCTAGTGCATTCGATCCCAACAAGCGCTTCTCCTCGACGTACAAGCCAAGCAACAATAACGGTAAGACAAAGGCACCGGCAGAAGCGAACGCCACCCGAGTTTTCTCTTCAGCCCCACAAGGCAGTGCACCCTTCTTGGGTGCCAGAGGCGAACAAGATGGATGGAGGCAGCGCCCATCGATGCAAGAACTCCTCAAGAAGGAGTATGTTTTCCGCAGGGAGCTGGTGAAGGACATGTTCGACCAACTAATGGAGCATCAAGCTTTAAATCTCCCAGCACCAAGACGGCCTGATCAGGTAGGGATGACTAATAATGCCTTGTTCTGCCCATACCATAGGTACGTAGGTCATGTCATTGAGGACTGCTTCGCCTTCAAAGAATGGCTCCAAAGAGCTGTTAATGAGAAGAGGATCAACTTGGATCCAGAGGCTAGGAATCCAAAATACCACGCGGTGAACATGGTGGACGTCACATCGTCCTCTTCAATGAGGAAGGAATTGGAGTGTGAAGGTTCCTGGGTACCGCTTTCGCAGGTGGAAGACCAACTATCCAATCTCGTTCTTCCCATGACATCGACACCTTCCCAACATCGGGAAGTGGCCACGGGCGTGTGTGAGGGGGAGACTTGGAGCACAGTGCGTCGAAGGTCGTGCCCGAGGAATGTTCCACCCCGACAGTCCCATCCGACATCATCAACGGGCGCTTCCCCGACTATTCTAAGGCGAGTTGACCCAAGTCAACGCCGACCTCCACCGAGATTCGTCCCCAAGTCGGAAGGAGACGAGTCGTTTCCTCGACATGGGCGTGTACTTCCCACCTTGGTACATTTCATGCCACACAAGTGGAAGTCAGCACCAGAAAAGGACATGGAGGGGAGTGAAGATGAAGCTTGCTCCTCTCAGCTACCCAATATCGAGAGTTGCAACGTCGTCCTCGACTACAAGGACGAGCTTAGCTCTGATTGAGATGACATGTTCACTCATCAGGAACATGAAACACTCAATGCTGAAGAAGCCATGAAGAAATTGCAGGTAGAAGAGGTGAACATGAACTTGCGTGGAGGCAAAGTCTTGCCCGACCTTGGGAAAGCGAAGCAAACAAGGGCGGACAGGGCAATAGTGCAGAAGGAGGTGACCTCACAGGAGGAACCACCTAAATCCCAGGGCGAGGAGAAGATAAAATCTCATGACGTCGACTACAACATCATCGCCCACCTCAAGCGGATTCCTGCCCTTCTGAGTGTCCATGATGCACTCAGGTTGGTGCCGGACCTTCGTGAAGCACTCGTCAAGGCGCTCCAAGCACCGGAAGTCTATGAGGTGTGCATGGCAAAACACCGTCTCTTCACCAACCCCTTGTTTGTGAACGAGATTACGTTCGACGAGGAGGAAAGGATTATAGAATATGGCGCCCACAACCGACCACTCTATGTGGAAGGAAATATCGGTGCTGCACACCTTCGACGAATCCTCATCGACCCAGGGTCTGCTGTGAATATTCTGCCCCTTCGGAGCTTGAAGAGGGCCGGTTTCACGGTGGACGACTTGGAGTCGACCGACGTGATGATATGCGGCTTCGACAACCAAGGAAAGCCAACACTTGGCGCCATCACAGTGAAGATTCAAATGTCAACGTTCAGCTTCAAGGTACGGTTTTTCGTCATCGAGGCAAACACGTCCTACTCGGCTCTTTTAGGAAGGCTGTGGATCCATAAGTACCGCGTGGTGCCTTCTACTCTTCACCAATGCTTGAAGTTCCTTGACGGTGACGGCACACAGCGACGCATCGCTGGCAACACCAACCCTTACACCGTTCAGGAATCGCATCATGCGGACGCAAAGTACTACTTCCCCGTGGAAGATAGCGACCAACAACAAGGAAGGACGACACCAGTAGTTGATGTCCTAATCAAACCAGGTGTCACCCCAGCAACCGAGGCAAGGCATCTCATCATGCCGGTATCGCCAGTTGGTACACATGATACCTCCCCTCGAGGCCGCAGGTATCCTGGGCGTAGACGATCTTCTTCGATCACGCATCACGACTACAAGCCTTCCTTCCCGGGGACTGCGGGGAGTTCTACTCCAATTTTGCTAGGGACAGGATGTTCAACATCTGCCCCGACAGCCCCGTTGCTCCTAAAGGCAAGATTACCGTCATCCACGCCAATCACATTGAGGTGCCCAGGCAAGGTTGACGACCTCGACGCCCAGCAGTGATGCGCCATCGATCATCACGCTGCAGGCACGTCACGCTAAAAAGGAGGAACACGTGCCTGCCCAAAGAGGGGTGGTTAGGAGGCGAATAAAAGAAATGGAGGAAGTTGCAAGGGGAGCTCAAGGCGTGTAGCCCCCTTCTCTCTACATATCTGTGACTTCTCCATTGGAAGTTTGGGCAATCCCAAGTTTATCTGGGTCTCGAACCCAAACCATTTTTTATAAAGTTCCGCAGGTACAACATTGTGACTCTATATTTGAACTTCCTCGACCTCGCGTTGATGCAGAAGACGCCCTATCGACGATGAAGGCTGAGCCCAAGCTGGCTCGCTTACTGGAAAAGGTTGGCTTCACTCTTCGGCAGAACAATAGGGTGCCACCACCACCTGCTGTATGCGAGGAGTGGTGGAGACAAGCTGAAGATCTTATCAAGAGCAGATGCAAGACTCGACCCATGTTCGGACTTGCCTACGTCAACCCCGAAGGCTCGGACGATGAAGAAGAAGGACCCAATAGTGTTACGCAAGCCTTTTGCCATGCTACGTCCGTCTCTTCAAGAGATGATGCTGAAACTTCTCACCGCGGTCTTCATCAACATAACTTCATCGAGAATGAGCCGACTGAGGTGGAAGAGGAGCAAGACGCCACACTAGCCCCACAAGAGCTCGAAGACGGGGGGCATCCCACCATCGACGAGCTCGTTGAGATCAACCTTGGGTCAGAAGATGACCCACGCCCAACTTTTGTCAGTGCTACACTGACGGAAGAGGAGCGAGAAGGCTATCGAAGCTTCCTGAGGGAGTACCAGGATTGCTTCGCCTGGAATTACAAGGAAATGCCGGGGCTCGATCCCCGTGTTGCTACTCACAAGCTAGCAATTGACCCACGGTGCCGTCCCGTCAAACAGGCGCCACGACACTTGAGGCCAGAATTTCAAGACCGAGTCATCGCAGAGGTAGACAAATTAATCCTTGCAGGTTTCATCAAGGAGGCTCAATATACCATATGGCTATCCAATATCGTCCCGGTGGAGAAGAAGAACGGCCAGGTACGGGTCTGCGTTGACTTCCGTGACCTGAATCGTGCTTGCCCCAAGGACGACTTCCCCATTCCGATCACGGAAATCATCGTCGACTCCACCACAGGACATGGCGCGCTGTCCTTTATGGACGGCTCGTCAGGCTATAATCAAATCAAGATGGACCCAGACGATGCCATCAACACCGCATTCAGGACCCCGAAGGGAAACTTCTACTACACCGTCATGCCTTTCGGGCTGAAGAACGCCGGTGCCACGTACCAACGTGCCATCACACGCGTGCTCGGTGACTTGATCCACCACAAAGTGGAGTGCTATGTCGATGACATGGTGGTGAAGACGAAAGATCGCCAAGATCACAAGGAAGACCTGCGTGTGGTCTTTGAACGGCTACGTCGACACCAGCTCAAGATGAATCCACTCAAGTGCGCATTCGCCGTGCAGTCTGGTCTCTTCCTTGGCTTTGTGGTTCGCCACCGAGGCATCGAGGTAGAACCAAAGAAGATCAAGGCCATACTGGACATGCCAGCTCCACGAAACCTCAAGGAGTTGAGGACTTTGCAGGGGAAGCTGGCGTACATCCGACGCTTCATCTCCAATCTCTCCGGACGCATCCAACCTTTCTCACACCTCATGAAGAAAGGAGCTCCGTTCGTGTGGAATGAGGCCTGCCAGAATGGCTTCAATAGCATCAAAAGGTACTTGCTTAACCCTCCTGTCTTGGCAGCCCCTGTAAAAGGGCGGCCGCTCATACTCTACATTGCAGCCCTTCCCAATTCGTTGGGTGCTTTGCTTGGCCAACACAATGAGCAAGGCAAGGAGGTGGCATGCTATTACCTGAGCCGCACCATGGTGGGTGCTGAGCGTAACTACTCTCCAATAGAGAAGTTGTGCTTGGCCCTAATGTTCTCCCTCAAGAAGCTGAGGCATTACATGCTAAATCATGAAATCCAGCTCATTGCGAGAGCGGATCCCATAAGGTACGTACTAAGTCAGCCTGCTCTCATTGGGCGACTTGGAAAATGGGCTCTTCTCATGATGGAGTACGACCTCGCCTTTGTGCCACAGAAGGCGATAAAAGGTCAGGCATTGGCGGAGTTCCTTGCAGCTCACCCAGTCCCGGATGACTCCCCGCTCATCACCAATCTTCCCGACGAGGAGGTCTTCGCCATCGAGCCTGAAGGGCCATGGGTGCTCTACTTCGACGGCGCCTCGCGCACTAAAACTGACCCAGACGGCGCCCCTAGGCGGAGGGCGGGCGCTGGCTTGGTGTTCAAGACTCCACAAGGAGGAGTGATGTACCACTCTTTCTCCCTCATGAAGGAAGAATGCTCCAACAATGAGGCGGAGTACGACGCGCTCATCTTCGGCCTTCTCCTGGCGCTCTCTATGAATGTTCGTTCCTTGCAGGCCCATGGAGATTCCCAACTCATTGTGCGGCAGGTGAATAACATCTATGAGGTGCGCAAGCCGGAGCTAGTGCCGTACTACATCGCAGCCCGGCGTCTAATGGAGAAGTTTCAACAAGTCGAAATCCTCCACGTTCCACGAAGCAGGAACGCACCCGCCGATGCCTTGGCAAAGCTGGCAGCAGCACTGGTGCTTCCAAATGATAATTCTATGCAGGTGACTGTTGAAGAGAGGTGGCTGCTTCCTGCTGTTTTGGAGCTCATCCCAACAAAGTATGAAGTTAACACCATCACGACAAACGCTGTGGAGGAAGATGATTGGCTTCGGCCCTTCCTCGACTACTTCAAACATGGCAGCCTCCCTAACGACCCTGTCGAGAGGCGTCAACTACAACGACGACTTCCGTCCTATATCTATAAGGGAGATGTCTTGTACAGACGATCTCATGGGCAAGAGATCCTACTAAGGTGCGTCAACCGAGGTGAGGCTGATAAGATTTTGCAGGAAGTGCACCACGGAGTCTGTGGCGGTCACCAAGGCAGTAGCAAGATGTATCACAGCATACGTCTAGCCGGGTACTATTGGCCCGGAATTGCGAGGGATTGCGTGCAGGTATCCAGGTCGTGCCATGGCTGCCAAATTCATGGCGACTTCAAGCACCGACCGCCAGTCCCTCTACACCCCACAATTCCCTCCTGGCTATTTGGCGCCTGGGGAATTGATGTCATCGGCCCCATTGATCCGCCATCTTCCAGGGGGCAGCGCTTCATCCTCGCTGCGACGGACTACTTCTCCAAGTGGGCGGAGGCCGTTCCCCTGCGGGAGGTGAAGAGCGACAACGTCATCAACTTCCTAGAGCGAAACATCATATATCGCTTTGGGATACCACACCGCATCACCTCCGACAACGCCAAAGCTTTCAAATCTAGCAAGATGCACAGGTTCATGGCGAAGTACAAGATCAAGTGGAACTACTCCACCGGCTACTACCCCCAAGCCAATGGAGCAATCGAAGCCTTCAACAAGACGCTTGGCAAGATACTCAAGAAGACGGTGGCAAGACATAAAAGAGACTAGCCAGAGCGTCTTTTCGAGTCTTTACGGGCGTACCGTGTTACAGTCCGTACCCCAACCCAAGCTACTCCTTACTCCCTCGTCTATGGGAGTGAGGCGGTACTACCACTCGAGGTTGAGCTGCCCTCTCTAAGGGTGTCCATCCAAGAAGAACTCACCAAAGACGAACAGGTACAACTGCGCTTTCAGGAGCTGGACGCTCTTGAGGAGGAGCGCCTTAATGCCCTGCAGAACCTGGAGCTCTACCGTCAGAACATGGTGAGAGCTTACGACAAGCTCGTCAGGCCGCATGTATTTCGAAAAGGCGAGCTAGTCCTCGTACTACGGCGTCCGATCGTCGTCACACACAAGACGAAGGGGAAGTTTGAGCCGAAGTGGGAAGGACCCTACGTCATCGAGCAGGTATATGATGGAGGTGCATACCGGCTGGTCGACCATCAAGGATCCCGGCCTATGCCACCGATCAACGGAAGATTTCTCAAAAAATACTTTTGCTAAAATTTTGGTTCTTCCGTTGCTATTTTATTTGCTTCTTTTTGCCAATGAGGAAACTTTTTCTGTCGGCTCGGATCCATAATGCATTTTCCTTTGCATAATGTGGATACTTGTTTCCTCATCCAACAAAACAAAACGGCTTTCCCTCATCACACCACGCTGATGATTGAAGATTGGGCTTCTTTAGAACTTGTCGGAGGGCGGCACACTGTGCCAAATTGCAGGTGGATCGACCCTTACACCCACGAAGCACGACACGTACCAAGTGTTTGCTTCTGAGGCAGTGGAAATGACTACTTGGGCACTTCGTTGGGCTGAGGATCCGCGCCCCTCATGCTTTCCGGCGGGCCACACGTTCACGGAGGCTCACGCCCCAGGGAAGACCATAGGAAAAGATCATGAAAGGGCTGCCCAACTTGGTGCGTAGCCGCGTGACAGCCCCGGGGCGTGCCACGAAAAGCTCCAGATAAAGTGCTAGAGGGTTCTTTAGTACACCAAGGTGAATGGTTGCCTTCCAAGTTCTCAAGGTGGTTCCCCAAGAAAACACGGAAGAAAAAAAAAGGGTTAAAAAAAATGAAAATAAAAGTCAGAAGTTGAAGCAATCTCATGAAGTCCATGGCCTTTCAAGTGGCCCCAAGAAGAAATCTCCAGAAGCGGACGAATACTCCGAAGTCCAAAATTCAGGTCTGAAGGTCCCGAACATGGAGGGCACCATTGGAAAGGAGGCGGGAGGTAGCTGTTCACCATCCCTCAATAGGCACGGAAAATTCCTCAAACCATTGTCCCAAAGCCATATGCCCTCATCCTACCATGCCCAAGTCCCTGAGTTCGTGGGGTATCACACTGGGGCGTGATTGGGCCGTGGTGCTCCTTAGTACCATGATGGGCTAGAGTATGACTTTCTACTGCCTTTGGAAGCATCTCTGAAGACGGCGTCTCCACACACTTACACATAAGGACAAGTTATGACCGTTATGGCCTTTCGACGGTTCCCGATGACAAGTTCTTCTGCGGCCTTTTCAGATATCACACATATAGTTGGTGTTTAACGGGAAAGCCAACATTTTAAAAAACCATCACCCCAATTTGTTTTTCTCTTTTTGTTTCTTTGCTTCGATGTGTTCTTGCTTTGGTTGGTTTCGACCCTTAATCTCAAGCAGGTACATAAAAAGCACCTTCATCATGGAAAGAGATGATCATTCCTCCATGATGCTGCTCGCAACCATCGCGGGGTGCAAGTTCTACACGGACCTACGTCGGCAATTCCAAGGATGTTCCTTTCCCTTGGCTGTCTACGTCCATGGCTTCGAGACGTGTCAGACCAACACGTCAAATTTAAGGGAGCAGTGCAACACGCCAGTGCGGCCAGTGTGAATCTGTGAAACCCTCCAATCAAGTCGGCAGTCACCGCAACAGCCAGGCGGTCGCGGCAAGGTCGGAAAATTTTGTTTGTTTCTTTTGTTTTCAGGACAAGGCATGTTATTTCGCTGCGGAATGAAGACATGGATGCACCGCCTCATCGACCGGCATGGTCCCAGTTGTAGACGAGTGCCTATGGTGATATAAGTGTGGATGGACATTCCCACATCAAGCCCAATTACATACACACCCTCATGGGGCGTGGTAAGTACAATGACATTTGACCAAGCATGCGAGTCCGTCATCACATCCAGGCCACCACGGCCACATTTTCACGCCTCAACGCGTTTGCATGATCATGGTCCAAAAAGGCACCTACACATGTTTGCTTGACGTACTCATGCCCTCGTGTATTTCACTAACCTTCACACGCATGCACGCACGTACACGTTTCTTTTCTTCTCTCTTTTTGTTTCCTGTATAGATGGAATCCGAGGGACGGTGCGCTTGCCGCCAGAAGCAGTCTAGGGTATTCACAGAGTTAGGACGCGTGGAGTAGGCGTACAGGTATCAAGTCTGGAAGGCGACACGTACGACCAAACGGTCGTCATCGACAAGGAACTATCACCAAGTTAAAGTTCTATCTGCTTCACGCTAGAACTTTACTTGGTGAGGGGGCATTTGTTCGATGAAAATTTGGTAACCCTAGCGTGTCAATTGATTTTTGCATGTGTGTGGTTCCAACTCCTCACTTATCATGCATGGACTCATTCTTATGGATCGACCGCCTGAGGCTGATCGTGAGCGGAGAAAATTTTGCCCATCTCTTGCATCTAATCGTTCCGCCGGGAGAGCAGATCCATAGACAGGCGTGATGGATGATTTTGTTTAGATAATACCAGTCTAAAGCTGAGACTAATCTCAGGGAGTTAAGCACAAATTAACCTCGTTACCAGGCTGCCAGGTATACAAATCGTGTCATCAAGGAAAATATTCTCATGCACGGGTGCATGCGTGTGTGCACAAAACTCCTGGTTAGCTGGCCCCAACGTGTCAGCTAGACTACATACATCGATGCACCTGGTGGCATGACCGTGCTAGCACACGTATACTATACGTATTTGTACCGTATATTTCCGAGCGGCCGGCGGCCGGAAAGACCATGCACGACAGTCGTGACACAGTCCATACAACACACGTTGGGTATGTTTATTTTGCAGGAAGTTCACGTCGGTGAGGATGCAACAAAGTGCCTGTGCGATCCTACAATCAAGGAAGAGATTGGATTTTGAACGCCCGGTGCCTTCCAACGAAAGAAAACGGAGCGGCCGAAGGAGCAGTTCCGATTTTCCTGTTTACCTTCTTATCTTCTTATCCCTTGTACGATGGGTAGCTGCCTATATAAACAGGTACCAGCGTAAAGGAAAAGGGGAGGAAAAAAATAGACGGAGGAAAGGAAGAGAGAGGCCGGAGGCATAAAACTCATCTGGCCAAGGACTCTTGAAGCTAGCACACGCATCAACACATCAAGAAGACAGCACGTACGACATCAAGTGGAGGCCATCCGGTACCTGAAGGCAATGGACGCAAGGAACACCTGCTCCAATGGTAAAGATCACTTTTGAACTCTCCTGTTTCTTTCTCTCTCACAGCTAGCATGGTGGATGGAGTCTCTCACGCTCGACGACGCTCGTGCCGCTGGAGCTTGTCAACGCGCAGCCCGCCGGCCGGTGCGTCCGGTATGCCGTAAAAGCTCGTCGTCGCCGGCGGCCGGAGGAGAGGAAGATGGCGGCATGCCGTAGCTTGTATCCCAGCCGTCCGAAGCCATAGCAAATGAAGACGACGCCCTGGTCTCACTTGTGAGCAGCCCGCTCTGTGGGTCGCGTGGTCATCGGATACGCCAAGACGGTGCTGGACGCACGCATATGCAGCCTACTCGTTCACGTGCAGGTCCACTCTATGGCATGCTCGCCGAAGGCCGGAGCCGCCGAAGATGGTGCCTTGGCGTCAGCGTGTGTTCGGCCCGACCGACATGCAGCCTCGCTTGTAGGCGTATTTTGTTTGATGCTATTCAGGTGCAGTCCGGGTGCTCGCCATGCAGCCCCGACGCCCACGGCGTACAGGTACACCCCGGGCGCCCATGGAGACGGCATAAAGGAGAGGCTCGCCATGTAATCCACGGCGTACTGCAGCCCGACACGCATGGCCCCTTCTTGCTCAGCAGGTGCAGCCCGTTACTCACGGCGGCAGCGGGCCCTCTCGACAATATAGCCCGAGGCACACAACAACGACGTAAAGGTGCATCCAGTAGGCGACGTCAACGTAGACGCTGCTGACGATGAGCACCATCCTATGGTGCAGTCAGATGTGCCCAGGTGTATCGGTATTACTCGGAGCATTGCAGCCGGTGCCCGCCGCCAGCCCGTGCTTGGCATACAAGTTTAGTATCGAACTGGCGGGCGTTGTCATCGTCGACAGTCCATGGCCGCGACATCAGCAACTAACCTACTGCGCGTGCAAAGCCTGCATTAGTAGGCACAAAGCACACGTGATGTAGAGACTTGCATGTCCCATGCGCACTGCCCAAAGCGTGCCTGGACTAGGTGTGCTACATGCAAACTATGAGGAACAAGCTCCCATCTGCTAGAGTTATGCTGATGGTGTTATGCTTGCTATCCAGTTCGGCGCGTGGGTGCATGGCGTGGCGCCCGACATATACATTGTGCAGGTTACGTAGGTTCAGTCCGCGGGACAGGCAGGCAAGCGGCCGGCGTCGTCGACGGCCAGCCAACAGGGGCAGCTCGCCGGTCTTTGGCTCATTTTACCGGCCAATGATAGGTGAACTGCGGGCCTAGCGCTACTGGCGATGGCGTAAGATGACCCTCCCCTGGGCACGTGGATGTAGCTCGACGAACTCGGCGATATAGGTCCTCGGCACTCGGTGCGCAAGACCGGCGTACAGGTTCAGACGCACCAATGGGTTGGCGTCCGGCATCCAAGTGCATCTCTCTTCAAAGTTAAAGAAGCAGCCCGACACGACCGCGCCAGCAGTGGCGCGTCATCGTCAGGACCACCACACAACTTTTCCTTCAACACAATTTCTCCACGGGTCCATGAAACGGCGCTTTCGACTACGCCGACTACCATGAACTCGGCGTCGGATAAAGACGAGACGCCGACCATACCGGCTATGCCGACTTGAGCGATAGTTGGTTTTACATCAACGTCGGTCTTCCAACAAGATACTCCCGCCAAGGCATTACCCCTTGCAAACCCCGACGAAGCTGCTAGTCGTCTCGAAGTCCTAGCCAACCGGACTGCATCACACTACTTCAACAACACCCATCATCGCCGTTCAAGACCGACGAGGCGCGACGGCGAGGGCGAGCGAGGCCGGAGCTAAGGCCACGCTTTTAGCGGCGCGTGTACCGACGAGGACACGGGCTCTGCCGCTGCCCACACACACCATACCTTTATGCATGCAGGACGTGAAGCGAAGACGATGAAGACGACCACACAGTTTAATCGGAGGTGTCTCGCGGCGTAACCCGCGGGAGTAATTAACCGGGAGCCTTCCGAGGCCCCGGGAACCAGGAGACTGCAATCGCCATAGTCAGGCTGGCCGCGCTAGTAGGCCATGGAGGGCAATCACTGGGAATTGTATTTGTTATCTCAAAGATTAATGAAATACTTTTCCCTCACTTTTGTTGTTGTTTCTTTTGTGTATTATCATACACTGGCACGTCCGCATTCTTTCCTTTTACCTTTTCCCCGGTGCGAACGAGAGAGAAACCACGCCTTCCGCACTACCACACGGCAGAGCGGTCCGTAGAGAGACGAACGTTTTTCTCGCGTCAAACACCCGCTAGTTACGGTACATGCGTTGACAGATCGGGTTCTGATCATACACCGTTAATTTTGGATTCGGGTGCTCAAGCACATGTCAGAAATAAAAGTCATTTTTATTTTGAGTTATCATGGATGCACCATGAAGGCTTTGAGGAAATTGTCAGAAGGGAGTGGACGTCGATTCATTCGGGGACTTCTCCAATAGAATTATGGCAGAATAAAATTAGACATTTGTGTCAGTTCTTACGTGGATGGGCTAAGAACTTTAGTGGAGAGTACAAAACACTAAAAAATAATTATGTTGATTGATCAGCTTGTATTAAAGCATAAATCGTTCCTCTAAGTGAGGAAGAGAGGGTCGCTAAAAAGGAGGCTGAGGCTGGCCTTATGAAATTAAAGAGAGATGAGGAATCCAAATGGGCTCAACGAGCTAAGGTTAGGCATATTCAAGAAGGAGGGAGTAATACGAAGTACTTCCACATTATTGCTAATGGTAAGCATAGGAAGAAAAGGAATTTTCAATTAGAACAAGATGAGGGTACCATAGTAGGAGAGGAGAATCTGCGAGTTTTCATCTCTGAATACTATAAGAAATTATTTGGTGCACCTTCTCCTAGCTTTTTCTCGTTGGAGGAGGGCTTCACAGATGATATGCCTCAGGTTTCATCTGATGAGACTGCAATCCTCACTGCTCCTTTTTTGGAGAAGGAAGTGAGGGAGGCTATTTCCGTTGTATAACCTCAATTTTGGGAACATTACGTTGCTCCCTAAAAAAGAAGATGCAAATCAGATTGAACAATATAGACCGATATGTTTATTAAATGTTAGTCTCAAGATTTTCACTAAGGTGGGTACTAACAGAATAACCTCTATTGCGAGTAGAGTTATTCGACCAACCCAGTTAACTTTTATACCTGGGAGAAATATTCTAGAGGGTGTTGTGGTCTTGCATGAAACGGTCCATGAACTTCACCGGAAGCGTATGGATGGGGTGCTCTTTAAAATTGATTTTGAGAAGGTGTATGATAAGGTCAATTGGTCTTTTCTTCAACAAGTCTTGAGGATGAAAGGATTCTCTCCTTTATGGTGCAAATGGATTGCTACTTTTGTCTAGGGAGGTAGCGTTGGGATTAAGGTGAATGATGATATCTGTCATTATTTTCAGACTCTAAAAGGCTTAAGGCAGGGGGATCCATTATTTCCTATCCTTTTTAACATTGTGGCGGATATGCTGGCAATCTTGATTGAGCGTGCTAAACAAGATGGCCAAGTAGGAGGGTTGATACCACATCTTGTCGAAGGTGGGGTATCAATTCTTCAATATGCTGACGATACAATTTTGTTCCTAGAGCATGACCTTGAAAAGGCTATTAATATGAAACTCATTCTTGCGATGTTTGAGCATCTCTCGGGATTAAAAATTAATTTTCATAAGAGTGAAATTTATTGTTTTGGCAAAGCAATTGATGCCCAAGATGAATACCGTCTCATCTTTGGTTGCGAGGTGGGGCTGATGCCATTTAAATACTTGGGCATTTCAATCCATTATAGAAAATTGTTAAATAAGGAGTGGAAACCAGTTGAAGATAGATTTGAAAAGAATTTAAGCTCTTGGGTTGGGAAGTTACTTTCATATGGAGATCGTCTTATACTGATTAACTCTGTGCTCACAAGTTTACCTATGTTTCTCTTATCCTTTTTTGAAATCCCGTTCGGGGTTAGGAAGAGACTGGATTTTTATGGGTCTAGATTCTTTTTGGCAGAGTGATGTGAAGAAGAGAAAGTATCGTATGTCGAAGTGGAATATTGTGTGTCGTCTAAGGACCAAGGGGGCTTGGGTATTGAGGTGTTACAAATTAAAAAGATGTGTTTGTTAAGCAAATGGCTTTTCAAGTTGCTGGATGGTGAAGGGGTGCGGCATGAATTGTTATCCAATAAATATTTAGGAGATAAAACGTTGTCTCAAGTTCAGGCTAAACAATTTGACTCCCCTTTCTGGAAAGGTATTATGAGGGTTAAACAAGAGTTTTTCTCACGTGGCGGGACAGAGTGTTCGGTTTTGGGGAGGATACTTGGTTAGTGATGAACCGTTATCCCAACAATATCCTGCCCTTTATAATATTGTCACCTATAAAAATGTGTTGGTAGCAAACGTGTTATCTCACAATCCTCTTAATATTGGTTTTCGGAGACCGATTTTAGGGGTTCGGAGAGAATTATGGCTGCATTTGGTCGAGAGATTAATGAGCGTATCTCTAACAAATGAGAATGATTCTTTCCTTTGGCGTCTTTTGTTAGATGGGAGGTTTTCGATAAAATCCTTTTATGCCGATTTACTTCATGGATCCACGGTATTTTTACGTAAGTACTTGTGGAAATTAAAGATACCACTAAAGATTAAGATATTTTTATGGTTTGTAAACATAAATGTGATATTAACAAAAGATAATTTGATTAAAAGAAGATGGAATGGGTCTAAAACTTGTGTTTTCTGTGACAACGATGAGATAGTCGAGCACCTCTTTATATCATGTCCTTTCGCTCGTGATATTTTGCGTCTTCTTCATTTTACATTCAGCATTTATCCACCGACTAGCATTACGAATATGTTTGGTAGTTGGCTAAATGGTATTGATAGGAAAACGAAGGCACAAATTCAAATTGGTGTCGCCGTTTGTCTCTGGAGTATTTGGAATTGTCGAAATGATGTGGTTTTTAACAAACAGAACAATGTTCACTTTTTGCAGGTTGTAAACAAGACGGCCTATTTCATGCAGATGTGGTACTTTCTCCTCCCTGTCGATCAGCGTGGACTTATGGATTCAGGCTGTGCCCGGCTGATGGCGGTCGTTCGGGTTGTCTACAGCCAGGCTGGGTGGTTTCATGCTAGATGCATGCACTTGTTATTTTCGATTGGCTGATTTTTGTACCCACCTTAACTGACCCGTGAACTGTAATAAGTACGATTTGGAATGTTTTCTATTTTTTAATAAAATCCGGGTGTGTGCATCGTCCAAATGCAGAGCCTGGGCCGAGGCTCCCATTTCAAAAAAAAAAAAA